>JAPWTK010000442.1:0-378321 GCA_029963805.1 Aromia moschata
AACATTACAGCCACCAGCTCGTCAAGTATATGACATGGTGTCTGATTTAGTGTTTTTCATAGGGATTTTTTTGTTTCTAAGGGAAAACTGAGTCGTAAATTCATCCTGACCTCAGAGTTTGATTTAGCGAGTTGGAAAACGTAGAAGAGGAATGATCTTCTCTGGACTTGTGTTTGTGCCTGTGTAATAAAGCTACCGTGTGAAATATGTTTTTTTGAGGTTAGAAAAAAAAAAACAAGCGGTAAACGAGGAAAACTGAGGTCTGACTTGTATTCAGCGACCCCAAAAACGGAAAGCAGACTGGGTCTGTACTTCCGCGCATTGGAAGAACTTTTGTGGTCCTGTGTAATTCAAAACATGGAAGATTACCAGAGTCGTTTAGAAGTTACTTTTTATTAAATGAGTATCCCATGTTTATCTGGATTTATTTAACTCGTCTTTATTCATAACGTGCTGTACACAATTCACACCTTGTATGGTTTGCAAGTGTACCATTACAAAATGATAATTTATTCAACCGTCATATAAGCGACAGGCAGATAACATTTATAATTTTTGACGTGGTCAACGCTAGGGAAATTTGTCGCCGCAAATTATAAAAAAAAAATAGTCAAGGTGAAAAAATGGTCGCTACGTGAATACAAAGTGTTCTCCAACCTACGTCGCTCCAGTCCAGAAACAAATGCACAACCAAAATATGTACGTAGTTGCAAGCGGAAGTCTACCTAATCGTTATTCTTATCTGTTATGCAGGTTCTATTTTTTTTGCTTGTCACAAAGTCGCATAAAACTTCGAGAGACTTTGTACTTCTATAAAGTCATCGTGTTGGGAAGATCGCAAAATCATCGTGTTGGGAAGATAACGGATAATCATCGTGATTCAATCATATTCTATCAGATTAACAATAATGAACCTAAACACAGTTTTTTCTGACTGACTGGCATTAAAATTATCTAAATATATACGTGCTATTTTTATAAAAACTGAGTTTCCATTATTTTTTTTTAATAAGAAGGGATTCTAATGTAGTAACTTGATTTACACACTATTTTTTTGAATTTTAAGGATTCAGTTGCTCTTCCATACATGGACACATTTCAAGTACTCAATTTTTTTATTGAGCAACAAGGGTGTTTTTACTGTTTACAGATCTCCGAGAGAATGAATTTATTTTTAATTATTAAAATACAGGTTGCGGCAAAAGTGTAGAATACTGTCTGTATCTTTTCAAATTTTTCGTTTTATAGAAAAATCGTTGCAAATAAAATTTGTTTTATGATTCTATTTCGTTTATATATTCGTCGATCTTCAAATATTTTGATGCTATGGTAGTCATTTTTTTAATAGTATACCGCTGTACTAACTGCAGTTAAAAAAGGTAGTCCGCAAACTTTTATTGTTGTTGACGTTGTCTGGGCCATAAAGGTAACTTTCTCTTCCTCATAGAGATCTTCTATCAAGCACCCTTACATTTCTAAGAATAACTTTCATACATAGTCAAGCATTTGGAGCGCTTGATCGACTACCATTGCAATTACTGGAAGGGAAAAGTGTTACGGTGATTTTTGGCCGAAACGATAAAGGACCGCACCAATCATATGGATTTTGGTTCCTGCCAATTTTTTTGGGGTTGAAATATGTTGTACTTTGAATCCCCCTGAACAAAAGTTTTCATGGCACCGAGGTCCAAAAATCAACTCCAAGCGAGTTACGAGCCGTCGAAAGTCAGATAATCTGACTTTCCACGAGCTGTCGAAATCGGATTTTTTTGGAATCTATTGAGTTTAGCAAAATTTATCTAAGAAGAAAAATGTCTTAGAATTAGTCAAAGAATACCCTCAATTTTTTTCAGAATTTTTAGAGATGATTTTTGGTTTTTTAAATAAGGCGAAAAATTGCAATTTTTCATCATTTCATTCGTCATTTCAAAAATCATATCTAAAAATTCTGAAAAAATTTGAGGAGATAACTGACTTTCGACCTTCGGGGTCGAATCCACTATATCCAAAATTATACCAAATTTTCCAAATATCCTTAAATTCGTAAATATTTAACTTTTTTTCATCCAACATTATCGCTTCAAAACAATTTTGTTATCAATCGCCCCCGATTGTGTCTTATAGAGAATGTTTTACAGTTTCCAAAACCCTACCTCCATTTTCTGTACGATCATTCCCGAGTAATTCCCGAGTAATTGATTGTCAAAATTGAAAGGACTTTTTTTGCTTTGATCGACGATAACTCCGCGGCAAATCATCGTACGGAGCACGTTAAGAGGTCAAATTAAAGCTGATTAAATTGTCTAAAAGAGCTTTATGGTCGCATGATGAAAAAAAATTTTTAAGTCCACAGAGTATTTTAAAGACGAGCAAAAATTTGGAAAAAATTTTTTGTTGGTTTACGTGAGAACCGCTCCCGCTAAAAATTTTTTAAGTCTAGATCTGAAAACTAGACACTCGAGGCTACAATTTCCTTTTTTTTTTTTTTTATTTTCGGTACGACAATTTTTCTCCGAGTTATCCCCTGTTGAAAATCACCCAAAAATTTGGACTTTTTTTAATATCCTTTAATTTTTGTTACTAGTGTATGTTATTTTACACTTTAAACATCATTATCTCAAAATGACTTTCGAACTGGACAGACACATTGCTCCAAAGACCGTTCCATCGATCAATTTGAAATTTTAACAGTAGCTTATCAATTACATATATTCTCCATAAAAGTACGTAGCCGTTTTTTGATAGAATGATTTTTTTTTATAAACAATTTACTGCTGAATTTTTAGGGCGAAAATCGATTTTCTTTTTCGTTAGTGCACAGTTTCTACAAAAATTAATTTTAAAAAATCCCTACGTACTTCTCTGCCAATAATATGTAAATTACGAATATTTTTGTTTTTTTGTTCCAGGTCTAAAACTTTTCGAGAAATTTGTCCGCCCCTGGCGGGCTTTTTGATAAAGGTGTTTTTTAAAGATACGCTGTATCGCTGCCATTTTGTATGAAAATAGCAATAGATTTTTTTTTATAGTTCAATACATGTTTAATTAACCCTTCAAAAATAAATCATATTCCCCCTCTCATTCTCCCACAATAAATGATCAAAATTGGGCCTTTTTTTCGACCGCTGGAGTAGTGTTACCTTTTAAGTCATTGGAAATATAATAATATCCCAAAGCAATTGCTTTGGGATATTATTATAATTATAATTGGGATATTATAATATTATTATATTATATATATATATTATAATTATATTTGGGTATTATAATATTATTTGGGATAGTAAGGTGGCAAATTGTTTGTATTTAGTATCAGATGTAGTAGTTTTAGCTGTGGATACTGATTCCTTGTAATTACAAGGATTAAAGTATTACAAGGAATCACTATCCACACTAAAACTACTGAATATGATACTAGGTATACAAACAATTTTCCACCTTACTTTAGGATGACGAAAAACATTTTTATACGCGGCAGATTTCTAAAATAGTCATTTCAATACCAAATTAATATACAATAAAAAATGGTTAGTTATTTGAAAAAAATAAAAATAGCAACGCCGACTAAATTTATACATTAAATTAAAAAACAAAATGTAGGGTCGTAAAGAAACAACAAATAATTAATCGGTTAAATTGACATTTATTTTAACGGCTGTTAACTGTCGTCTTTGTTCTATTTTCTTTCCGAGTGATTTTTTATACTATTTAGTGTTTTTGTCATACACTTTTCCCCTAAGCTTCCAAGTCGTAAAACAATTTAAGAACGCTTAATTGACTTTTTTATTAATTTCCTATTTAAATGAAATTCATTGTTTATTTTTATGATCTATTTTGCGAACCATAATGTTAAGAATACCAGCATCAAAAGTGTGTAAACACTCAGTATTTTTATTTCAAACCGTGGTAATTCGAATTATTTTTCAACTTTATCCTTATCATTAGAATATCAGATTCTCCTTTCACTTGCAAGGGCGTCGACTATTCGCCTGTCGTGTGAGTTCTACATGCGCCAGAAGTGGCGCCTATGGAAGCGAATTAAAATTTATTACTCTACTTCCCGTTTATATTTTAATGCCACTTTTTTTATACAACCTATGGAAATTTTATACCATTGAAAACATAATAAAAAGCTCTAAGTTGTTAATAAAGACTCTAAGTCGCGGAGCGTAACAGGTCCGCATCAGAAGGGACACGGCATTGTATGTGAAATAGTCTATACAAACCATGTAATTAATAATTTAAAATAATCAATTTCAATGACGCCTCGCACACAACACAGCGAATTATAGACTGTCCGCGTCTGATATAAGATACCATAAATGGGTAGTGTTGTGCGCTTGAAATAACATATCATTCATAATATCACATAGCAATAAAACCAGTTTAGAATCACGCTTCGTCGAGAATACCCGTGCTAAAAATAATAAGTAATTTAAAAACTTTAACGTGGTGGCCATAATTTAAAACACGACACCCCTACCAGATTATTTAAAAAAAATAATTTCCCGACTTAAATAAAATAATAAAATTTTTACCTTAGAGAGATCTTAGATTTTACTAGAGGGTCTCGGTGTATTGCAATAAAATGTAAGGAGATATAAGTTTACAGCACGTTATTTAAAAACGGTCAATTAACTTTATGAATGTTGGCGTATTAACTTTATGAATGTGTTACTTCTTGTGTTAATTACATACATACATACATACAGGCGTGTGGCTGATTAAAATATTGGCTCGAACTCACCTGAAACAAGAAACATGTATTAATAAACATGAAATAGGATAGTCTTTAAAAAGGCAACACTAAGTGGCAAGTGCATGCATATAGATTTTATAGAGTATAAGGACAAACGCATTGAGTCACTAAAAAAACTATACATATTATTATATTTGTAGCTATATATTATATTTCCTTGCACCACGGAAATTTTATATTTATAGCTATAATCTAATAAAAATTTGTGAATGAATTGAATTATAAAACTACTGATGTAGTTCTTTTTAAAAAATCTCAGTTTTTCACAAGAAAAATGATTTTCTGCGACTATTTAATTATAGTACAATTCGTTCACATATTTATATTACAAATCAATAGTATAAATATTTTAACGATGTACGAAAAACTGGCGGTTACCATTAAAATATGTAGTAAAAGACGAGGTTTTGGGTAAGAGGGAATGTACTGTACAACAGTTACAGCTATAGCTTGTATAAACAATTCTGGGACACCCTGTATGTATATAGCAGGTCTTTTTTTTTTTGGTTGGCCAACTCTGATGAGAGTTTTTCATCATTAAATAAACATTTTATATACAGTTTGAAAGAACTGGTAAAAAATTATATTAACTTAATATCTGATATTAAGTTCAAGTCCGGGAGAAACGGCTTCCAAGTCGGAGCTCAGTAATTGCGAGGTAGGATCGCGCTAAGTGCCCTGCATAACTCTTCACCTGTCAAGAGTTCCACTCACCTATTCATGTATGTGACAAGCTAGTTAAATAAACGCCGCGTTTACAAACTCTGGGTTACAGTCGAGTAGGCAGAGATTTTTATGTGTTCTTGAATGATATAGGGCTAGTTTTGACGGTTTCCTATGTATTTTTTTGCATAGAACGCAATGCGAGGGGTCCGTAGAGCTGAAACCTTCCGCTAATTTTTTAAAATACCAATTTGTGAAAAAAAACGTATTTTTTTTCACATTTCCGCTTATATCTCCGTTCCTTGGCATATTTTATATAGCATACGCATATAAGAAGTTGTAGCCTATTGAATTTCCAAAATTTTAAGCCCAACCCAAAGCCTCCAAGTGCTATTGTTAACTTGCAAATTACTGTTGAAGTTGAAGAAGTGCTCCAGCATGGCTTCAAGACGCGTATTTAAACAAAAAATGGGAGTCAAGTTATTATAGTCACAATTCCGACAATTTCGAAGAGGCAACGCTAAAATAATGTATACGTCGCTTCAAAAAGGTAGTCGCGCAGAAAATGTTATAAAATTGGCCCAAATAAAAATCTCAAAAAAAAATTCAAAATCTCAAAAAGTCTCGTAAACTTGAAGAGCTTTATGATTTTTCTAGCCCAACCCGGTCAATATAGTACAATAAACAAAGAAATGGCGCCATTGTCAATTAAGGCAAAAAAAATGCAATCGTTAATTACTCGAAAAGCTATTAACGGATCGAACTGAAATTTTTTTGAACTTCATACTAAAAACAGCAGTCCCTCCAAGAAATTTCATGAAAAAAAATGGGAAAAAGCATATTTTCAACTTCAGCAGTCATTTGCTAGTTAACAATAGCACTTGGAGACTTCGGGTTGGGCTTAAAATTTAGGAAATTCAATAGGCTACAACTTCTTATATGCATATGCTATCTAAAATATGCCAAGGAACGGAGATATAAGCGGAAATGTGAAAAAATATGTTTTTTTTTCACAAATTGTTAATTTAAAAAATTAGCGGACAGTTTCAGCTCTACGGACTCCGCGCATTGTGTTCTACGCAAAAAAATACATACATAGGGAACCATCAAAACTAGCCCTATATCTTTCAAGAACAGTTTTTGATGATTTTAGCTCCCTGCCCACTGGACTATTATTTATGTTCCTACACACAGACCAAACCCCACATGGGTCGATTTTTAACACTACAAAAATTTGCACAAATATCGTAGTTCGTTCTATTTTGTTCGAATATACAATAAGTTTTTTTTTTGACTTTCACCACGGAAATTTTATATTTTTAGCTACAATCTAATAAAATTTTGAACTATCAATCTCCTAATGTATTCCTTTTCCAAAAAAAAAACACAAAAAAATCATTTTTCACAAGAAAAAATTATTTCTTGAGAACTATTACATCTTGTATATATATATATATATTACAAATTAAAAAGTATAAATATTACAAGGATGTACAAAAAAACTGGCGGTTACCATTCAAAAATGTGTAGTAAAAGACGAGGTTTTGGGTAAGAGAGAATGTACTGTACAAAAGTTATAGCTATAGCTTGTATAAATAATTCTGGGACACCCTGTATGCTTACTTTGGTTGGCCAACTCTGATGAGAGTTTTTCAGTACAGCATTAAATAAACCTTCTATATACAGTTTGAAGAACTGGTAAAAAAAAAGATTTTATTCTGCCATAAGAGTAATTGTGGTGCAAGAGAGACAGACATAGTTGATACCGCTAGAAATGATTCGCACCTAGTAAAAAAAAACCAGAACAATGGAAGTAAGTGGTGGACAGGAGGAAGGTAGTTAATTCTTTAATAGAATGTCCATTCTATTACAAATTCCTCGGTTGTGAAACTCGTGACGCAAATCCAATAGAATCAACTATTTAAGCACTTCAGCAAACCCGAACATTGCAAATTGGTAATTGACACACATAAGCTAAACGAAGCATGCCATGTAATTTGCAATTATTTAAAGGCATTGAAAGATTGAAATAACCTTAGTTTTTAATAAAGCAATGTCGGTTTCAGTATTTTCTAAGCGTAATATTTTGATCCACTCAATACTCTGTCCAATGAGACAGCCTCAGTATAATTACTTTCATAAATAAACGTGCAATAAGTTTTTGCAGATAGTATCAAAGCCATGGTCTTTTTTTTTTTTCGCAGAAGGAGCTAAAATTAATGTTTTCCATTTTAGCAAGCTTATTGATAAGCAGATTTTGAATGTTATTTTCTAGCTGAGTGATGATAAGTTCTGGATTAACTCTGATATTAAACATCCAGTGAAAAAGTTTGAGGAACAAAATGGACGAAATTAATATATATCATTATTAAGGTTGGCTCATGGAGACGCGACGCATAGGCAACACGTGCAGCATGTGATGGGGGTTACCTAAATTAGTTTTTCAACTTCAATACACTTTCTAATGGACGATACTAATAGGATACAACAGGTGTGTAAATTAAGTAATGAGAAAATAAGGTTTTTAAATTTTGTTTATTCGAATAGAATCACAATTCAGTATTGTCTCCTCCAAAATAACTTCCATGGGAAGCCACACAGCGCTGGAGAGGGTTCTTCCATTCCTCATAGCAGTGCTGGAACTCATATACTGGTGAATAGCCTTCAGTTGGTCGGTTACAGCCGTTTTAATGTTTTCTATGATTCCTAAATGACGTCCCTTGAGGTGAATTTTCAATCTCGGGAAGAGAAAAAAGTCACAAGGACTCAAGTCAGGCGAATGAGGAAACTGAGGAGCCACAGGAATGTTTTTACTGGTAAAAACTCGTTTACTGAAATGACTGTGTGACATGGCGCATTGTCGCGATGCAACATCCGGTTGTTCTTGATGGTTGGTCTCACACTCATGACCTTTTTTCGAAGTTTTTCAAGAACTGGGCCTGGAGGCACAAACTCTTTGTGGGCAATTCCCTGACTATCAAGAAGATGAAGGCCTTCCGCTGCGTGGTTCTCTTCAATCGACTCTCTTCCTTCTGAGAATACCGAAAAACCTGGGCTCTTGAAAAAACACTGTCTCCGTAGGCGGGTTGAAGTTTTGCAAAAGTATCCGTTGCGCTGTCTCCAAGTCTGAAGCAAAACCTGATAGCACACCGTTGCTCAAAATGAATGTAACTCATTTTTGAAACGCACTAGAAAAAACCGGTTTACGAAAACAGTCACAAAGAGCAAACAAATGACTCTAACAACTTGCATGCAGTACTGAATGTGTACTGCATGTTAACGTAACGCCCTTCCTCCCGCAAAGGAAAAGTCCCGTCTCCGCAGTGTTGCTAGATCGGACGCAGCATTGTCAGTCTCTTTACTTCATTTAGACACCTGGTGCTACTGAATAAAATAATAAATCGGGAGTTTGAGATACAGAAATACAACTAGGTAAGCAAAAAAAACAAGAGATGTTACTTAAGATAATTAGATACCAAATTGATTTAATTTTGAAAAGTATATTTTAAAAAAAATTAAATTTGAGATCAGTTAGGGAAGACATTACAGATATAAAAAAGAAACATGCAGAAACAGTAAATAGGACAATCGAAAAGGAATGTCGAAGAGGAAAAATGATCGTTTCCAACTGATTTGTATTACAAACATTACATCTATGATTTGGATTAATGCGGTATGTATTGTTAAAAACAAATTTAATCATCATATTATTAAATAGGCGTAGTTCAGCTATGGTAGGTTTAACAGATTGGCTGGTTGAGAAAAAATGTACATTGATAGAAAGTTTATACGTTCCAAGAGACCACAATCCGAGTAGAAAAGCCTATCTCGAAACGGATTAGAATATCTGGAAAAAGTGATTTTTTTTGTATTTTATAGTTAATTTGGAGAGGTTATTCCATATATCGGTCAAAAAAATAAAGAGATTTAAACTGAAAATCCCAGTTATATTTTATTTCACAATTTGTGAGCTGAAACTATCTATTTAAAGATATTTTGGGTAAGCGAGAATCATTCCTTTCCAAGGCCTTCTGCTAATTCGGTGTCCACTAGAAGATGTTGTACCTAAGCGACACTAATCCACTTTCTAGTCTAATTATGTATAGTTTGGAATGTTAAGTGGTAGAAGGAACACTTTTTTATGAAGCTTGTTTGAACTTGTTTTAGTATTTTTATAGGCTTTAAGTAGGGCTAGTTACAGTTAACCATTACACACATGAGGTGCAAAAAGGTGCACTTTAGTTAACCATGAATTGACTTTAATTTTAGCCATAATAGACATCAAGGCACCAATAACTTGTTTTGCTTTATAAATGATAGAATATACCATTTCATGAAAACGAATTCATGTATCCATAAAGAGAAATAACAACAAATGCAAAAATAACACGAACAACAAAATACCCGTACCATATCATTTTGTACATACATTCTCTCACAATTTGGCAACGAATCCAATTGAATTCTATGAAATTCGAAAATATTAGTAGGATATTGCAGTCAAACTTATATTTATATACGTTATATTTCCTCCATTGGATTTAATTATTCAAAATTAATCGATTACAAATATACATTATGTATGTAGCTATTATTTGGCATTATTAAAATGCATGGGTAAAATCTAAGGACAATCCGACAATAAAATCTAAGGACAATTCAATTCCATACCTCAACAAGTAATAAATCGTGGTGTTTCACTATCGAACCACACTTTTATAACCTTAGTAGGGGAATTGTGCCTTTGATGGACCCCCACCTATGATGGTCCATCATGGATACTTCAAAATATTGCGCGTTTATTACGTCAGCGCCACACTTGTTTGTTGTGCGAACTTGTAATTGTCATGGCTGCGAGGTTTTGCAGGCGTAAGAAGTGTTACAGTGAGTTTATAGTTCAAAATCGAAATCGGTAAGTGTTGATGTAAAAAATTACTTCGATATATTATAATGTACTTTATAAATTAACGTAGCCTAACAGCTGATCGGGATATACAAAGTAAAATTATGTGTTGCGTATCGGCTCCTACATTTTAATTTAGGTTAGAATAAACAAAACAAATATTACGACTTCCCAAGTACTATATTATGCATTGGCCTATGATGGACCACATACCGTTGTTGTCTGTATGATGGACCAGGGGTCCATCATAGGGAAAACATTGTTATATCTTAATATTGTATTGGATTATTTTTTATAGATACTATGTCTACCAAAAAGGCAATTGTGGTCAGAGGCTGATATGCAGCAAGCCTTAAACTGTGTAACGGAAAAAAGTATGGGTTTTTAAGCTAGCTGCAAAAATTTGCAACGTTCCAAAAACGACTTTACGACGCCGATTTGCAAAAAAAAAACAAGGATGGTCCAAAGGAGACTTAGGGGGACGTAGGACAATTTTTTCTAAATACGTAGAGAAGGAGATTGCTGATCATATTATAGATATGGAAACACGTTTTTTTTGGCCTCACCAACAAAAATTTGCGTCGATTGGTATTTGAACTGGCAGAAAAAATAATATCCAACATAATTTTAATAAAGAAAGCAAAATGGCCGGATGGAAATGGGTGAGCGGTTTCCTGAAACGAAATCCACAGATATCATTAAGAACCCCGGAAAACACATTAGCGAGAGCTCGCCCGTGCCCTATATTCCCTCCCCAGGTAAAAACGTATATAAAGGGGGGGGGGGGGGGGGTTTTTAATACATTCTTTAATATTTCTCCCCAAAATTTTTTCTCCCGGGCGAAAAACCATTTTTTTGCGTGGCCTTACACGTTCCTATTTCCTAAATGCAATAGGAACATTTGTGCCCCCCTCTTTTTTTTTTCCCCCCGGGGGGGGGGGGAGGAAAAAAAGAAGGAAGTGCCACCCCTGGTTGTGTTTGCTTTCCCCCCGGATAACAAAGGTTAGATGACAACGGAAATTTTTCTTAAATAAACCACATAGGCGCTTATTTTTGGCGTTGTCTGCAATTTAGGACAAATATAACTTTCCACCTGAAAACATGTATAATATGGATGGATGAGTCAGGTTTAAGTACAGTTCAAAATATCTCGCAAACAAACTTTACGCTTGAGGAACAAGTTAGGTGCAGTGCACAGCAACCGCGCCGAAGCGAAATGGTAAACACGTTACCATCCCAAACAGTCGGAATTGTGCAGGACCGTCAACTCAAACATTTTCACCACCACCAGCAGGTCTCAATATTTCGATCAAAGATATTTGTCCTCCTCCTTCAGTCTCAGTAGTTAAAGGCCAGAGAAAGGGTAGGAAACGTGGAAAAACAGGATATCTAAATTCGACACCCGAAATTGAAGAACTTAAGGAAAAAGAAGCGGAAAAAGAAGTAAAGAAAAGAAAACAACACGCTAGACAAGCCAAAAAAACAAATTTTTAGTTTAAATAACAAATTTACCACTGAAGACGATGAACATGAAATCCCAGAAGCTTTTGAGGAAGGCGACTCCGACGATGTACCTTGTATTTATTGCAATGAATTATACTCGCATTCCCGGGCGAAAGAAAAGTGGATTCAGTGTCAATGCCACTCTTGGTGCCACACTGAATGCGCTGGTGTTAGCAGCAAATGCGAGATATTTATTTGTGAACTATGCAAGTGATTTTGTTTATTTGATTAAGAACTTTTTTAATACATAGAATATTCCAATTATTTTTGTGTGCATTTTCAGTTATGTATGTTTAATAAATAATTTGAACAAATATTTAAAGAAAATAAGTATGTTTTCTACTTTTATTTTGAAGAGACCATCATAAGCATATATAGGGGGCCGTCATAGGAGTACATATGCTTGTGATGGCCTCTTTGCAATATTTTAAATAAACTTATATATCATTTTGATGATTATGTTTTTATTAAATTGTTTTGGCTAGGTTAAAAGTACTCTCACTAATTATCAGTTAGGTACCTAGCCCAATTTAATAAGTGCATATCTAAAATAGTTGTAGGTCAATTTCCTTAAGGGGTCCATCATAGGCACAATTCCCCTACTTCCAAAAATTCAACAGCTAATTGGTAGTATACAAAATGCTAAGATAATACCTAACATAATACCTTCCACAAAATATTGCCAAAGCCTCACCTATCAGAACAAAGACGACCGTATTCCCCTACCGTCTAGCTCCGCCTTCGGCGTCTCCAGTCGGCAAGGTTCGGCAATGTTTGGCGTTTCGCGACCATTTAGCTTCGAGCCGTCGGTGCGTAAGTATAATAAAACTGGTTTCTCGTTTAATACTCCTTAAAAATGTCTCCTAATACAATCGAGGAAAAAAGACAAATTATTAAATGGTATTACGCTGGTAATTCACCGCCAGAAATAACTGGCAGGTTTGCGTATCTAATGCTGTAGCAAAGCAGCTGTGCTGCCTACACCCAACAGGACGACATGGTTGCCAGATTTCAACAATTATTGCGATTTGGTGTGGAAAAATTCGCAAAAGTCGCCCAACGCAATTTTATAGTCTTGACGACACAAAAAAGGTCACCATGTTACAATTCTGTGTTTATGCATCACATATTTGCTTCACGTTTTACCACAAATTACGTGTTACCAAGCCAACAAACCAGCGGCATAGTACTTAAAAATAGTAAATGACTAGTTATGATGATCGATTTCTTACTGTAGATCAGAAATCACCAAAAAAAACACGCAACTTATGAAATAAATAGCCCAAATGAGTGGCCCATCGCAAAACGTAAACATCGCATTATTTGGCAACGCTGTACTTCGATCCCCGTCTCGCTTTCCCATCACTGCCACCGAGTACCGACTTCGCCAGTTTGTCAGCTTAAGCATTGTAGGGGAATACATTACAAAGTATGACGTCTGCTCCGCCCATCTTCTACTACGACCCCTACCAATATCATGTCACGACCCCTATCAATACCAGCGCTTCCAAATAAAAATTCCTGATCTGTATATAAATATAATATGTTATAAAATAAAGACACAAAATGGTATGTTACAACAAAATAATTACATAATATTCAAAACTGCCATGAATCTCTTTTTGGTGTATGATATGGTGTCTACACCATTCTAATAATTCGATAATTTTCAAAAAAATTCGGTCACTAAAACTATTACTAAATAAACACAACACTTGATTTTTGAATACAACTATCGAGTGCTATCTTCAGTCTCTGCAAAGATAGACAAATGCCATGAACCATTTTCGTCGATCAAACAGCAAATATCACTCGATACTCCTACAAACAATATCTACATAATATACAGGTATACCGTATGTAACCTAATTCTATTCTCCAAATGTAAGAGAGAAGTTCACTACGTGAGACAGGCGCAGACGTTGCTGTGGCACAAATCAGAGCGGTTTGCTCCCAGTCCAGTCCTTGGATTCCGTCGTGCGGGTGCTCGGTTTCCATTGAAATATGGAAAGTACAAAATCGCCAACAAATGCGAATCGGCCCACTGCCATCGTCATCACTGACCCGTCCGCTAATAGGGATGTACCTGTTAGGTGTGGTGATTATATTTGTCTTATTCTAGCCTTCATTAGGTCTTACTTCTTTTCCTTTTTCTTGACTGGCTACTCATTTAAGAATATATACGGTGTATAGATTATTTCATATTTCAACGCACCACGCTATCGGTAACCAGTCGAGCACGAATAAATATAACAAGGAGGAGCTTCTGTTTGGTGTCACGGTGACATAAAAGCGTGCTCGTAAAAGCGATGATTGAGGAAGGGTTAAAAAAAACCACTTAGTAGGTGTTCTTAGTTGCAATTTATTCTGAGACAACGTATACAGATCCGGAATTTGTATTTGGAAGCACTGGAGATTCTATTCCATGCATTTCAAATGCATGGAATATTGGTAGGGGTCGTAGCAGAAGATGGGCAGGGCAGACATCGTACGTAATGTATTCCCCTACAATGTTTAAGCTGACAAACTGACGAAGTCGGTACTCGGTGGCAGTGAAGGGAAAGCGAGACGGGGATCGAAGTACAGCGTTGCCAGGTACTGCGATGTTTACGTTTTTGGATGGGCCACTCATTTGGGCTATTTATTTCATAAGTTGCGTTTTTTTTTTGGTAATTTCTGATCTAAAGTAAAAAAATCGATCATCAAAAATAGTCATTTACTATTTTTAAGTAGTATGCCGCTGGTTTGTTGGTTCTTTTTTAACACGTAATTTGTGGTAAAACGTAAGGCAAATACGTGATGCATAAACACAGAATTGTAACATGGTGCCCTTTTTTTGTGTCGTCAAGACTATAAAATTGCGTTGGGCGACTTTTGCGAATTTTTCCACACCAAATCGCGATAATTGTTGATCGTCCTGTTGGGTGTCGGCAGCACAGCTGTTACGGGAACCTGTCGATTTTTAAACGAAAACGCAAACCTGCCATTTATTTCTTGCGGTGAATTACCAGCGTAATACCATTTAATAATTTGTCTTTTTTCCTCGATTGTATAAGCGGACATTGTAAAGGAGTATTAAATAAGAAGTTTTAATATACCCTACTTACGCACAGACGGCTCGAAGCTAAATGGTCGCGAAACGCTAAACGTTGCCCAACCTTGCCGACTCGAGACGCCGAAGGCGGGAGCTAGACGGTAGGGGAATACGGTCGTGTTTGTTCTGATAGGTGAGCCTTTGGTAATATTTTGTGGAAGGTATTATTTTAGGTATTATCTTAGCATTTTTATATGCTTCCAAATTGAAGTTCCCACGTGTATATACACATACACAAATGCGTCTAAAGTTAGCAGATAGTAATATGGTGAGTAGGCGTGGTTATGATTAACGATAATCTTATTGGATAGTGACGTCTGTGACGTAATGTTAGGCCATGCCCACCTTCAAGAACGCCATGAGAATTGGTTCACTTTTAGCATTTGCTAAGATTAAATGAAGCCATTGGTATGTATGTGGAAAATCACGAAATATCTTTTACTAGTAGAGAAATTCGAAGGCCTAACATGCGTAATTTTCCTTGTTCTGCAATTTCTGGAAAATGGTCTAATCAAATGATCAAATTTACTCCACCACAAAAATGTATTACGTCACCGCAGTGAATTACACGAAACGATGTCATCACTTGGGTAAAAGACCTTTTCTGATGAGATTTATCTAAAATTGGTCGAGATCCGACCAGAGAATACGTCGTAAACTGACGAATGGCACAAAACGAACACGTCTAGACTTCTGTAGATATATTTCCCAGAATAACAACAATAAACACGACCACAAGCTTCCTATCGACTAACAAACTGGAATACTAATTCAAGGACGCCTATTCAAACCGCGTGCAATTTGATTTGTGATGGAAGGTATCTGTAATTATGTTAATATCAAGGAACACGTTGAATAAACAAATGGTATAATATCATAATATTATTATATATTATGATTAATTAAATATTTAACACCGTTTAGTGAATAGGGGAGATTGGGGTCGAGTGAGTTGTTTCAGAAGGACTGCCAACTTAAATTTTGAAAGCAGTTTAACATCTTATTTTGATCTTTGATTCGTAATCTTTCAAAATCAATACATAAAAATTTTGTATTTTAGGTATTTTATTTTTTTGATATATCAGACCAGCTTTAAAATATTTTCGATTCATTGTACTGAAAATAATAATTCGTATGCGTATGCTAATAAATGCTGTTTATTCTGTTCAAATTTATTACAATTCAAATTATTATAATGTAAACATATTTAATTACAATAATGAAGGGAAACCTACAAAGCTCTATAAAACGTCTAGTATATTGCCATTATAAATAGTAGTTCATTAAATTGATATAATTAATTTATTTATTTGTCTTTCTCGTTCACCATCTATTCCGTGATTCCCACCACTATTCGAGTGCTGTCTTGTTCGGTGAACTAATGTGAACTTAATTTCGTTTTCAAGTTGTGAAACGACGTTTCACAACTTGAACGACTTGATCGAAATTTCGTTCGAATTTTCGTTCAACTCGTGAACGAGTGAACGAAAGGAGCTAAAGGTAAAGGAACGAGATGGTGAAAAGGAAAAGTGTATGGTAGGGAACAGAACGTGCTTTATCAGCTGATGAATTAGTTCATCTAGTTCCTCATACGGAATAGTTCATTTGAACTAATTCATTAGCGAACTACAAACCCCTATTTTAAAGTTTTTTAATATTTGATGTAATCGTTTTTATCATTCTTAAATATGAAAATTAACTGTCACAGCTATTGGTCATTAATGTTAAGCCGTCTAAACAGCGCGGAGGCCCACAAAGTTTTCACACATTTCAACGTAAATAACAGGGTACGTTTAACACATCTCTTTATAAATTGCAACAGTTTATTGTTGTAAATAACGAGGGTACGTTTAACACATATTTTATAAATTGTTTTTACACATACAAGTAGTAAGTAGTATGACGCGTACGCTTATGGCCCGCCGCCCGGATCTCCCGGCTTTAGTTATCATAATCATAATCATAATCATAACATAGTATAAAACAAAGTCGCTTCCCGCTGTCTGTCCCTATGTATGCTTAGATCTTTAAAACTACGCAACGGATTTTGATGCGTTTTTTTTTAATAGATAGAGTGATTCAAGAGGAAGGTTTATATGTATAATACATACATAATATAGTAGAAAAACACTGATAATTTTTAGAGCTGATACTTTAAAGCCGGCAGATAACTTATAACGATAAATCTGTTCATAATGTGGAAAATGTCCATGCTCAAATCGAAATAATTATTGAAATTCATCTTCAACTATCTATGAATTTGATTCCTGGGGAGATCAACTTGTTTTTGGTACAACGAAATATGTATTTGTAGTACTACGTTATTGCAAATAAACAAGTTCATGGTGAACATTAATTAATTCAAGGCTAAATAGTTCTGGTTATATCCTGACTAATTCATAATCATAACAAACTTATCATCGGACGAAAAATAATATGTAAATTAATTAATAATTGACATGATGTACATTTTTATTGTATACAAGTTTACGCTGAATTTTTGTTCAGCGTGTGTGTCTGAAGAAATTTGGAACACCCTGTACAATAATATGACAATAATATGATAGATGGATATTTTTAAATGGGTACTTTTGGACAAAGCTAAGGTTGATATTTTAAATAATACGTTAAGTGTACCATAATGTGAAGAAAATATAGAAATACATGCATATTAATAACAATTGTGAAACGCCGGAAGACTTTTCTATTTAAAAATGACAGAGAAATATTTATTTTTATAATAACGTGTTGAGTTACTATTACGAAATGGTTCTATGCGAGGATGCCAAATAAACAAAGAACTAAGAAACGAAAAAATAATTTTAAATATAATAATTGGCCTGTTGCGAAAATAGAAATGTATAGAAGGAAAACATTAAACGGACATTTTAATGATCACACATTATTATGTGGTGTTTTAACACATAGCAGAATAACAGTAATTACACAGGCAGATAAAAGTGGAAATTACAGTAGATGTGTATCTACTGTAATATGGGTATGGTGGTGTAACCATACCCATATGTGTTTTGGTTCTCAATCCGAGTCGGTTTAAACCCATCTCGTAATAGTTCGTCCCTAACATCAACAAGTGGTATATCCAATAATAATTAATCATCAATTTAGACATTTATAAGGTTCAATCGAAAATCAAGGTACCGAAAAATTAGATATTGTGACTTTTTTGTCATAACATGTCATTTAAGAGTCGACAGAAACCCAGAGTGACCCGCAATGACCCTATAATCTCATAGCCTTAACCTAATAGGTCAAAGGTCTGGTTTGTTTGAAACTGGAAACCAAGTATATCAGAAGTTCGTAAGCAGACAGCCTCAAACCCAATAATTCCATAGTTTGAGAATCAGAAGTGAGTTAATAACTCCATTCTCTTGAACCCAATAACCCAATAAGCTGGTCAGCTGCGTATATAGAACTAGAAACGGTTTTGACGTTTTTTTTTTTTTTAGTAGACTACCTCAAAATATGTGAGCAAATGTTCTCAAATCCAATAAACCTCACCCAATTCTCATAAATTAGTCCGATAACATTCGCTTATAAATCCCCTGTATGTGATCATAGGGTTTAAGGATATTTGCTCACAGGAGACATAGTTTCTATGTCTAAAATCTACAAATCCCTCGGACTAGGTATACAGTTATTGGGTTTAACTATACAGTACGAATCACCCTAATGCGTACATAGAAGAATGAAGGGGAATTGATAAGTTAACTTCTATCTTGAGTAGACGCCACCACCGCCTAAACATGAAGTGGGAACCAATCGTGATCCAACCGCTAGCGCAGGCGTATGGCAGGCATCCGGTTTGTCTGTGGAGATGTTTGGGTTGAAATTTCAAATACCATTTTATATTTTATTCTGGTCTAGTGACTGATTATAAAAGTGCGTTATAACGAGGAATACCCTCGTTATAACTACATACATTCTTAAAAATAAAAATGGATATTTATGTTGAAGAAGGCTGCCTATTTGAGTATTTACTATAATTGCATTTATTTTCGTTGCTTGATCTGTTAATTTTGTTATCTGCATGTACGGACTTGTAATCGCTTTTTTAGGGCCGAATTGTTTGGCCCTATTAACGTAAGTACGTATTGTACGTAAGTAAATTCGCCTAATATACCCTTTTATTATGTATTTAATATCCGCCTACATATGTACGCAGTATTGGTAACTCTTACTGTAGGTATAGAGTTGAAGAGTTAAAGAGTCTGCGGTGCTTGAATACAATTCCCTGGACTTTGTGGTTAAAGTCTGCAATAAATTCAAATTAATTCTATTCATAGAGCTATGTGATTATAGATTCATCGAAAATAGTTTTTTTTTTCTCTGATGATTGATCCCCTGGGTTATGGGGTATTAGTAATAGGTAAAATTGATATGCTTCGGGTTAAGGATTAATGGTAAAATTGACGGTTTTAAACATTTTTGCGAGGTTAGGGACGAACTTTGATGTGATGGGTTTAAACCGACTGCGGATTTGAATCCAGCGACAACAAAAATTTAGGTATTGTAGCCTAGACTATTGTAATTACCACTTTTTTGTTTGTATGCCGGTGTTGTTTTTTCCCTCTAAGAAGAGAAACAGTTGATTAGCAATACACTTAATAAAAAAACTGTAATACAATTTTACTTTTTTGAGTGGAGGATACAAATTTTAGCATCAATCAATTTTAAAAAGTCTCACAATATTTTTAATCAACCGTCTTAACTTAATATGTTCAAAATCTTAATTATTTATTTAATCTCTTTCACGCGAAGCAACATTTATGTCCTTATTATTTTAATTAATTTAAAACCTAAAAGATAAAAAAATATAATATACAAAATAATGTATATTTTTATCTTTCATATAATGCCGATTTATTTCATAAATCAAAGCGTGATGGAACACATATAACACCTAATTCTTCGTTAAACATTTCCGAATTACTAAGAATCTCGTTTACAAATGAAATTGTTTATTGTGCACTTTACCTTGAAAACTATCCATTCATTTTTTAATCCAAGGAAACGTATTTATAGAAATAATGTAACAGATGCTTGCTATTTATTATAAGTTGTTATAAGATCATCTTAAAACAATCAAGAAAAAAAGTAATAAAGATAAAAAGTAAAATAGTATCGTGATTATGTCATAGGAAAAACTTAGTTACGTAACAATATAATTAGGTACAAATAGTAGTGAAGAAAACAATATAATAAACAGTAATCCAGTATAAAGCGAAATTCAATTCAGATAGTACTAAACCCATATTGAATGACTGATTTATAAAATTACATAAGTATTTGACGGTTCTTTGTTTCTAATATACCACTGTCGACAGTCAACTTTTGCAATTGTTTATTTATATTTATTAAAACGGTGATGGATTTCTAATAAACCTTTCGCACAGGTTTTGAAGTTTTAGGTTGGGAAGTTATTTGTTAAGAATATTGCTGCTCCAACTGTTAGACCAGCAATGTGGGATCGACCACCGAGGTCATGTGATATGTCTGTGTGGGGTATTATGAAATAAATTGTATTTTCAGAACAAAATGACTTTTGATATTGAATTTAATATTGACTATCTAATGTTCAACTCAAATTTTGAGCAAATTGGAAACGACAAAGAATTGCAATCCAATTGCAGGTTTCATTCAAGATTGTACTGTCGAAGAAAGTTATTTAAAAATCACTTTAGTATTGTTCTCGTGACGTAGAAAAAAGTGATTAGCGAAGAGAAACTCCTATTCCAATATCAACTTACTGGGGATCTGAATCAGTGTGATCTATCAGCGTTGCATAATTATCTCAGAATGAACAAAGAAATCTTATTTCAACCTTATTTCACTTGCAACATCATTGATAAAAAAATAATGGGGGAAACTATAGTGCACCATAAAATATTGACTGCAACATCAATTAACCGACTGTTAGATATATCTTAAAATCTTTGTCATGGTACTCCTATTTCACACACCACAACGATAAGAATGTTGTTTAATACATTTTCTCGGTTCATATTTGTTAACTCACTAAACATATTGTTAAATACGAGTAACTACTAGACGTTATCGAATTACTAACTAGTTACTAGCTAGTAACTAATATACTTATTAACGCGACGTTAACTCCATGAAATCTCACTCAAAATTGACGTTTGCTTGCAGCTTGGCACAGTCTTGATACACATAATCCATCTTATAGGTCGACCTGTTGATCCAAGCAGATGTAATAGAAACTCAATCAATATTCAAGCCGATTGTACAATTAAAATGCTTGCCCTTAATTCCGATATAAACGTTCAAGTGTTATTGATCATCCATGCTTGTGAAGCTGCAGTTACGTGTGCAACAGACTTAACATTAATACAAACAGCAACGCCTTAAAATTGGCAAGGCTCGTGAAAAATATAATTTATCTTGGCTTGGCTTGGTACTTCGGTGGACGAGCTACCATTATTTTCGTAATTTTGGATTATCTCCCAGCCATTGCAGTTTTTGTTTTTTTTTTTCTATCAAAAACTCACCATCATAAAATTATTTTATGAAAATTACTAAAGGTTGACTATTACGATCTAGGATAATATTTATGTGAAGTTGATAAGCATGAGAAATGACAAGCGTTCGAGTTTCCAATCAATTATAACCTTGTTTTTTACATTTAGTAATAAATGGGTTTTATTGTAATACTGAAATAATACGATGATATTCCAAATACAATAAAATGAAATAGTTCCAAATGGAATGGTTTCGTAGACTAAAATTCCTTATTAAAATATTACTGTTATTGGAATAGTACTATTTATGACTAAATTATACATTTGTTTATACATCAACGTAATAGAATGCGTAAACAATAGAGTTCGATTGCGTATGAATATTATTCCATTCCGCGGGTAACATAATGTTAACAAGATGCTTCACGTAGTGATCTATTAAGGGGTATACTACCCAGGCGCACTCAATTACCTCAAATTAGTTTTGAATATCATTCTTAGATAGTTTTTACATCAGAAAAAAAATTAAAAAAAAATGGGGAAAAACTGTTGGGTAGTATAACCCCTTAAGCATTTGGAAGAACTACTATTTAAATGATATGGAGCTGAATGGGATATGGACCAAAATAAATGCGCCTTTTTGACACCTGAATATACCGGAAGTGAATAATAACTTTGTTGTCTTAAATGGCATGCTACATATATACATTTTTAATGCCGTATTTGGTTACACATACATACAGGATTTGTCCGGAAAGTAATGTCAGTGAGCTTTGAAAAATGGTTTTTATTGGTTCTATGTGTACAAATCTTTAGAAACTTTCAAAATGCATTCCTCCTGCGTCCACATCGGTTCCAGCGGGTCTTTCTGAATGTTTTTCACCGACCCAAAATGCTGTCCTTTCATTGGAGTTTTGAGGCGCGGAAACAGAAAAAGTCTGGGGAGCCACATCGGGGCTGCAGGGAGGCTGGGGAACAACGGTGATACCTGCCTTGACGAGGTAATCGGCCACGAGGAAGCAGGTGTACGAAGGCGCATTGTCGTGGTGAAGCTTCCAGGATTTTGAGATGTCTGAGCGGACGCGATTCACCCTGCGTTTCAGCCGGTTCAGCACCTTGACGTAAAACTTTCCGGTTACGGTTGTCCCCTGAGGAACAAACTCATGATGGACCAATCCCCGGCAGTCAAAAAAGACAATCAGCATTGTCTTGATATTTGACCTGGACATCCTGGCCTTCTTGGGGCGAGGGAGTTCGACGTGTGCCATTCCGCACTTTGCCTCTTCGTCTCTGGATCGTATTCAAAGACCCAACTTTCATCCCCGGTAATGACGTCATCAAGGAAAGCGGGTTGTCTTCGCAGGTGCCCAACAGTTCTTGGCAGGTTTCGACGCGCCTCGCTTTTTTGATCGTCCGTTAGCACTTTTGGCACGAGCTTCGCGCACACCTTCCTCATTCCTAAAGACTCCGACACAATTTCGTGAACAATGGTTTTAGTAATGTCTAATGTTTCGGAAATTAAACGGACACTTAGACGACGGTCAGTGTTCAACAAGTCACGCACACACGTTTCACATTGTCGTCGGAACTGGAGGTTGATGGCCATCCAGCGCGGTTACCGTCGTTGACATCTTCCCGACCTTCTGCGAAGGCCTTGTGCCACCGGAAAATTTGCCTGTCCGAAAGACAATCGACGCCGAAAGCCTTCTAGCCTTCTTCAACATTGGAATGGTTTCCGCAGCACTCTTCTTCAGTTTCACACAAAAAACTTGATCGCCATACGTTGCTCAAGCGAACGTTGCGTTTTTTCTTGCACCGGGTCACTGTAACGACTCTCAAAGAACGAGTGATGCGACCGCTACAACGACCGGTAGCCAACTAACGCTTGTTGGATCTTGTTGCCAGATCCCCCACCACAATCCAAGCACGTAAAGCGCGGGCTGGCGCGTACAGTCTCGGGAAAAAAATTCACTGCCATTACTTTCCGACAAACTCTATATAAATTTAAAGATTTCTGACATAATTTAATAATATATAATTTAAGTCACTTTAATAACCATTGTCTATCTCTAAAATGAACGGTTTGCAAGATATTCAATAAAAAAATAAAATGCAAACCGCTAGAATTAACTTATGGTTAATTTTTTCGACAAGTGTGCATGAAAGGTTGATATTACTGTTAAGTATACTAGATACCGCAGGTTTTCAGAAAGACCGACACAACTCAAAAACATTTAACAATTAACACGTTTATGCACCAACAAATAATTAAAGATTTCCACTAGTTATTTACGACCTCAATTCCTTCTTAAAAAAAACAGCCTTAGTGTCGATAATAAACAGAAATTATGAATTTGGTTGATTTATAACTAGTAAATAATAGCAATCGTCTATTTAAAAAAAATTAAATTGCTTCTCCTGTAAAAAGGCAAGTTTTGAGTTGTAACAGTTTTTTCCGAATTAGCGATATAAAATAACTATATTATTTATGATTTTTTTTATTCTATTAATAATACTACACAAATTTAAAAATAAAGATCAATTATACTGCAATATTGATATTTTGACTTATGAAAATGACCCAATTCAAGAAATTTTAATGGAACCCTGTATATTTTCTTACACAGTTGGATAGTAAGGAAATAATAATCGTATTCATACAATACAATACGTATTAATTTACTGTTTTAGAAAAAAACACATTGGCTTGTATCTACCACGAATATGTATTGTATTAGGCATCATTCGTTAGCTTATTAAACACATTTTAAATTTAGAATTTAATAAGTACCTCTTCCTATCCAAACTTTCGTGAAAAGTTAAGAAAATAATTGACACAATTTTTAAAAACCCTATTTGGTGAAAAATCTTTTTCTTTGAAGCAAAAAAACAGTACAAAACCTTAAATAGATTTTGTTTTAACTGTTTTTTTGACAGAAGCTCCACCGGTTACGTCACAATGCTGCCATATTGAATTTAAGAAAAATATCTTCTCACGCCGCCATCTTGAAAACAAATGCAACTTGTGATATGTTATTGAAAATGGAATTTTTAATATACTGTGTAAAAAAATAATACATCTATTAAAATTTCTTGATTTGGGTGGTCAATTTCCGGAAAAACTAGAATTGATATTCAATTGTTTTTTTTTTTTATGAAAAAATTGCGTCTCAATGACTTAACCCTTCCACCCGACTTTATAAATTTTGAACTTTAAAGACAACTGAATGACGCCTTGTATATACATATAACGATTTCGTTGTCACCGAAGCGTTAAGCGAACCACTATCGGTTAAAATTTATGGCTATTTCCGAAATCCGATGTACATCGAATCAAACTGATAGTAAATAAGTTATAAATATTTTCCCGCTAGCCTTGAATGAATTCCCAAAAGGCAGGACATTATTCCACCTCAAAAGCCTCACGGACGGTTTGTTTACCAATATAAATTCATATCTGGAGAAGCCTTTGGCACACATGCCAAACCTGCATTTCGAAACGCGGTTCAACGACTCGCCATACATATGTAAATCGTTCGGAACGTCCGTCTAAAACCAGACAAATCCTTCTCGACTTCGACTGTCGCTAATGCGACAAAGACGAAACGACATTTTGTGCAATCGAATATGATGCGTTTTCCTTTATTTCCTTTATTCACAAACCGCTCCGTCATCTCCGACAGCTCCGTCTCAGTCGCGACAGCGATTTGTCAGTTGGAGCGGAGGCGGGATAGACTGAGGAATTGACGTGAACCAGTTTCTAACAATTGAGAGCAACCAGACACAATGATTAAAATAATGTTAAAGGGTACAACAGATATCTACATACAAATAATATGCAGATGCGTACTAAGGAATACAAGTGGTTAAAAATATTCCAAAATTGATATCGTATTTTCATAAGGAAATATGGAACTCATGTCATACGAGGTATGTAAATTAAGTAATGAAACTGATTTTTTTAAATCTTTCTTTATTCGAATAGAATTACAAAATAACGCCCTTGGAAAGCCACACAGCACTGGAAACGGTTCTTCCATTCCTCAGTGCTGGAACTCATATACTGGAATAGCCTTCAGCTGGTCGGTTACAGCCGTTTGAACTCGAACAAATTTTACACATTTTACATACACTCCTGATTAGAATTACAGTATATTCTGCTGACAAAATGCAACATTTTTCGTAAATAATTTTTTCCCATACTGTAAAGAATTCGGAATATTCACCAATATTTCGAAATGTCTACTTTTTATAAAACACCCGATAAAACTTTGAATTTCAATCTTGGTTTAAAAGAAGTAAAGAGTCCATTTGAAAAAAGCTACAAAACCGTGTTATCAAATTATTTTTATCATCATTTTCCGTAGAGATACACTGATTCCATTAACCATTCTTTAATCGAATAAAAAATAGTTAAATAACGATTTAAAAAAAATCACTTTAACGCTATTTTAAAAAGCTTGAAAATAGCTTTAATTTCATATATTTTTCATATATGATATTTTAATTTCATATATTTCATATATGATGTATAGCATACATTTTCAAGGACAAATGTAACTTTCAAATGTATTCTTCAAGCATTGGGGGTGGGCAAATACATACATATAATCGGAAGTGTAGGTATCTCTCGCATCACCAATATTCTTCTTTTAATAGCAACGATTCTGGACAGAAGTATTTATATAAATCCATCTCTGATTGATTATTTATAGAGATCAAATAAAGTTAATATTATTTATGAGACGGTGAGCTGTTTTTAAAGATCAATAAAAGTGAATGACGTATATGGAACGGAAAATTAACATCTAAACAAACATTTATTCGCTGCAGGACCGGCTTAGCTTTCTAGTAGTAGAGTAATTGTCGAATATCTTGACAAAACTAAGCGTCAGATATTAGTGTCAAAGGTATAGTCCTTCTATTTTTAATTGAAAATGATAAATACGCCTGGGGAACAAAAAAAGCGGTGCAGCTTTATGATTCCATGGGCATGCATATATCTTTTATAAATTCGAAAATTGTGAAATAATTTTTTTTTCATTCAAATCAATATAGGATATTAAAATTAGCCTGCATACAAAACTCTTAATATTTGTAATATAATTTGCTGTAAATAATGTTCATTTAGCCAGACAATCTCAAAAAAATTGTCTGTGTTAATAAATCTAGCTGAAATACACGTCACTGGCGCCTTAAACACGTAGAATTTCTAAAGTCGTAAATCATTTTAACGACGTCGTAAAAAATTTTATGGCACAGTGGACCGAATAAATATTTGGCATGTATACATATAAAGCAATCCAATAGTATAATGGTCGGCATTCGCTGGTGCATTCGCGGCATCGCGTTGCCGGCTCTTCAAAATTTTCTTAAGTATAGTAACATACATAAAGTTGTTTTAATTTATAATTATATTTTCCAGCAATTTTAAAAGCTTTATTTGAATGCTAACTAATAAATTTACATCTATGTATTTTTTTTTAAATATTTCCAAACTAGCTTTCTAAGAACGTCACGAACTAACAGTTTACTGAAGTATGAAGTATACTTGTATAGTGAGCTTAGCAATTTTAGAAAATATATCTGACAACCTTGCTTTTTTCTACCGATTTTCAATTTAGAATGGAAATACAGTAAGTATATTACTATTACGTACGCAATAAAAATGTAATATTTCTTATTAAATTTTGCGACTTTAAAACTTATGGTGCAAGTACACTGCCACTAGTTTTACTGTTGATTCCACATAGCGCAAATAGACAGACATTTTGCATTTTATAATACGTATTTACGTATAATATACACTTAACTCGAAAGTGTAAAACTTTGTCTTAATAAATCATATGTTAATGAAATAGTAAGTAATGTTGCTAATTATGAATTGGGTCGTGTAAACTCTTCCAAGTTGGAATGACTGGATATTTTTTGTACAAATATTTAAAATGTATTTCAAGTTCATTTCACATTTGAATATAAAAACAAATAGATGGTAATCACCAAAATGTGTAAAATTTTAAGCCACGCATTGTTATAAGGTATTTATTGCACATTATTATATTTTTTTATTGTACAGATATTAAATTAACCCTTAACTATTATTGAAATTTTTATCGAACGTAAGCAACAACCGAGGGAGAAACCGTTGGCCTAGATTTTGTACTCCAGATTTCCTTTAATGACGAGATTTCCCCCTCAATTCCCCTAAGACTTCCTATGAATTCCCCAACATTTTCCATGAATTCCTTTGGATTTCCTAAATCATGTACACTAGACTTCCTACGCTGTTTCCACCTCGGTAACTACTAGGTCTACATAGGAAAAATGAGTTTCCTCATTGCTTTTATCTCAGTGATTTTGAAAATGAACTTATTAAATTTAGTAAGCCTTTTAATGAAATAATTTTCAACGAAAAATAAAAATACGTAATGAGGAACAGAAAAATGATTCATATAGTAGGCAAAATATGAATTAAAAAAAATACATACCTATTTAGCATCCACGAACATTTACGAAGATATACATATTTAATGACAGTAACAAGAAAATATAACAGTAAATATTTTTATAACAAATATAAAAAAATACACGTGTACTTTTCAAAAAAATAAAATGCTTTTGCTATGGTGATATTTACAAATTCAATGTTAATTTTCTTATTTGGTACATCGAATGTATAATATTCGTTATATGTACAGCTTTGTGCATAAAAATAGCACCTACTGTATTTTACATTAAAAACATGAAATATGAAAGGCAAACCTTAGTTGTATCTGTTTAGCTTTTTATTACAAAAGAGTAACGATATAACAAAACATTATATATAACATATTGTTCCAAATAAACTAAAAATAAATGTAGCACATTCAGTTAACTTATAATATCTCAAGTTTTGTGCAAAAAAAATAACACCGCTCGTGAAACATACAAATTACTGTACAAGGAATCAAATAAAATTGAAAAGTTAAACTGTAACATATTAATACTTTGTTGTATAACCTTTGTTTTTCAAAACAGCAGCACAACGCCGTGGCACAGTCAACCAGCGCTTGACAACGCTGTAATGGAATATCCTCCCACGCTGATTGCACAGCATACCATAATTCAGCTGTATTCTTCGGTTTTGCTTTAAAAACAGCTTTTTAAACATTTGCCCAAAGATTTTCAATTGGGTTCAGGTCTGGTGACTGAGGGGCCATTCCATAACCTGAACTCGATTTTGTGCAAAAAAAGCCTTTTGCTAGTCTGCTGATATGTTTCGGATCATTGTCCTGCTGTAAGACCCATCTGAGCGTCATATTCCAGTCCACATAGGGGAACATTACTTCTTTCATTATATCAACATAGACTAATGCGGTTATCGTAGGCTTGATCCAAAATATTGGCCCAGTACCCATCATACGAGAAAGAACCCCACACATTAATTTTTGCTCCGCCATGTTTAACAGTCTTGACTGTATACTGGGGTTTAAGTTCACCTCTTGTTGGTCTGCGGACAAATGTTCTACAGCCTGGAGTCCCAAATAACTCAATTTTCGACTCATCAGTACAGAGGATATTTGTCAATTTGATTCTGTCACGAAGATGTTTCTTCTTGAGTAACAGTACCTTCCTAGGAGATCTGGCCATCCAGTTTTTCTCTATGCGCCTTCTTCTTATTGTAGATGTGTCTACATCGAGATTTAATTCCTTTTTAATTTGAGTTGACGTTATAAAAGGATTTTTTTGTTAGTCTTAGGATGCTTCTTTCATCAGTTAAAGATAGTTTTTTTCTTTCGGCCTCTTTTTTCTTCTTTTTCTTTAAATTTCTTGGCATTACTGATCATTTTATTAGAACATCCGACCACTTCCCTAATAAATTTGTATGTTTTCCCTTTAGCCAATAATTTGTTTATGAACAAACGTTCTTCTTTCGTGCAATGTTTTCCACGACCCAATTAATCTTTAAATTAAATTAAAATTCAATTCAGATATTAACTATAGGCTTATATTATTTTACCTTTGACTTCATTGTTCTATGCTGAAAAGATGTTTAGATGTTACGGCGTCGAACTGCTATCATAGACTGAATTGGTGCTATTATTTTACACAGGTCAATATTGATTTTATTTATAGAAACAGGGATTTCCCCTACCGAAACGACAATTTTTCCGGACTTCATTAGTTTCAGAAACTCAGTGGATCTCAAACAAATATCTTGAGAATACTTTTGAATGCATATAGCAGAGCAGTCAATACATGAGTATGGAGTTAATTTAAGTATTCACTATGGTGCTAATTTTTTGCACATAGCTCACGTATTGACTACGTGAGTATGTAGTTAATTTAAGTATTTACTATGGTGCTAATTGTTTGCACATAGCTGTATGTACTATTCTTTATTTGTAGTATACATTTCACTCTCCTTGAGACGGTCCTTACCTAATATCTTTAAACACACGTGGTGCGATACAGGCGGACCACTTGTAAGATGAAACGCTCAAATTTGACATGTAACAAGATACACATATGTACATATATCATCTTTCGGCTCTATCACTTATAGGTTTTTACACCAACTACACAAAGCGCATAATCCAAACTTAATTTTTCAACTCATGTTGTGCTTTGTTGGACTCGGTGGGGATATACATTTTCAGGTTAACGGAATACTAAAAAACGAAGCATTATATACAAATGTTACATTATGTAAAAACAAACAAAGCATTGTGTAAAAACGTACAAATTTAAAATTTGCATAAAAACATCAATAAAAAACATTTTGTAATCAAAGTTGGTACAGCAGCATTTTGCAAAACCCGAACATTCACGAGATATTATATTTTCAAAAAAAAAAATGTTAATATAATCTCTTCCACGATTGCCCCAAAACAAAATCATAGCAGGCCAAGCATTGATAACTTGGCGGAATTTACAGGCTCCATGCATCTCCTCGTAGAGTAATCAGAAAAAAATACTGGGTTTTCTTCATTTGTGTCTTCGTTACCAAGTTAATGATTTGTACACTTATAAATCGGAACACTCTGTACAGATATTTTTTTCTCTTAGACCTAAACATTTGTGTTGTATTAATTCTTTATAGTATGTAGTTATGCAAATATAGAGATAAAAACTTTTCTTCAGATTCACGGCCAACGCTGCTGGAGTTACTGAAATTATGACAGCTGAGCTGGTATGAACAAACCAGCTGAAAATCAAAAGCAGGGTCAGCGACACTTCTAAGATTAGTTTTAAAATTTAAAACTGTACAAATAAATCACGTCACGATCCCACCACTCGGTTAATCGTTTGATTACGGTTTGCCCTTCCTAAATTTCCGATTGCATTTTTCCACTGAATGCTTATTTATATTCAGCGATCGTTTTGTTAGCTTACTCTCTCTGACTCACCTCTAAAATGTACGTTATATTTAAAAACACTTTCATTAATAACTGAATAAGGCAATTATTATCCGTTGTTATCTTTTTTAGAGACGCCTTTTCTGGGAAATGACGTCAATACAACACAATTGTAATAAGTTAATGTTTAAATAACAGCCATTTTGTTACAATAATCTAAAATCGAATGATAATATTATTAAACACTCTCAAATATGGAATTCTTAATGGACGCATACTGTATTATACACATCTTTGACTATAAAGGACAATAAAGCCCTTGTTATTTTAAATTACCTAACCAATTAGGCAATAAATATGTACCCGCATATTTTTAAATAATAACATGGCATTTTAAACCCTGTACCTCCAATCTCGAATGTTTTTTGAAACAATCCAAAATTGATCAAGTTCTTGGATAATAAACACATGATGTTTTACTAGAGAAATATTTTTTTTATTAATAATGCAAGTCTGTCAAAGAAAAGCAAAGTGCAGTTGACACAAAGATAGTGTCAGACACTGTAGATACGAGGTGTGTAACTTAAGTAATGAGACTGTCAACGTAGCGCCCGATCTAGCAAATCTAGAGGAGACGGGAAGGGCGGTAGGTTAACATGTAATGCACCATCAGTACAAGTTTGAACTCGTTAGTGTCGTTTGTTTGTACGTTTTAAAAATGAGTGACATTAATTTTGAGTAATGTTGTGTTATCAGGTTTTGCTTCAGACTTGGACACAGCAAAACGGATACTTTTGCAAAACTTCAACAGGCCTGCATTCTCGGAAGGAAGAGAGCCGATTGAAGATGAAGCACGCAGCAGAAGGCCTTCATCTTCAAGAACCGATGAAAATATCGATAGAATACGGGATCTTGTGCGTTCAGATGGCACATCAGGAGAGAAAGGTGTCTTGACTTTTTGGAAACGATTGAAAATGATCCCCATTTTATGGAACGTGGCATTACTGGTGATGACACTTGGATGTTTGAGTACGACCCGAAAACCAAGTGCCAAAGAAAGGAATGACACACTTCAAGCTCTCCAAGGAATTGTCCACAAAGAGTTTGTGCCTCCAGGCCAAACAGTAAACCAACACTTTTACAGAGATGTTCTTGAAAAACTTCGAAAAAGGGTCATGCGTGTGAGACCAAACATCAAGAACAACTGGATGTTGCATAACGACAATGCACCTTGACACAGAGTCATTTCAGTAAACGAGTTTTTAGCCAGTAAAAACATTCCTGTGGTTCTTCAGTCTCCTTATTCGCCTGACTTGAGTCCTTGCGACCCTTTTCTTTTCCCGAGATTGAAAAATCACCTCAAGGGACGTCATTTTGGGACTATAGAAAACATTCGAACGGCTGTAACCGATCACCTGAAAACTATTCTAGTATATGAGTTCCAACAAGTAGTGTGGCTTTCCAAGGAAGTTATTTTGATGGAGACAATACTGAATTGTAATTATATCCGAATAAAAAAAAATCAGTCTCATCTACTTAATTTACACACCTCGTATATTAACTAACAGAGAGTAAGGCGAACATTTGGAGATATTATTAAACGATACCGAATACATACGACATATTTGCTTATTTGAAGTAGATAATAAACAAATAATACGAAATACAAACGTCAAAGTCCATCAGATTCCAAAGCGCAGATAAAAACCGATATGCAGATGAAACCAATTTATATTTACATTACTGAGTTTTACAACATTATTGAGTTTATCTCAGGAGTTCCTTGAGTTATAGGTAGTAATAACTGTATGTATGAATTTTAAAACGTATTTAGTGCATGTCTTGAGCTGACAAGTAGCAGCTGTCCCAGTACACAGACCTATCAGCTATATCATAAATATTAAAATAATACGAGCCTATTTGATAAACCTTATGGAACACCAGACGAATAAATTGTGATTTTGTGATAAATGTTTTGCACTGTGAATTTTTATAAAATTGTATGGGCTCCAAATGTCTTAAATATACCACCAGGTGGATATCATCAGCAATATTAAGGACCACTGGACAAGTTCACTGAGAGGGAATATAATCTTGTAGTACCCAAAAATCCAACGACTTAAAAACCCCCTCATCTGCTAAGTTTGGCTTGACATTCACATTCCCAATTAGCATAAACGAAGCTATGCTTCTAACGGATATACATATGTATGTATGCATCTGTTACTTCCTTGATGGACTCAAGTCTATAACTGATCATTATTATATTTATACCACGTGTTTGGCAAAATGTACTTGAAACAAGTTTCTGTCTCATACAGTAAATACTAGTATATAATAATTCCTATTTAGTTGTAGGTACTCATATTTATTTAATCGTAGGAAATGTGATATATTTTAATTCCCTATTACAATTCCCTAAGATAAAACTTAACTTCTAGACTATCTACAATTTATTTAATCCCTAAACTTTTGCATTGCATAATCTATTAAAACTTTTCAACCAACAAAAAAAAATCGTTTGTATTTTTCAACCTTAGTTCGGTGTGCTCCTGATGACTGTTTCCTTAAATTCATTGTAGTGCCATCTATTGGCAGCATTCTCAACGAGCTCTTAGTACAGTCACAACTGTAAATACCACTGCTTAGTATAAACGACCATTAAAAAAAGTTAATGAACTGGTTGCATTTTTAAACTGATAATTTAAGTGATATTCTAATAACTATACAGGATGGCATGCTGACTTTGGGATAGTATGGAAGGGATGAGCCACGCCTTGAGCCGTCTATGATAGGCTGCAGTTAATATTGCACAGTTTGAACTGATGAACGAAACAACACAAACAGCTAAACAAAAGCATTTGGTGGAGAGATTAAAGATCTGGAAATTCCAACCCTGTATATTAAAATTTAGAGCGTTGTTTCTATTACTGTCTTCTTTAAAATGCTTACAAATACAATTATTAAATCCTCACCATTGTTTATAGTCGAAAACAGGATAGTTTGCAAATCCAACGTTCAGTCTCATCAAATCCATGAGGTTGACCTCCATCGTGCAATTTCAATGCGTTTAATAGCTATGTATGCACCATAACAATAAACATGTTCACCGCAATCTGACGTCAATAACCGTTTCGAGAACACGCACAGAAGAATGCAACGTCTTCACCGACTCGGACAAAAGAATGCATTGGGGGACATTCGAAATAAATTTAGACCATGGGCTCGGATGATAAGGAAAATAAACACTTACTTATTAATTATGGTAAACAATCAGTAACCGGATATTAATTACTATTTAATGTGCCTCCTACCGAATATTTCAAGCATTCAAAATGGTAATGGTTACAGGTTGTGAAATTGAGGTACGGAATGGTAATGTTATAGTTGGAAAAAAAATTGCACTTATTGATACAGGGTGTTTTCAAATGAAGTATAATAGTATAAATAATATCAATAAATTTGAAGATTAAAATAATCCAACTGAACTAAACATAACTTAGTCCAAGGGGCAAGCACCCTTTTAAGAGTCCTAAAGATTTTCAAGCCAACATACATTTTCATAAATAAATTAAGAATAAGTACAAATTAAGTTTTGTATGTTGTGATATAATTTCAATGAAAATGGCATTGCCACATTAAATTGTTTTTGAATAAAATGTAAAATGGACTAGACTTATAATTTCTAAACTAAAAACTAGTATTTTTGAAGAATAAGGTTTTTAATAAGAAAACACATGACAGTTTTATTCGACAAGATTGATATACAATTATAACCCACGTCTTGACTACATTTAAATTGAACAAACTGGAAAACAGTAAATTTTGAAAGAAGTATTTCAGTTTTTTTTTTTTGGTTTTAAAATAACCCTAATACTTCTCAAATAAGTTTGTTGTAACAAATAACATTGTATAAGATTATTACATAGACGACTAATAACTATATTAATACAGTCCATTCATTTACTTCCATCTAGGACTTGTAGCTTAATGTTATAATAACTATTTAATATTATAAACTATAACTATTGCACCTCTTGAATGAGGTGTTTTCTATGCCAACTGACATTTCTTTTCATTTCAACAACATAGTTATATGACCCAGGAGGCATCGCCCTCTAGTGTGATTATATGGGACTAGACTTATTCTGATAGGTCCGACACATGTAGCAACTACCTGGAGCCTATTACATAAACATGACACATTGTCGTGGCAAGTAAAATGTCGCGACAAAAATTGATAAAAACGACTCGGCAACCAAGACAGGTTCCGATAAATTCCACATAAATTTCCCTTTACAGGAGACCAAGCCGTTATTTTAAGCAACTCCAATCGCGACCTTTTACAGACAGACCTGTCATGACAATAATTGTCACCCTGTCACCTTTATGCAATAAGCCACTGATGTCCTTCCCGAAAACACATTCTAACGGTAAAACTGTTAAGCTTTAATAAGACCTGTGATTTCTAAATGACAAATGATAGTGAGCAGGAAATCATTCTTGCTCCATTAAGCTTAACGGTTTTAGCGTTGGAGTGTGCTTTCCGAAGGACATCTGGTAATGCCTAGTTTCATATAAACATACTAGAGAGCGACACTTCCCTAGGTAACAATACAGTAGCTCTCCTAGTCAGGGTACAAGCCACCATGCTCTTCGTCATTCGCCATTAGACATGTCACAATGATGAGATCTAATAAGAAATATGCATCAGGGACTTCTAAATGAAGAACGACGATGAGCAAGACATCATTCTCGTTTAACAACACAAGCAAAGACAATCCCAAGAGGATCTCAAGAAGAAGGCACTTAATCATGAATTATTATTAATGAAGAGGTAATAGATTTTTTTACATTTGATCGATGTAAATTATCAATATTTTCTTATAATTATATTTTTTTTTTGGTTTCGTTTTTTAGGAATTTTTGGTAATTTAATCAAAAAAATATCTAATGCTGTTAAAATAAAAGAGCTTTTCTGAAAACCAGTGATTTAAAATATCTTAACTATGAGGGCACAGTAGCTAGAACCGGCCCTGGCTTGACAAAACTGCTAAATTCTACCTTGCGTAACCTTGCTCGTACATACTCGTATAACACTACTAACTTTCGGTTCGATACAGCGAAATTGGAAACGAGCGTATAAACCGCAACAGGTTCATATCATTTATTGTACACAATTTCCGTCCACAAAGTGATTGTTAGAGATACATATTATGTACGTTATGAATTCAAAATGTATATTTTTAATCGCATATTTCCACGAAATGATCGTCTACGTAAACAAGCCAAATTTAAATACTCCTTAATACGGGTTGATTGTTCAATTTTTTTTCTCAATCACAATAAAACAGGTGACGTTGAACTTGCTTATCAACACAACTTGCTCGATGGCAGTTGAATACATATTTGTATAATTTAAATGAATAGGGTGATCTTTCACTTTGATTTCCAAAGAAACGTTTAATTGGAATTTAATGGTTAATCTTAACATGATATAAAAAATAATACTCATGTAAGACAAATTTAATCACGAACAGATTTTTTCTTTAATGGAAAAATATCGTCTGAGTCAAACAATTGAATTGTTGACTTTAAAACCAATAATTTGGATCGCAGATTTCAAGAATACAAAGTATATATCCTCTATTTACTTCATTATCAAAAGTGCAAATTAAAATCTGTACATGTTAACAACCTTAAAAAAAACTAAATAGATAATGGTAAAGCCTATTTTTGAAAAACTGGGGACACACGGTATACTAAGTTGTGTTGCCTTTAATTTACCTACTACATTTGTGAAGTGGAAGGGGATCAACAGCGAAAAAAACCTTTTTTTTATTGCCTTCATAGGCCTAAAACTCATTGAAACTTGAAACCTGATAAGTACAAAAAAAAAATCTATATGCTTGTCTGTCAGATAAAAAATGGGCAATCGGCGATGATTTTTAAATGGGAGGGTTGTATCTAAAACGGAATAAAATATTTACGTGGCATTGTTTTATTTCCTAGAAAAAATCTGGAACGATGATTCATTAGTTGGACGTAGTATTTCCTTGGACGTACATAATATCTAATTAAATCTGACTTTTCCAGTGTTTTAAATGTTTGCTCTTTTAGATAAATGAACATACATCAGCAGCGGTAGATAATAAAAATGCTTCTTTATAACTGTCTCACCGAATGCCCATCACACGATAAAACTGGCAAATAATAAAAGATAAGGATCTGCGTAAGGCATGTTACGGCTTTATTTAGATTTTTTATCTAATCTTATTTACAAACACGAAAAAATCTGATCAGATTTGCCCAATGCACAAAGTATTTTACATGTACATACAGTGTGAGACAAAAGTTGTATATATTTAATGGTATAACACAATAAAATGTACAAATCGGACAAAACATTTAGCATATAACAGTAGGTCAAATTCTTACAGGAAGTCATGTTTCAACAGAATTATTTTATTTGCACACTAATAAGAGATACATCAAATCAAAAGTTATGATGGCTGTAAAAGAGGTGACAAAAAGTTAAGCAACTTATATTAAATACAATAATATTAATAGTCTATTACATAGCCTTTATGTTTAATGACTTCAGCACACCTTCGGGGCATAGACTCAATCAACTTCTGAATAGTAAGCTGTGGTATCTGTGTGCACTCTCGCGACAAAGCCTCATACAATGCTTCAATATTGGAGTACCTGTTGTTATCCCGAATTCGACGGTTAACAATCTCCCACAGATTCTCAACAGGATTGAGATCTGGGTATTTGCGAGGGCCATGAAAGTACTGTAAGTTTGTTGTCCACGAACCATTGTTTAACGATATTTGCAATGTGCTTTGGACCGTTGTCATGTTGGTATATCCAACGGAGAGGCATTTCCTCCTCTGCAAAGGGTAACATGACGTGTTTTAAAATATCCAGGTATTGAAAACGATCCATAATACCCGTTATTTTATGCAAAGGGGTCCCATACCATTGGCCGAAAAACAACCCCATACAAGAACACTCCCACCGCCATGTTTTACATACTTACGGTAATAATGAGGATCCAACCGCTTACGTCTTGGATGCCATACACGCTGCATACCATCAGAATATATTAAACTAAATTTAGATTCATCACTGTGATGAATCACTGATGTCATCGCTTTTGTCTGACACTGTATTTATTCAGTCATCACACATTTTAATTCAGGTTAAATGAATAAACTGAGGGGTGAATCAATTCGTTTTATAGGATTTTTTTATTAGGTTGTCGGAAAAGTCATGACGTATTTTTGAAATAGATGGCATTACACTCGACATCCACATAGCCGGACTCCATATTTCCGCTCACGATATTTCCGAACTCTTTCTCACCAGATTTCCGAACTTGTACTTCCACACAACCGAACTTGTCGCTGTCGAATGTCGAATGTCGCTGTCGAATGACCAATGAGCCAGAAAAACCCTTTGCGCATGCGCCAGCAGTTCGGTTATCCGGAGGTAAAGAGAGTTCGGAAATGTGGAATTTTGCGGAACCGAATAGTTCGGATATGCGGATGTCGAGTGTACATATATTTTTACACGAAAAATGGCCTCACGATCGGCTCGAATGCTAGAGTGCCATTTAACAGCTGACAGTTCAACCATCATTTAAGAAAAAAAATCGATTTGGTCGCGGTTTGGTATTTACATCGAGTTAAAAATAGAAGATCAAACTGTGCATTTTCGGCGTATTTTGCTTTTTTTGCTAAGAAAAGAACGCAAAGCAGGCCCGTGAAAAATTACGTAAAGTTTACGATAATAATGCCCTACAGTGCCAGAGATGATTCACTAAATTCCGTGCTGGTGACTGATGTCACAGATGTTCCTCGCTCCGTTTTTGAAGCGCCTGGTAACGGACGATGAAAAATGGATTGTTTACAACAATATTCGACGTAAGCGGTCATGGTGCAGTGGAACTGAGCGAGCCCAAACACAATCCAAAGCTGATCTTCACCAGAGGAAAGTTATGCTCTCAATGCAGTGGGATTATAAGGGAGTGGTGTTTTTCGAGCTCCTACCGCGGAACCAGGCGATCGATTCTGGTTGTGTACTGTCGCCAACTGGATGATTTGAATACATATCTAACGGAGAAGCGGCCAGAACTCATCAATCGCAAAGACGTAGTGTTCCACCACGACAACGCGAGACCCCATACAAGTTTGGTGAAAAGTTACTGCAGCTTGGATGGGAAGTCTTGCCTCATCCTCCTTACTCACCGAACCTTGCCCCATCAGATTAACGTTTGTTTCGTTCCTTACAGAGCCATTTGAAGGGTAGATCGTTCGATTCTGATCAAGCCATCAAAGAGCATCTCACTCAGTTCTTTGCTGGAAAAGACCGGTCCTTCTACGAGCACGGAATCATGCAGCTTCCAGAAAGATGGCAAAATACCATCGATCAAAATGGGCAATACATCGTTGATTTAACTTTGTTCTATTATTAATAAATGAGCACCCAAAAAATCACCCAAAAAATGTATCACGACTTTTCCGAAAACCTAATTGGATAACTAGCTGATCAGGCAGACGTTGTCCTTCCCTTTCAAACTTTTATGAATAACTTGAGTATGGCGCTACTACAACTTAAAACAAATCATTTTGGCACTTCCTATTGTACTCCGTTTACATAAAAGTCATGCTGTTAAGTGTACTCGGCTATCCCCTCACAATTATTGGTCTGTATCGATGTCTCAAAAACTATGAATACTAAAATTCTGTAAATTTGGCGGCAAAGTAAAGCCGAATATGTCGTATTTTAATAAATCACATTGAGAGAACTTTTTTGGATTCTATGGAGAATTCTAAAAGTATTTCATGTATACTATTTTCTCAGATTATTTTCAAAATAAGTATTTCCTTGGCTTCAAATACTATTTCGCTAACTTTGAATATCCGAACATACAAAAAACAATCAAATGAATGCTCTAGAAATGTCAAAATGACAGTGTAACATTTTTAAAGCATTTTATTGTTTTCTGGCGGCTTTGGCCAATTTAGAGAATTAAAGTTAACAAAACCGTAACTTAAAGGAAAAACTTAATTTGAAAATAAAATATAAACGAATGAATTTAGACATAGACATTCAAACGATTTCGGTACATTTTTTTGAAATTATAATTTTTTGCGAGCACCCAGTATAAAGTCAGGTATAAATAAATAGGCGTGTGAGTTTTACTAAACTAAAACATTTTCTACGAATATACAGAAACACGTTGCAAGTCCATTTGTGATCGAAAATCGTAAATATTTCAATAACTATTGGATGCTGGTATCCGACTAGGATATTATTAGGAGTCGGAAAGTGTGCTACAACGCAAACTGACGAAAGGACATATGAGTGACCAAAAAGACATGACTAAGAATGTGTTAACAATGTGCTTGAGTGTATGTTGCCACAAACTTTGTTGTCTTTCTGCATTTATTCTCGTTAAACGCGAGCGATTTGGCCTGTACATATTGTTGTAGAAGGGAAATGATCGTTCCACATCTACTGAAGTTAAATTGCAAATTCAAAATACAGGACAGAGGATGACACACCACTCACACGAATTTTGAGCAGTTATTTCACCAGTCGTTTGGTCACTAACATCAGTACATTATTTTTTACATCTACAGAGGACAATGCACATGTTACTACTACTTCTATACTTTTAGCCCTTGTTTGCAAAACCCGTTTACTAGCCATCAATATCGGGGGCGAAATATCTGAAACACCTATAATTCGCATCAGAACATTAACGATCTTATTGCCGCAAAATCTGTTGTTTCGTCCATTGTCAGCTACAGAAATTTATAACGTATGTCTTCTTTGACATTTTCCATGACACGTTGATATATTTTCTGCAAATATGTATGGCTACTAGGCAAGAGAAAATCGTATACATATTTGGCAAAAAAAAAAACGTCTAAAGTAAATATTGTCAACCATGTTCCACGAAAGGCTACACGCGCAAAACATTATGCATAAATCAAATCAAAATTCCTTTTTACTAAGTTTTGTTGATAGATATTCGAATCTAAATGTCTTTAACACTCTCGGCGTCTCCGGAAATAGATCGACGATTGCAAGGAATACATAAAATATGTGAACTGGCTATTGTAAAATCCTCATAATTTTCATCATCTTTTTCAGTCTATTCAGAAATGGTAATGACTGCAAAATTTCATACAAAATCAGATAATATGTAAATACACCACGAGCTCTAAAAGAAATACTTACACGGCGCAAAATAAGGGGAGACTCCAGCGTGAGTTACCAGGCACGGTCAGTGGCGTATGTACGCCCGGGCAAGAAATACACGCGTACATAATTTATAAAGCGTTTAAAAAATACGGTTTATACTTTAATTATCATAAAGCTGTACCGACCCTGCGTACTACCTGCGCACACTTTCCGGATCCTAGACATTATACATAAAATGCCTTTATTATTTCCAGTAGGATCCAAAAATGCAATAATATACAGGGTGTTCCATTTAAAATAAGCAATTTGACATATGCTTCCGATATATTATGTAAGCGGTAGTCTGAGATATCTAAATATATTTTAATTAATGAAATGGAACTTATCGGCTTTCTGGATCGCCAAATTTTGAGAATTTTAATAACCATAGTTTTTGAGATATATACAATAATGTACACCTATACAACAAATAATGGGATGAAGTAAAACATAATTAATCACTGCGAAGGTGAAACAATATAGAAGATTCAGCGATGATTTTCGCGTGACCACTGTTTAGTACTTTACTTGTTAATTTTTTTTCTTCTCTCCAAAAAATTTTAAATTATCATTATCACTATCTTTTTTTAATCCTTTCAGAGTTGCAATGAAAAACTTGCAACTCTGTAATCAATTATTCCGCTACTACAAAGCCACCATAGTTTATTTACAAATTTAAACGTACTTATTTATAAACCGTACACAGTGAAAATTTATTAACTAGTACTTGTACAAAAAAAAATGTTTACTCAGGCTGTTTTAATCTACTTTATAATGCGATTCAATATCCTGTTCGCTTGCAAAAAAAAATCGTTATATAACTCCGCCCTCTTCAATATAATTTTACAATGAAAATGAACGTTTTTGTTGGGTTTTTATCGTTTTATAGAATAGCTAGCAGGTATTATTGTAGATAATCATTATCCTAAGAGAAATTTTCAAGGATTATCTATCTATACGTTATGACTCCAGATGAATAAGAGTAAATTACTGCAAACAACCTTGCATTTACATATTTCTGAAAATGTAATTGCAACGCTTTAAATTTAATTCTCATTGCATCAACAGAAAATACAGTAATTATTTATAGGGCCAGTTTTTAATGCGTATATGGTCTATGGAATCCTTATTTCATGCTTTACTAAAATGTAATATGTGAGGTTGTTTGTACCCTATTTTGTCACTTGTAAAAAAAAATGAAATAGTTAGTTGCTAGAAAAAAAAAGGTATGGTGGTTAATTGTCAAAATATACAGTATGTCCCCGGATCGGGTTTAAAAGAGGAAAACATTTTGTGTTTTTGATTTCTCAGAAAAAGTCACTCTTGATGATTTGCCCTGCTTGATTTCAAACCCCTAAAACGCAAATTACTTTTTATATAACTCAAATGGTTCTCGAGATAATACCATTTTTCTTCATTATTTGGACTTGCACAAAATTTTATAAGTAATTCTAGTTGGCGGATTTAACCCAATAATTTCGTTGTCTAGGATACTATATGCTATAGAAACTCAATTAATTAGTTAGCTAAAAAATTTGTTCGAATTACTTCGTCTCATATTTTAATCATTGAATTAAACAACTGATTATAAAATGAAATCAAAACTAAACCAGAATTTTTTTATTCAAATAATGCTCCTCCTTTTTCTGCACAAATTTCAATACGAGATCTAAATTCGTTAAAACTCTGATTTCCTCAATTGACAAGGACTTGACTGCATTTTGAATCCTTGTTTTTAATTGCTCTTCATCATTTTCTAGAGGTTCACGATAAACAATTTACTTTAAACGTCCTCATAGATAGAAGTCCAATATTATCAGATCCGGGCTTCTCGGCGGCCACAAAATGGGACCATCCCTTCCTATCCAGTGTTCATTAAATTCGGAATTGAGCCAATTACAGAGAGTAACGGCATGATGAGCAGGGCACCCATCTTCGCACACCACGCATTAACTTTTTTGAAATATTGTCTTCGACAAGAAATAGTAAAGTGGGGATTTGTTTCACTCCAATACCGGCAATGCTGAGAGGAAACGACGCCGTTTGTTGAAAAAGTAGATTCATTGGAGAACAAAATTCACTTATGAAATCCTACGTCAATTAAAACTATGTAGCCCATCTCCAAACAAAAATCCAAACGTTTGGCATCATCACCCTCCTCTAAGGTGTGCCTGAATTTTGGTTTAAATGGTAAAATCCGGTTCTGCTTGAAAATTCTCTGTAAATGCGATTTACTTATTTCAGTTTCAATTGTCCTTCGAATTACTTATAAAATTTTGTGAAAGTCCAAATTATGAAGAAAAATGGTACTATCTCGAGAACCGTTTGAGTTATTTATATAAAAAGTAATTTGCGTTTTGGGGGTTTGAAATCAAGCAGGGCAAATCATCAAGAGTGACTTTTTCTTAGAAATCAAAAACATAAAATTGTTTCCTCTTTTAAACTCGATCCGGGGACATACTGTATAGGGTGTTCCATTTAAAGTAAAGCTGTTAGTCGATAGCAAGGAGTGTATGCACCCTGTAAATTTGATGATATTAAAAAAAATGTATGATATGGAATAATGGCAATGGTAAAAGTATAAGTAGTATAACTTATGAAACACTTCTGTACTGCAAATACACACTAAAAACTCACCATGCATGTATATATCTACTAGGGGTCAAACTTTTTTATTATATGCCAGCAATGGTGGCTAGTGAATTTGAAGTTCTCATATTTTCGTAAGGAGGTATAGAACCCATATTATATTTTAGGTGGCAATTACTAGACCTAGTAGAAGGCTATAGCAGCAAAAAACTTCAAATGAAACTTGGAGAAAAAACTTTCAAAAAATGTCAGGAAACCACTTCTATATATTTGCGAAAAAAAAATGTTGTCTTCGCAATTACAAAGTAAATATCACTTTTTATTGTGCTTTTTGCAAAATTTTCATTTTACTTCAAGATATAACTGTTAAATTTCAACGAAATGATGGGATGAAATAAAAATCAAATTGCCGTAACTTTTACAGATCCCATGAAAAGACATTGTGTTTATTTGGTGATGTAAAAAAAATACAAATGTCTTTCAAGCCGTTTCGTGAAAAAAAATACAAATATTTTTCAAGCCGTTTCCAAGGTCTAGGGAGGCAAACATTTTTTCAACATTTGTTCGCAAGTTTTATTTGAAGCTTTTTGCTATTATAGACTTCTACTTAGGTCTAGTAATCACCCCTAAAATATGGTGTGGATCCCATGCCTTCTTACGAAAATACGAGAATTACAAGTTCCATCAGCAGCCACTGCATGACAGGACCGTATGTAGGTTTAGTAACGTCAGTGCCACAAAAAATAACACCCAAAAGACTTATAAAAAATCGTAAAATTTGGGCCTTAAACGTAAAGAACCTTGCAAGGACTCAGAACACACTATAAGGTTACAATTACTTAATTAAACTTTTAATTCCTAATTATAAAACTGGACTAGACGGTTTCCATATTCTAATAATCCACACAGACCCACTATCTAATGAACCACAGATCACATGACGTCAAAATCCCATGATACTATATTAGAAAAATTGGCTGGTGATATCCGTGGTAAGCTCCGTAGTACATACAGACATACTAATTACTTAGTAAATATATGAGTCTCAGTTGCCAAAAACAGTTACTTTGGGAACAGGTATTTGTAACTTTTATTTAGGCAATATTTAAAGAATATTTTACACTGAAAAGTTTGAATCCTAATAGCCTAAGCCTCAAAGTGCTACAATTAGGCTCTAACTGAAAGCAAGGTTTTGATAAAAAAACTACGAATTATTTTCTGATATTCCAGTTAAACCACCTAAAAAAAAGTTTTTCAGAACGAAAAATTATAAAACAGCTTTAATGATACAATATGTTTTTCTACTTTTTAGCAAAGTTCGTCATGATTAATTGGAATTAATCTATACCACAATAAATTGTAAAATTAGGTATGTTATCGTTATTTTATCGACATATAGATACGTATGGAAATCAAAAATTTTAGATATTAATTATACTCATGCAAGGTCAAGGGTTAAAACTAAAATAGACTGTCATGTCTAGTAGCCAAGGACGTAATAAAAAACGGAATACAACTCCATATTATCAAAAAAAACGGCCATAAAATGCACTATTGTTGATAAGTGACAAATATTTCAATAGTGACATTTCAACTTGGAAATTCATCACTTCTACCTCAAAGATTGTTCTGATTCCAAGTGAAACTAAAAGTTGGAACCAAATACCGTGTTCTTTGCCTTGCGCCAAATTATAAATTGTATAGACATCCAAAAAAAAACGTCATCAAAGTTGGCTAAGAAAAAAAAAGACGTATTTCTAATCTTAATCGAATTTATAACCTTATTTAATTGTCAAGGCTGTCACATTATATGACAGTCATTGTTTATTTTACAAATTGTGAGTCACTTGTCAAAAGTTTGACATAACCAAAAAAGCTTAGACATGACCGCTATTTCCATCTCTCTCGTTCATAGCCAGAGTTGATGACGTTTTTTTTTGGATGTCTATATATATTAACGATCCATTAAAAACAGAACAAGCATCATCAATAGCGGTTATGTCGAAGCGAAACTGTGTGTGTGTCAAACTTTTGAAGTTGCTGTCACAATTGTAAACTAAATAATGTAATACATTCTTAATGAAGAACAGAGGCGGTTTCACTCAAAATTTATTTTAGAAATGCCAGTAGAATTAAAGGACACTGGATATATACGATGAGAGCTGCATATGAGGACTTCAGGGAAGTGTTTCCAGAGTTATTCATCTCGACCGTTTTAGCCGGTTAGTGAAACGTCTCCTATATTGTATGGCAAACTGGAAGCATCAATCGGAAACAAGGAGGTGGCAGATCCAGAATAAGAACCGAAGAAAACGTTGAAATGGTTAGGCAAGTGATAACGGACAATACAAGAACATCAATTAGCCACCTAGTCAACAAGTGAATCTGCCCTCTACAATGTGTCAATGAATTTTGAAAGATGATCTGGAGCTCCATCCCTATCGCCTGCAATCCACACATGCAATTCTCAGAGCACACAAACCTCTAAGACTACAGTTCTGCCAATGGTTTATTAACCAATTTTAAAATAACGATGCTGTCTTCGAAAATATTTTTTGAACAGTAAAAGTATACACATTACGGTGAACTATAATGTTTATAACTTTTGAAAACATAATAAATGTATTTCAATAAATAACACATACATGAAACAGTATATTCATTATAAAAACGATAAGTTATAAAAAATGTAAATTCAATGAGTTCGCCTTCTTAAAATATCACGTGTATTTAACAAAATATTTGGATATTATCTTCTATGCAAACTCTGCACATGGAGAAGAAGCATTTTATAATTGAAATTTCATATTTTTCACACGTTTTCGCAATGAAAAACTTAATAGTAATTTGAAGAGGACACTAAAAGCATTATAATGCATACATCCAAGAATGACAGCTAGACCCAACATGGCTGAGGAGAATTATAAGAGGTGAATATGGGTGAATAGGAGAGGTGCCTTAATTTTAGTATCTAACTAAACTGAATATCGACATATCAATCGGTCAGATCGATATATCGATCTGCTAGATCGAATACTGGAATTGGGATCCATGAAGTGAATATCCGTGACATCCGTATTTATAAATACTAACATAATTTATACACATGTAAATATAGGTTATGAATATGTTTGTTGACACGCCTGAAATTGAAAATTTAGAACAGGAACAACTCCAACAATTTTTTCCTTTAATATACACGTCATTCATATAGAGACATCCAAAAAAAAACGTCATCTAAGTTGGCCGAGAAAAAAAACGTATTTTTATTCTTAATCGAATTTATAACCTTATTTACTTGTCAAGACTGTCACATCATCATTTTACAAATTGTGACAGTCACTTGTCAAAAGATTGACATAACCGAAAAGCTAAGACATGACCGCAATTTCCATCTCTCTCGTTCATAGCCAGAGTTGATGACGTTTTTTTTTTGGATGTCTATATTTAAAAATATACCACAAAATTAGGCAGGTGCAACCATTATTTAATAAAAATACCACGAATGAAAATAGACAACGAACTTCAGTCTATATAAATTGTGTATTGTCTAACCGACTGATAGGCTGATCGGTGTAAAGTTTAATTGTATTTTAAGTGCCTTTTAATTAGACAGATATCCAAACAAGGCAAGCTATCTGACAAAATGTTACTGCATTTTTTTAACCGGCTTTATCCAGTGGACACCGAACATAAATTAACCAAAAAGAACAACCAATTTACGAAATACTAATAAGAATATTGTCAATTTACATTGATTGGTTAGCATTAGCTTTATTACAATTACGAGTACTAGTCAAAAAATGTGAGACATATTTTAACAGTAAATTTAAAAAAAGTAAAAGCGCTTTCCAAGAATTTACATATGTGTACCGAATTTCTCTAATATCTTACTTTTTTAGAATCACGAATAGTCCTTGTTTGCAGAATTTAAAAAGTATCTGGACATTTAGAAGGATCCCTTTTCCAGATAATTTAATGAATTATCCAACAATTTAACTATGAAGTTAAAGTATAAACCGTATTTTTAAGCTACTTAAGCTTGTTAATTATGTACGCGCGTATTTCTTGCCTGTGCATGCGTACGTCACTGACCGTGCATAGTAACACGCACTGGGACTCTCCCGTGCAGGTTCAAGAACGACTTTCTTATACATATGTGGTTTATTGTTAAATAAACCACATATGTATAAGAAAGTGCCAATCAAATATCAGGAAACGGCTATCAAATTATACAGGGCCGTAACCAGATTCTTGTGTTAGCTATACAATGTTTCATTTTTGGACCATATTTTCTTAGAGAGGGAAAAGTAATAACATACATAACTTTATATATACAACATTTTCTTAGTTCTAAATAAAGATAATTATATTTACATAATGTAATACATACATATATGTATGTATATCACGGTAATCGTTGTGGTTGTCTCTCATATTGTCTGTCACTGACCAATAACAATAATCATAGAAGAATGTGTACTTTATAACACTGTGATATTTATTGCGGTTATCTTATAATGTGGTCTAATTAATACGTCAAATAGTGGGTTGTGCAATATGTGAGTGTATATACGATTTTTCTTTGGTTCACAGAAGAGATTCACACTTGTAAAAATACGTCGATTTGAATTACAGACTATTGATTTCAGGAAAGGTGGTTACACACGTAAAGGTGAGTTTACACATGCATGTCGTCTGTATCCATGCCAGCTCTATTTGCATGCCAGTGAAGATTTACATAAAATGTTCACGAATAGATATTGTTAGCAAGCCAGTTTCAGTTTTAATGACTTTGCACTAAATTATAAATAGTCAATAAAATATTGTTATTTTTTGTTAGTTGTTTTACAATTATCAATTGTTTTGCTATTTCTAAATTGCATACGAGGTGTGGCTGTTAAATAACCAAACTGATGCTGCTGCCAGCGCGCTGCAAGCGTGTCGCGACAAATTTGAACAGAACTGTGTCTGGTGATACTTTCCCCACCCTGAGCTCGGTGGAAAAGTCAGTGGGTCCCTCAGTTTGTAGCAGTCGAATTAGTCTACGCACCTGTGACGCGTCGAAAAAGTGTTCAGATGGAGCAACTGGTTAATCTCAAGTTTCTTGTTAAACTGCCGAAAACATTTACAGATGCTTATGCAATGTTAAAAGAAATGTACGGGAATTAATGTTTATCCCGCACACAAGTTTTTGAATGGCTTAAATAGAGTGATGTTAAATGACTTAAAGAGGGACGTGAAACGACGGAAGACGATCCGCGTTGCGAACGGCCCTCAACGTCAAAAGCGGACGAAAACATTAAAACAATTGGTAAATTGTGAACTTCAGTCTATATAAATTATGTATTGTCTAACCGACTGATCGGCTGATCGGTATGAAGTTTAATTGTATTTTAAGTGCCTTTTAATTAGACAGATATCCAAACAAGGCAAGCTATCTGACAAAATGTTACTGCATTTTTTTTAACCGGCTTTATACACTGGACACCGAACATAAATTGACCAAAAAGAACGACCAATTTACGAAATACTCATAAGAATCTTGTCAATTTACATTGATTGGTTAGCATTAGCTTTATTACAATTACGAGTACTAGTCAAAAATTGTGACATATTTTAACAGTAAATTTTAAAAAAGTAAAAGCGCCTTCCAACAATTTACATATGTGTACCGAATTTCTCTAATATCTTACTTTTAGCACCCTTGTTAGCAGAATTTAAAAAGTATCTGGACATTTAGAAGGATCCATTTTCCAGATTATTTAATTAATTATCCTACAATTTAACTATGAAGTTAAAGTATAAACCGTATTTGTAAGCACCTTGTTAATTATGTACGCATGTATTTCTTGCCTGTGCATACGTACGTCACTGACCGGGCATAGTAACACGCACTGGGACTCCCGTGCTGGTTCAAGAATGACTAGATACAATTTTATCCATAGACCGTAGCGACGATTCCGTAGTATTTTACGTTAACTCAATGTGAGCGGATGAACGGCAGACCGCCGAGTTTAAAATTTTATGTGTGTAATTCGCGAAGATCGTCGTCTAAGCATCCGAGGGATTGCAGAAACAACAGGAATCGACAAAGAATGTGTTCGCCGGATTTTGCATGAATCGTTCAATATGCGCAAAGTTTGCACAAAAATGGTGTCAAAACTCCTCACACCTGAGCATAACGAATCAAGAATGAACATTTGCGCTGACATTCTAAACAATATTGACACTGATCCAGGCTTGTTAGACACGGTGATTACTTGTGATGTATCGTGGTTTTTTACTTACGACCCCGAAACCAAGCGTCAATCCATGCATTGGAAGAGCCCGAACTTGCCAAGGCAAAAAAAAGCAAGGATGAGCAAATCCAAATTCAAAACGATGATGATCGGCTTTTTTGACCGAGGTTCTGATAGCCCTTCGTGAGCTTGTGAGAAGGCGAAGACCCGATTTGTGGAAGACCAAATCATGGAAGATACATCAAGATAATGCACCGGCCCATTCTGCTTTGTCTGTGAAGGCGTTTTTTGCAAAATACGGTATTACTGTGTTGGAACATCCACCATACTCACATGACCAGGTACAGTGACTTTTTTTATTTCCCAAGGTCAAATCGGCGCTGAAGGGGACAAGATTCGAAAGTGTGGAAGCGGTTAAAGCAAATGCGACGGAGGTTCTGAACCAGCTGACAGAAGCGGACTTCCAGCACTGTTTTCAACAATGGAAAAGTCGTATGGAACGGTGTAGAGATCGTCAAGGTGAGTATATCGAAGGCGAAAAAGTTGTTTGGTAACGAATAAAAAGTGTTATGACAGCAGTTCGGTTATTTAATAGCCACACCTCGTATACGCATTTCTGATTTCGTACGTATTCTTACTTTCTTTTTAATTAAAAAAAATATACCCTACCTACGAGTATATTTTTCTAATTATTAACATTTCATAAAAATAAATATTTCAGTAGTATCAAATATTAAGTCAACAATGGAGTTGGTCGAAATGCATGCGAAATGCATATATGTAATACAACAAAGTAACTAATATTAAATATAGTAACAAAAGCAATAAATTCACACTTTAAAACTATATATGTATGTAAAATGTACGCAGTAGTAGTAGTATCATTGTTCGTAGGACCCTATACTTTTTAAATCAGATTTAAGTTTAAATCAGGTTTAAGCATGTCTGCTGTGTATGTAGTAGAGTGTTTAAAAAAAAAACGACTATTTTTTTTCTCAGAGAACATTGAAAAATCATCAGAGTATCCCTAGAAAATGACCCTGTTAAAATATGAGCCCTTAATATTAATATTTAGAGGTGGCGATTCTCAATTTTCTATTTCCTATTTAAATAACATGGGAAAATTTTGTTTTGAACTTTGGAATTTTATTACTCAAGGAAGAATCGCTGGATAGTGATATTCAAAATAGTTTTTTTGTAGGAAATTGAACGCTCTATAAAAAAGGCCTGATTGAAGATTTGCGTGAGGCAAGCCGTTTTGGAGTTATTAAGCCTCAAAAAATGAACTATTTAAAATAAAAAATCTTATTTATTATAAATGCAACAAAATCGATTCATATCACTTAAATATCCACTATTATCAACTTTACAATAAAAATCTGTAAATTTTTAACAGATCAAAAAATTCTATCTAAATAAATATATTCTATTCTATACTACATAAAAGCTTTCAAGCGAATGCTGAATTTTTCAGTACACTTAAAGTAGTGAACGACGTTGCCGAAAGAAATGTTGCGCTTATTACCAAATATAATCAGCAATTAAAGAAAAGTGAATAATAAATTTAAGGATTGCTACAAACTGTAAAAAAACATAGAGAAGACTATCCGAGCTGTTCCAAAAATAATTTAATGTGAACTTTATTGTTGTTCTGTATATAAGTTAATTAATAAATATTTTCGATTGATCTCGTAGTTCTGTATTCGTTTCTGATCAATTTATTTCATAATATACAAAATTTATAAAGAAATTTTAATATTCATTTGTAATATACCCGCATTTTTTATTATTGATCAATCAAATTAATCATTAACAGAATTTTTTGAGCTACATTCTGTCAAAAATTTACAGATTTTTTATTGTAAAGTTGAAAATAGTGGATATTTAAGTGATATGAATCGATTTTGTTGCATTTATAAGTAAATAAGATTTTTTATTTTAAACAGTTCATTTTTTCAGGCTTAATAACTCCGAAACGGCTTGCCTCACACAAATCTTCAATCAGACCTTTTCTATAGAGCGTTCAATTTCCTACAAAAAACTATCTTGAGTATCACTATCCAGCGATTCTTCCTTGAGTAATAAAATTCCAAAGTTCAGAAAACAGTTTTCCAACACATTTTTAAATAACACATGTTATTTAAATGGGAAATAGAAAATTGAGAATCTCTAAATACCTCTAAATTATATAATATAATACCTATAAATTATATAATATAATACCTATAAATTGAGAAACCTCTAAATATTAATATTAAAGTCATTTTCTAGGGATACTCTGAAGATTTTTCAATGTTCTCTGAGAAAAAAAATAGTCGGTTTTTTTGAAACACTCTAGTATGTAGGTTATATAAATGTATGGTTCACTCTTAATGTAATGTGTTATTTATCTACCCATCGCTGTATATAAGAAATCAAGAATGTAACTACCAAAATAAAAACATTGATCATTGGATGAGCCATAAAAAATCTTAGTGTTAGATAGGAATACTAGTCCAGCCCTGAACTGTGTCACTTGGAGGACGAATCAGCTCCCACCAAATTAAAGGCCTAAAAGCATTCGTACGAGCACTGTCTGTGATTTTGTAATCGCATTCGGTAATTCGTGTTTATACTTTCACTGATAAAAACTATTTAAGGATATGTTTGAAAGCTTAAAGCGGTACTGACATCCTGATATGTGTATATGCTGTGGTGATATCGACAAATACACTGCTCACATTTACGCATTTACTGTTTCATACAAAACTATATAATGTACATATCTGGTACACTCAACTTAATCCCCAAATACTGATAAAATAATAAGTAAAGGTTGATTCTCGTATTGCGTATGGGAAATATTTAGAAAATAGTAAACTTGCGATAATCAAATTTTTCTTATAATCCACATACTAAGGGGGTATTGTATTGTGAACATATTTCGATAGTGATGATACGAATGCCAGATAGAGGCACCTACGCTTGACTAATAAAACATATAAATACATAATATGTATCTTAAAACTCATACAACTTGGAGTCTGTGGCGGTTGGTGATATTTGAGTTAGCCATATCTTGAAAATGACGCATGGGACCCACTTCACTTTTTAGGTGATGACTATACACCTCTTACAGAAAGGATTTATAGTGAAAAAACCGTCAGCAAAGTTTGCGGAAAAAATTTCAAAAAAAACTGCAGAACACCCTGGGATCTCAGTAACGCTCTGTGGAATATTTGCAGTATATTTTTTTCATAATCTAGAAACAAATATGAGGAGAGGTTTTTAGATTTGTTAGAAAACATTTTTTTTTTTTTCAAAAAGTTATGGCCATTTTAATTTTAATTTTATAGCAACGTTTTGTTTCCCAAATTTCAGTATTACACTCGAAAAAATACGTGTTTGTAAGACTAAGCGAGTCTGTAATTTTAAACTAAGAGTTTACTTAACATTTACTTGACCGAATTTGCCTTATAGATAATTTATTGTTGGGTATTTGAATAAAATCCTGATGAAGTTTTCATTGTTTGATATGACACTCAATATGTTAAGGTGAGCCTCAACAACTAGATAAAAATGGCCCGAAGTGGGGTATTATTGCAGTTTTTCTAAAATTACTCGAAAACTACACAAGATATGAGATAAAATCTTGACTTCTGTGAGAAAAGAGTACTTATATGATATATGTTGATGTAGTACTTAGTACCAGTAGTAGCTCACATCTAAATTGCAACTATTTTTAGACATTTAAATAAAACATTTAACATTTAAACATTTAAACAATTTAAATAAAAACAGGACATCTAAATGAACTAAGTATACGGTGCGGTACGTTTTAGTGCTAGTATACAAAAATATATGCTTTTCGGTTGACTGACTACAGAAATCATTTAAAAGCCTATATTTCTAGAATAAAAATGAGTTGTGGAACAACAAAACATTGGATTCAATAAGGTACGTATCAAAATTTTATTAGAGGCAGTATACATGTCAGTAAATGAGTGTAACCAAACTACAAGTACACCCAGAATAGCTTTACCCGTGAACTGTGCACAGCGAATTTTGTAAGAGGTAGAACGACCACAGCCCAGAAATATGTATATGAGATAACCACAAACAAACAATAACACACATTATTTCTGGAAGCGTTCAAAACCTCAGCACAAAAGAAATGAGCCCAATTTCAGGTTCTATCTACTGCGGTCAAGGGCAAAGCTACTGTTGGTGCGTTGTAATTTTTAAATCACGACCTCTTATTAATTTATTCACTCGAGCACATTTTATGGGAAATACTGTTTTACATTTCGTTTCTTCAGCTTCATGTGGGAAGGTCTTCTTCCTCCAATTGGAGCATCCATTTATTGATGCTATTTATAAGCATCTGGTAGTGGTAAACATATCGAAACTTTCTAGTAAGTACTTATTTTATTCATATTTTAATTTTATTGAACTCATTTTTTGATAAAAAAATGAAAAACAGTCGAAAGACAGTTGCAACTTTGATAAGAAATGTTACTGATACCTACTACCAGTGGCGGCTGGTGATAAAGGGCACAGGGGCACGTGCCCAGCCCAAATTTCAATAGAAAATATTTCTTTTGTGTTAATTTACTATAAATTACTGTTACAATAATATCAATTAATTGTATACGACAAACTATTCATATTCTAATTATTATTCCTATTATACCACAAATAATGATTTTTATCACATGTGGGCGAGGGCACATAGTCTCCCAGCCCTCGTTTTTAATCGGGCTTTTTCGGTGACTGGTAAAGTTTGGCGACCATTGCAGATAGGACAGACGTCGTTAAATCGTTCGAAAATCAGCTGAACGGGTCACACTTGTTGAGTGACCGCTTTTAGTTTTATTGTTTATTTTCTTCGCTGAGAAGTGTGTTTTTACTGTTTTTGATTGTCAAACGTTTCAAAATGAATTCGGTAGACTTTTTATTGACTAATAAATATATTATATACGATATCCAAACGGAAATTAAACGGTTAGGAAGGCCAATACCCGATTTGATTATTTCCAAAACAGACGTAGGAAAATCGCGGATTTATTCACGAAATTTTAATAGTAGTGTCTACGACAGATTTAAGTGGTTATGTGGCTGTCCTAAAAGAAACAAACTGTTTTGTTTTATTTGTGTAGTGATGGGCGGCAACCAAAGTGCATGGACTCAAGAAGGGGGTGAGTGATTTAAAACATTTAAATGAACGAGCTAAGAAACATGACAAAAACATGATAGCTACAATGAAAAACATTTACATACCATCTTAGATTTTAGTGTGTTGGGAAAGGAAGACATAAGGCAACAGCTTGATAGTGCTTATCGTGAAAATATAAGACGTCACAATGAAAATGTGGATAAAAACATACATATTTTAAACCAAATAATTAATTGTATTAAATTTTGTGAAACAAATCCAGGACTTTAATGAAAACATTAAAGTCCCCAACAATTAACATTTTTGTGAACAATAAGGACAGGCGAGCTGATTTCCTCTACAAATAACGGTACGATACCTATATCAAATTTTTTCACATGTTGCCACCCATTATTTTAATATATTTAAACCCTCAATATTCGTGACTAAATATTATTTCAAAAAGCTACCAAATCCCAAAAGTTATTCTTGTGAAAGTCTATACTTTTGTATAAAAAAATTGTTCATTGAAATTCTGAAGTGTCAGTAAAACGTCATTGGTAGCTAATGAGTAATCCTACTGACACACCCTGTGCCCACCCATTTAACACACAAACGAGCCGCCACTGCCTACTAGTGCATCAAAATATCATACCTATATGATTATTTATGTTTCGTAAAATTTAAATCTGTAAACCTTTTACATTTCTGATATTATCCGTAGTTTTCGAATATTTCGAAGTTTCAATAACACCCAATTTCAGATCATTTTTATCTATCTTGCTGCCAAAGCTCATGTCGATGGAGGAGGAAAACTCAGGATAGTCATATTTTATTAACCACGCTTTTTTTCGTAATCATGTAGTTTATTTTTGCTCATCAACTGGCCTATTAGGACTATGACCCTAAGTGACCCCTACATAATTTTTCAGTTAGGTATAAAAAAGTAACATAACTTCATCTAATACGAATATTTTGTTATATATAAACTATACAAAAATAGTTGGACAAAGTCATCTTGGCAGGGTCACAACTATTTCTACAATATATAAGTATTTACATTTGCAATAAATTAATATCGAAAACGAACTTACTTTATGGAATCAGCAAGCAGTACAATTCATTAATAAGTTATACTACTCAGGTGCACTGAAAAATGACGCTTTTTTGGGATTTTTTTCCGATACCTACATATGTAATGTATCAAAATTAAATTTTGACACTTGATTCTATGCATGTTAATGTATACAAAAATATTTTTTAGTTTCATTAACGTTGCAAAATAGCGTCGTAGCTCCAGGTAACATAAAACAACATTTTTCTGGAGGAGGAAATCGACGCACAGTCTTCGTACACCACTTTGAAACAAAAAAAAATTCTTAATCAACATTAGTTTTTCTTTGGAAGTATCCAAGATTTTAATTTTTTTTTTTTTGATAATTCCCAAAATGATATCCATCATGTTTTTTTTTATCTTTTCTTAAAAAAATCGACCTTAAATTGTTTATTGCAAATCTAATAATTCATTAATGAGTTATACTACCGAGGCGCACTGAAAAATGACACTTTTTTTGGGATTTTTTTTCCGATACCTATATATGTAATGTATCAAAATTAAATTTTGACACTTGATTCTATGCGTATTAATGTATACAAAAATATTTTTTAGTTTCATTAACGTTGCAAAATAGCGTCGTAGCTCCAGGTAACATAAAACAAAATTTTCCTGGAGGAGGACATCGACGTACAGTCTTCGTACACCACTTAGAAACAAAATAATTTTTTTTATTCTACATTAGTTTTTCTTATCCAAGATTTTAATTTTTTTTTTTGAAAATTCCCAAATTGATATCCATCATGTATTTTTTTTATTATTTTCTTAAAAAATCGACCTTAAATTGTTTATTGCAAATCTAATAAATTTACTTCGATAGATAATCTATATAAGCTACAATTAAAATTTCAAATCTATGGGATAAAAACTGAGCTAGCTACGTGTACGCCAATTTTAAAAACACAGTTTCGAGAAAAACGCGTTTAATGTTTGAAAATGTATTTAATCATATAAATATGTAATACGGTTATTGTAGCGTCCTATTAGCTTCCCTAAGATTAAATAACGCCATCTATATAACTATGTATCATTAGTATTTAAATAAATTAATGACAAACCGTTAAATGACAGGTTTCTTGTAAAAAACAATGATTAAGAACAGTTTTATACAAACATTTTAGAGTTTGCCGAGACATCGATTGTAAGGAGCAGCGTAATCACCGTCATCATACATACAACGCACCGTTCCCATTAATTGCTTAAAAGAGCAGAAACGTACTTTCTAATGACGAAAAATTATTACAAATAATTGCCCAGGGCCTGGATCACAATTAATCACTAACGATTAAGGTTAAGACACTCAAATACCCGTTTTTCATAGAGGCGGTACACATTTTTGGTATTGTAATGTAAAATATTGGGTTAAGCTATGCATGAGGTATAAGTTATGCTCGCCAACGCAATGAGGCAGTCCATCTCAGGGATTATGATTACAGCTGTCACGCAGCGACGCAGGAATTTATATTTATGTTATTATGATGAGGGCAAGTCGCAGTCTCATTTAAATAATAAAGATTTTATTTATTATGTCATATATATTATGTTGCGTTATTTTGTTTGCGGTAAAAAAGTCACTCCTTGCCGTATATCAGATGCGATTGAAGTGACCTTAGTTGTTATGTTCCTACCGTATTATCAAAATAACCTCATGCTCTAGGGATATTAATTTAAGAAACGCAAAACTGAAGCAAAATATTTATGCTGTCTGGCTAGATGAACGATATCGAATCTTCACTTCATTTTTATGTATGTAGGTATGTCGAATGTTTAGTCTATAACTATACCAAAGGCCTCAAATTGGTAGCGGAAAACGATACAAAAAAAAAAGAAATTCAATCTAAACTGTGACAAAGTAATCACAAGAAAAAAATAAAACGATATAGTCTTAATATTAATGATTTAGATATGTATGTAAATCAAGAAAATAGATAATCTCCATCTGTGAACACTGCCGCAGACTTTGGACAAAGTTTTACTCACTGTGCACACACGCGAACCAATCATACTAGCACATGAAAAACTAAAGAGAAATAAAGGATCAATCCGGATGATATTACACCAATACAGAAAGTTGGAGTTGAAAGTCGCAACTGCGCACTTTCTAAAAAAACCATCATAATTACCTAAACGATAACTTTATGAACAAACGATTCCACTGTTGTTTTGTTAAATATTTCAAATAATGAGGATATAAAATTTCAATTCGTACTGTCAATTACTAGTTAAATACTAAAGTAGTGTCATCAGATTCCAGTTTAACAAAATAGAGTGTCATTTGCTCGTGTAATCTGGAACCCAACGTATAGGGTGATCGATTTATCATAGGAAGTGAGTTTTTCTCAGAAACAGCTGAGATAAATTAATTTTTGTGAAAGGTAAATTACTTTTACTCAGCTTCACTCAACATTAAGGCAAATTAAAAATTTATCTTATGGTCGCTCGCTGAGCGTCGCGATGCCTCAAAACTTGGTTTTCAGCAACATACCAACCTTTTTTACTTTATAATTACAAAGGTATACTAATTATGAGTGAAATTTGAATATTTTTTAAAAAGTTGTAATTTGAATATTTTTTAGTTTAGAAAGTTATGACCGATTTATTGTTAAGTGCTCTGTCTGTTTTTCTCGTAAACTGCTATCTAAATGAATATAGCTATTATATTTATGATATACTCTACATAAATTATATATTTATGTAGAGTATATCAATTAACTTGCCTTTACTAAAGCTAGAAGCTTCTGCCTTTTAAGACAGAAATAACTTACACGCTGAAGCTATGCGAAACTAACTTTGGCTTCGAGATTATAATACAGGGTGCTGTTAACAAGATATACCAAAAAATACTGACAGGATAAGAAACTGTATATCTTTATACCACAAAGCGTTTTTACGCATATGCTCCTCCCATAGAGCCCTGCCTGTGCCAAACAGTGTGTCCGCATGACGCGGCATTTCCAATCTGTACTCAAGAGATCGGCAGTGGATCATCTGCGTGACTCATTCCATACCACCATCCCTTCCACATAGAATTTTTTGTTTCGGCTGGTAAAATTTGTTATCCCTAAGTCAACAAGGCCAACTCTGTACGTTGTTTACTGCCTAGATATCCTGCTGGATAGAGTTGAAATGTTTTCGACGACTTTAGCGATATACGAGGTGTGGCTATTAAATAACCGAACTGATGCTTCTACCAGCGAGCGTGTCGCGACAAGTTTGAACAGAACTGTGTCTGGTGATACTTTCTCCATCCTGAGCTCGCTGGACAAGCCAGTGGGTCGCTCAGTTTGACTGTAGCAGTCGTTTGAATTAGTCTACGCACCAGTGACGCGTCGAAAAAAATGTTAACTGTTCAGATGGAGTGACGAGTTAATCTGGGTCCCTGTTTGCGGTTAAAGCAAAAGCGACGGAGGTTCTGAACGAGCTGACAGAAGCGGACTTCCAGCACTGCTTTCAACAATGAAAAAGTCGTATAGAGCGGTGTACAGATCGCCAAGGGGGAGTACATTGAATGCGAAAAACTTGCTGCCGTAATTAGTAACCAATAAAAAGTTATAAAATAACAGACAGCAGTTCGGTTATTTAATAGCCATACCTCGAAGACAGGTCTACCTAGACGCAATACTATTTTTATGTACATTTAAATAAACCACGAGTTGCACCGACCCTGACTGCTTCACTTCCAGCGTGACAGTTCAACAATAGTTTTGCTGATAAGCCATTTTTTTTTGTTTGTGTGAAAGCAAATTTTAAGTAACGCAACAATAACATATGTATACACAACGTGCCACTTACTTTATGAATGTTTGTTGAAAAAAGCATGGGCAAAAAATGTGCACGACCGTGTATACGTAGGTACTTTTATGGTCTCAAGGTGTTACCAGCTCCTGTTCACCGAAAAAACAAAAACCAAAAACTTTCTTTCAATACATACGGTTACGTGACTTCTGGTCTGCCGGAGTATTTAAAGTCATTATGCCTGGTACAAATAATTTATATACGGAGGTTAAAACATACATAAATGAATATAAAATAGCCATCTCTGGAATATGTAGTATGGGGTCGTAAACGATATTTCCGGGGATATAGAATAAATGTTTTAATTTTCTCTTACGACAACGACGTTGCATAACGTGGTCATTTTATGATACTGAAAAATCCATATTTTAATCAAGAGTAAAACCGAGAGTAAAGCGCCTCAAAGAAAGTCATAATTAGTGGAAATTGTGACTGCCTACAGTATCCTACTCCGTGTCGATTATAATTATTTGTGCTTTTTCATTCACAATCGGAAATTTTAAAATTTCCAAAAAAAATACGAAACAAAAAATTGAAAATATTCATCTGCGGGGCTGACTATTGTCAGACATATACATAATATGTAAAATAATATGTAGTGAAATTAAAGGGTGTCCCAAAATTTACGCGAGATTTGAATTAAATAGAAAACACAGTTTTTTTTTCAATCGAAGCAACTTTTTTAAGGATATTTCAGTTCTTTAAACGAATTAATGTTTTGACGTTTCGATTTTCTGGAATCATCATCAAGTTGGAAGCCATATTTTATGTTGTGTTATTTAACAAGTAGACAGATTTCTAGTTCCAATGATACCTAACACTTGAGCAAAAAACAAATTTATATTAAACAAAAAAACATTAAAAACGCTTTTCAAGAAAAGTGTCTCAACTTGGCAACACCGCAATATAAAATTAACAAATTGTAACTATAATTGTGAATCACCAGGTTTTCTTCTGAGGGAAAAGGAAAAAATCCAATATTACTGATGTATATCTAATTAAAAATAAATAACTAAACTGGGGCGTTACTAGAATATTATTAAAAATCAAAGGAATCTAATTAAATAGAGCTGCCAACACATTTCTCAAAATATTCTGAAAAGTGACATTTTGAATTACGATTTTATCTTATGTACAGCGGACCTCCTTTCGGTAGTATATTAAAATGTAATTTCTAAGTTATAAGTAATCTGTCTTATTGCTCGAAGTATCATTTTATTTTTAGCCTTTCATAGCTTTTCGACCGAAGTGCTTCAAAAGTAAGTAAGAGTTCAAATTCAAGTAAATTCCTGACAAGTTTGGAGAAAATACTTTTCAGAACAATTTTTGAAAAGACGTTGACGGTCCTATTTAATTAGAATCCTTTAATTTATAGTATTAACATTATAATACTCGTAATCTGTAAGTTTAGTTACTTATTTGTAATTATTTACAATTTATTTGATCAGTAATATTGCATTGTTTCCTTTTCCCTCAAAAGAAAACCCGGTGATTCAAAAGTATAATTGCAATTTGTTAACTGCGGAAAATAAGTTGGGAAATTTTTCCTGAAAAAAAGTTTTGAAGGTTTTTGATTAATAGGAATTTATTTTTTGCACAAATAATAGGAATGTTATTAGTTGGAACGAGAAAACTAAGTATAGTCTTTCTAAACTCAATGTGAAGACGTATATTTTTAATTCCTTTGATGGCTAACGCCGCCCAATGGCGTGCATATTTCTTTTATAAATTTGAAAACTGTGAAATATTTTTTTTTCATTCAAATCAATATAGGATTTTAAAATTAGCCTGCATACAAAACTCTTAATATTTGTAATATAATTTTCTGTAAATAATGCTCATTTAGCCAGACAATCTGAAAAAAATTGTCTGTTTTAAACAACCTAGCTGAAATACACGTCACTGGCAGAAACAAGTAAGAATTTCTATTGTCGTAAATCATTTTAACGACACAATGGACCACATAGAGAGCTAACGCATATATATTGGATGCAAATCACAATACTCTAATGGGTTACTGCAAATGGATGACTGGCTGAATGAAACAGCACTAACTAATAAATTTATATCTATGATTCTTTTTAATATTTCCAAAATAGCTCTCTAAGAACGCCACGAACTAACAGTTTACTGAAGTATAAAGTATAATGTATAGTGAGCTTAGCAATTTTAGAAAATATGACAACCTTGCTTTTTTTATTTCTTGACATTTACATTAGAAATAGTATACATAGGTACATTTGAAATAATACAACATCCAATTTGGCTGCCATAAAAGAGGTTGATGATGGTTTCAGAAAATCGAAATCGAAACCCTAATTCGATTGAAGAATTGAGATTTCCTCAAAAAATTGCCTCGATAATATATTCAGATTTTAAAAATTTATAAAAATAAATAAGAGTATATTTTCGAAAATGAGTTTTCAGTTTTCCAAAATATTTCAAATGCCAAAAAAGATAAGTATTCTCTAAGCGGCGTTAAGTTACTTACAAACTTGTCTAGAACAATTTAAGAGCGGTAAATGGCACTTACCGGAGTGCCATTTAATCGTTTTCCTATCTCTTATGTACAATTTCCAACCTAGCAATACGCATCACCAATTCTGGACTCTTCACACATTGTATTCATACGCATTGATTTAATAAGGGTCTAATTTGTTCTGACAATACATCATTTTAATCCAAATATGTATAATATAAATTTAAAACTGATCAACAAAAAAACATTAGCTTACAATAAATACTAACAGGATTTTTTAATCGAGTAGAAATATTATTACATTGATAAGATTATATGCATTTTAAGCGATTATTAAGTACGTACCCTCTAGTATGACTAAGATGTTTAATAATAATAATAAAAATAAATAATTATCTTAGATAGGTACATAAATATGAGGGTTAAATAAACAGCTTTTATCATTGGTAAAACCCTCGGTAAAATAAATATTTTGCACCTAGCTAGTAGGGCCGGCAAATATCTATAATTTGATTATTTCACTGAAATGATAAAAGGCGCATTTGCTTAAATAAAATCAATATGTTTCACAGAAAACGTAAGTTAATCTCATAGAATCATTTAAAAATGATGAATGGTGAAAATGAACGACGGAGCGATCTGTAATATTAGACGAGATTGTCAGTATAGAAAAATAACCCCTATCTGACGTATAGGTCAAGGGTGGCTCAATGGCTACAGCCAATGGCTACAGGTAAACAAGCAAATTTCATTAGGACTTCCAACACTCTGCTCGTATGTTCACACATTTAATATTTTTGTAACGCTATGAATCCAAGAAAACGTCAAACGAAGCTGTCCCTCACAATTAGGATATATTGCTTATAAGTTTTATAATGTTAAAAAAAAACGAGTCAAAATTTTGTGTAGTTTTAAAGCACGCTACTGTATTTTTTTAAATATTTAAAACTAAAGTTAGTAATAAAAATGGACTGGATTCTCATACTGCCTAGGTGCATTACCATAACAGTTTTAGACCCTGTTTTATTTTAACCTGTTCCAATGGTACCATTAAATTGTAGTTTTTAAGAACATAGCAGAGCCAAGGGAATACAATAATCCTTTTGAAATACAGCTGTGGGTGAAGCATAATAATGGATTTAGATACGTAGACACATATACCTTGGGGCTTGGGGCTTGGGGCTCTATAAAATTTTAGATGTAAACAGACCATCCGTGAAAAATCTACCAACCCAGCTACCTGCTACACCGAGTGCTGTACATTGAGATACCTTTTTTGGAGAGATTTAACACATTTTTTTTTCATTTAATAGTTATTGTCATAAGTCATAACATCATTGTGAAAAGCCTCGTTCAAAGCACAAACAAATGATTCGGGTAATAATTTCACAATTCCGAGTATAATCAATTTATTTTATTCTATTAAAATCCTGATGAAGTGATTTCAAATTTTACTTTATTTTTACTGTTACTCTGTTTTTTAGGTATTAACTTTAGTATATAACTTTTGAAGTAATAAAAAAGGTTTATACAGACCGATTCATTAAAATGAGAAAGTGGACTTACTTAATAACGAAAAAAAAGTGAGGTAGCCTTGTTAACGTCTCAGACACCTCGAAAAAAAAACATAAAAAATATTCTCTACCATAAACTATCAAATCAAGTAAGTAGGTAGGTATATTTAAAATAATATAAGTGTTACGCTACCTGGTGGTCGCTCAACAAACTAATTACTTGGCCATCGTTTATTCAAACGTCCATTTGAGTGCCATTGTGTTTATATTTGTGTTGTATTCATTAAAAATTATAATATTACCGTTATTTGTGAGTATTATAATTAGAATGAATCACTATTGTTGTGTACCTACAACAATACTGTTCGTCCTGGTTTAAGAGGGATCCCCAATTAACTTTTCATATATTTCCTGAACAAGGAAAGCATCGAGTTTCCCTGGTAAATAAATTTGGTTAAAAGGAACGTACCTATAGACAGACGCAAGGCTTGGATATTAAAATTGAGGATAGCAGAGCCCGTGAGTAAATTTATGAAAGTCTGTTTTCTTCATTTTGCTGAGGATTACTTTTATCGACATAATTATTATTGTCTGTTTCAGCTTAGGATTCAAAAAAGTGAAAGATACTGAAAAAAAAACTGCAGTACCTTCAAATTCATGAATTCATGAATGGCCTGCATTCAGAACATGTTCACCTTCATATAGGCACACTTTAAAATTACAGTGTCATCTAAATATTCCATATATTTCAAGATATCAATCAAATGTCTGCCATTCTATTTAAAAATGTTTTTAATTAAAACATTAAACAATATTGTAAAAAAACACATGTATTACCTTGAAGCATTTATTCAAATTTTTCAAAATAAACCGAAATATGTATCTTCCAACCTAAATATGTATCTTACATAGGTGTTATCTTCTATCAATCTAAAAATCAAAAGAAAACCACTACAATTAGGTATGCCACCAACTTGTAAACAGTAAACCTTGATCACAACAGGCGTTTTTTAGGCAGTAAATAATCAAATACTACACATAAATAATAAATTAAAGGGGCAACTTGAATATAAAACACATTAAAAGCAATGTAGAACCAAACAGCTAATGGCTTAATAATTAGTTCGCAATTTTTACGCACTGGCGCTGACACCTTAAATTCTGACGCCTTTACACATAACTGGAAAATACCTAAAAGCACACTGGTTCAAAAACCGACACGTTCTTCACAAACACCATATAATCATATAATTATCATGTAATGTAAAAAACACCGTGAGACATCACCGTGAAACCGTTGCTGAAACCATTTACCCATTAAATTGTCACTTAATTTTATGTAGTTATGTAGCTACTTATTCAAAGGTGTAATGACTCCTGGACCAATTTTACCTCGAAAAATCATATAACCCATGTCCTATAATATATGGTTTTCAGTAATAGGGTCCAAAGTTTATATTTTATTTGTGATTTATACCGAGGTTCCTACTAAAAATTCCGAAAACGGTTCGAGAACATTTTGGCACTGGTTATTACGGTTTCGAAACGCACTTTTTAATCTGAGATTTTTTTATCTAACGAAAATAATGTTCGTCCGTCTCTACTTTTATTACAAACAATTATTTTCCCGAAAAAAAAAATCAAAACTTTAGCACCCTGTACTTACATCGAAAACCAAATATTTTTGACTACGCAATGTCAAACCTTAAAATAAGTACATAACATTAACAACATATAACAAGTAACACCAGGTATAGGTATCTGGTTTTCTCGAATTACAATTTAAATATATAAACTAAGGACTTGAACATCATATTTAATGTTCTTGATTTAAAACTTTGTACCCATAGATATCACATGAATCAATATTTATATAGTGAATTAACCATAAATAATAGCTTAACCTCGTATATGATTGTTTATTGAAATAAAAAATGTACACATATCGATTATGTTACACTAATGGGAGGTTGCTTAAAATGTAACCTATCCAATGCGCAAAACCAGTAAATTCCACGATGTCTCGTAACAAAGCCCGTTAGCTCCAACATTTAATTTTTTTTTTAATTATATTTAGGTCTACTTTGTTCCTATCCGAGTCAACCTTCCCATGTTGAAAACAGAAAGTAATCGATGTGAGGTCATACTCTGTCGAACCTTATTAGCTATCCTGTGACGTTGGTCTTGTCCCGTAGGAACACTACTGGATGCAGAAACTGTACCGAAACACATATCACAAATCACAGCAGGTGGGTTCATATGAGGGTCCATATAGATTAAACATATTTATCAATTTCCTTAATTGTGGGGTGAAAAATATTTCCGATTTGGGAATAAATTTTATTTGATATGTAAATGATAAATAAAACGCATAGAATCCGGCATAGGGAACTACTGGAGCGATGTTGCCCGAAATGAATGTCCAAATATAGTGATTTATTCACTATACTTAAACTGATTGAAGAGTATTAAATTGAATAAAAATAAGTATATGAATTAGTTTAATACTTTATTTGGGAAATTGATCCCAATTAATTTGATCTCTGGGTTGAGCTTGTCGTTACTAGGTACTACTTCTTCTGTTACATAAATATCACGCTGTTATAAAAAAGCTCTTATTTTTCTTATTAGGTAGGTATCTTCTTGATCTTATTTCTAAAGAAATGTACCTGAATCCAATTTTAGGAACCTAATAAAAATAAGAACTAATGAAGTTTTATTACATTTAAGACCCGGTACTTTTAGTCCTGGTTAGGGCGGATTAATTAAACTGACGGTTACTATATACGCTCTGTATATATTTTCAGAGTCATATCGTTCGGTTAGTTAATCGGCCTTAACCGGGAGTAAAAGTACCAACCCTTAACATAGGTATTCTGTACACCACTGGTTACCAGGTAGCCAGAATTATGTATGTACATGCATATGGGGCATTTCACGCCAACTAAGTGAGGTAAAAAAAATTCGGTTTGAAACATATCACAATAGATAGTACTTGCTAAAAAACAAACTTCCCTAAAATTTTAGATTTTTTGAGCCACAAGGAGAGGGATGGTGAGGGTGAGAAAATACAAATTTTCGTTTCGACTAAAATTTCAATCTTTCTCGGTAAGAAAATGAAAAAAATTAAAAAGAAGGTTGCAATTATTGGGGGTAGTTTTCACCCTTATTTTGAGGATTGAAAGTTTAAAATCGAAATTTCGAAAAGTATGACGATTTTTTTCAATATTTTTTAAATTTCTTTCTTTTTTTTTGTACTTTCGATTAATTTTTAATTCATAATGGGCGTCGACCAGGAACTGGCCATAAAAACGGCCCAAAGGTGAAAAAAAGTGGTTTTAGCGTATTTTCTCATCCTGTGAGATAGTAAATGGCAAGTGACTAACATATTCCAAGGTTTTTGGGGTCGCTGATCACGAATTTAACGTCAGATTTTCAAAAAACAAAATGGCGGATCCAGGATGGTAGTCAACTTTTAAAAGATGGCTAAATTTTGAAATTTAAAAAATCCTCAAAATAAGGGTGAACATTACCAATAATTTTGAATATATTTTTATAGTATTTTACGCAAAAAAAAACATCGAAAACCATTGCAACCTTCTTTTTTAGTTTTTTTCATTTTTTTATTGAGAAAGGTTGAAATTTTAGAGTCGAAACGAAAATTTGTATTTTCTCACCCTCACCATCCCTCTCCTTGTGGCTCAAAAAAATCTAAAATTTTAGGGAAGTTAGTTTTTTTAGCAAGTACTATCGATTGTGATATCTATGTTTCAAACAGAAATTTTTGACCTCACTTAGTTGGCGTGAAATGCCCCATATACTGTAGTGTTCCCCTTGCAGCCACAAAAATATATGTTTTTGAATTTACGAGCAGTAGTAAAAAAATACGAAATGATACTGAAGAATACCTACTTAATTGTTCAATTCAGTTCAAATTTCAATGTCATTTTTTGAGGTCACTATATTACCAAGTGCTTTTCGTTCATCCGTTTGTTTTTAGTTCCTTTTGAGTAAGTTTACTAAAATTTTGTTGCATGAATTAAACCGGGCCTTTTGTTAAATCATTAGGTATGATAAAATGAGATTTTTTTCGGAAAGAAATTCCGGCTCTGTTTATTCCATAAACATTAATGTGTGTGTGTCAATGTCAAAGGAAGGATAAATTTCATCTGCATTTTCTTCAGATTTTAACAAGAAAATAGACTTGCTACCGACCACTAGCAGCTCTCAACTGGCTTAGGTAGATTATATTTATTTCAGTTATATAAACTGGACGATTTCACAATTTGTTTAAGTAATTCATCATGCTACACAAGAGAACCGAAACAAAATTATAACCCTTGAATTTTACCCTTTAGGGAGTTTGAGGACCCCCATAAACTATCCCTTTATTTTCTAACATATTTTAACTACCCTCCCTGGAAGGGCACTTACCTAGAGATAATCTATTTATCTACTTTTAATTAAAAAAAATAGTATACCTACCTACGCATTTTTCAAAATGAGAAACATTTTTTTTAGATACTTTTCTAAAGGGAAAGTAGGTTACTGCTATCTATAAAAATATTCAGCAGCATCGTGATGACAGCGGTCGCGGGCTCTGGAGCGCCCAATCAAATATTAATTAGAATCATTACAGAGGGGCAACAACAGTCCCCAACGATTATAAAGACCTTTTAAATCCATTCGCAACAGCTGGGCGCTTAACAAATACAGCCGAAGAGAATGTTATTCCACTAACCTGCGTTTCTCTTTGGGGGCCTTCTCTTTCATATCCATTGCGAAACGTGTACTTCTTAGTCACTGCTAAGGAAGTACACTAGGTATTCACATGAAATTAAATCAAAACACACAAAGTATTCAACTCCGAACCACAAAAATGAAGAATACTTTCTCACAAATACAATATTCTGTCTCTCTGACGTGAAGATCACTCGACAATACAAAATGCAGTTCCCGACAGCTGTTGGGCTGTCGTTCAACTAACCGATTGCGGGAAGTTTGAACTGGTCGACTGAAGCGGTCCCAACTCTGCTGGGGCACAGTATCTTCTAAACTGTGGCTGAGGCTAATATAATTTCGAATGCAACGAGGTGAATGAGACAGTGACTAGACGTGACGATACGTCGTAAAGTAGCAGAGGATTTTGTATGTAAACGATTTATTTACTTTCGATAAAACTATATGCTGCCATAGACGAGGCAAAGAATAAAAACACTTAAGACTAATGACAAAAAAGATGTTAAACTGAAGTGTTGGATTCATTTTAGCTAGTTTACCGCCAGGCTTGCTCATATTTTCTATCAAAAGATAACTTATAAACTGTTATAAGGAATAGCTGAATAAGCTCAAAAAAGGAATAGCCTTTTAGACCCAAATGAAAAGCTAAAATAACAACGAAATTTGCAATTTTATTTCAAAAGTGGAGCGCCCCCATAGTCATAATTTTTTTTCATAATTGGGTACTATGTGGAAAAATGTGTCATGCTGTCAGTAATATTTTAAGAAATTTCTTTTTTTTCAAGTATTCTGGGAAGCAAGCTTTTTGAAAAAAAAATCACAATTTTGCTTCAATTTTAGGTTGTTTTATTTCTATAGCCGTCCATTTGTGTCTAGTAATAACCCCCTAAAAAAAACCCTAGGGCTTCTTTAATCAGGAGAATCCAATTGCAATAAAAATGTTTGAAACGTGAATTTTTATAAGCATCTATTCTTTTGTATTTTTAACTTGTTTCGAACATTGGAAAACTTAATTTTGGTCATTTTAAAATTGTAGTATTTCTGGAAAAAAAAATTTACAGTTACAATATTCTGTCAACTGATAAGAGGCAAAAGTTGAGGAAAGAATATGGAACCAAAAAAATGCAAAAATAACATTTGATTATTAAAAGAACTAAAAGATTCCTCCCGTATTAAACTGCAATAGAATATCCTGTCCTCCCGCACCGGGATGGCGTACTACTGCGCATAGGCAAGTCCTGGCACCTTGGCAGGATCGGTCAGTGGTGTATGTATGCAGGGACAAGAAATACACACGTATATAATTTACCCTTAAAAAACAGTTTTCATTATTATAGAGTTTTATAGTGCCGAGGCCTGCGTTGTAGTACACATTTCCGAACCCTAATCATTACAGTATTTTTACAGTATCTCAATTAAAGAGTAGTCAAGGGACCTTGAAATTATAAGTACAATAAACAAAAGTTATTTAACATCACACATTTATATGTATTTGATTTGTATTGAAATATCCAAGTTCCCCTGTGCTCCCTGAATGATGAATGAGCAATTTTTAACCTGTTACTTAACCTTTTATTCAAATTAACAAATTTTCGCCTGGAATATTTGGTGCCAGATTCCAATTTCTATCATTGGAGTATAGAATAAAAAATAAAAAAATAAATGAAAGATATAAACATGGAGATGTGAAAAAATATATGGTAAAAATTGCATTTCAAATTCTATAAAATGTAATAATATAATGTATGACATTCTTTTAATATGTAGTAATAAAATGATTCTTGCATACAAAAAAAAAAAATATCCAACTAACACATTTTATTAACCAGGTGTTTTATGCTGCACAACAAAACATTAAAAAACGAGTTATACCTACTAAGTATATTATAGAGACACTATCTTATTAAATTTATTTTTTTGCAATGAGCTGCCTCCAACTTCTTGTTGGACCTGTTCGGAATCATTTGAGGACTCTTTAGATGCCTGGTCCATAGAGCTTAACTCGTCATCGTCAGCCAAGTCTTTATTGTATAGGGTTGGATATTTTTGCATGCAACTTTGCATTGTTTTAAATAACTCATAACAATCACTACCTACAAAAAAAGAATACAAGGTAACATGTTTTGAAATACAATATTGGTACCATGTAACATTGGGCAATAAGCTACTTTATCCTTAAATTAATAATACATCTCACAAAATTTTGATAAAAATTTGAGAAACAGATGCATGAAACATAATGTAAATTTTATTCAATATATGATAAAAATGTATTGTATATTGACAAAATGCATTTTAAATTTATACTACTATATAATATGTATACCTTTAGGCTCAGCCTCAGAATAATGAAAACAGCTAAAAGCATTTCGAAATTCAACACCACAGGGCCCGGTTGCCATTCCACCTAAACAAGGGCAATTCCAGTTTATATCTCCATTTGGTAGAATCAACCCTGGTTGTGCATCAGGTTCGGGTAATTTCACTTTACTAGGAACCTGGTGATCTTCTTTCGTAGCAAATATTACAATGTCTTTTTTGTTTGGTCCAAGTTTTCGACAATGCGACATCTTATTAATGATTATAATCTCTACTATCTCCTTGAAGACCTAATAACAGTGGAGTTGATTTATGAATCTTATAGGCACAAAGTATGCCCTCGTACTGGCAACAAAGTGTTAAACTACTTCTCAACTTCACGTAATGGGTTTTTGGCACTCTCAAGATTGCTCTCGTATTAACTGGATCGTATTTCAATAAATCAAAATTCACAGCTGCTGCCACTTCTCCAAAAAGTTTACTGACCGCTTCGATGATATGATTCTTGAAGAGAAATGGAGTTATCTCATTGTGAAATGGTTTTGCGAATTCCCTATAATTGAAGAAAAAGGTTAAGACAAGTTTTTGACTACTTAACCTATAAAAAGTATATTTACTAAAAAATATACTAACAATGACACATCCAGATAGTAATAGGTCATTCCATAGTTTTTGCCGAGCTACTACAAACGTATATAAAGATCAAATACCCCCAACCACCTTAAACTTGGGACATCTAAATTTAAAAAATCAAAAACCGGAGACCGCAGAGTCGGCAGATATGTAAAATGCTTGCAATGATCAATGATCTATGATTGAGGCACAGAATAACAATTCACGCTAAGGAAGAGATTATTATTCTGTGGTTTGTGGTTCAACAACAGAAGGGAGTATGTAATATACCTATATCCTTAATCATCATAACATAGTATAAAACACAGTCGCTTCCCGCTGTCTGTCCCTATCTACTACCTATGTATGCTTAGATCTTTAAAACTACGCAACGGATTTAGATGCGGTTTTTTTTAATAGATAGAGTGATTCAAGAGGAAGGTTCATATGTATAATACATGCATAATATAGTAAAAAAACACTGATAATTTTAGAGGTTTCTAATGTGATGTCGTAAACCGTGCGAAGCCAGGGCGGGTCGCTAGTATGTATATATAACATCCAAAAAAAACGTCATCAAAGTTGGCCGAGAAAAAAAAGACGTATTTCTATTCTTAATGGAATTTATAACCTTATTTACTTGTCAATGTCACTGTCACATTATATGACATCCTTTGTTTATTTTACAAATTGTGACAGTCATTTGTCAAAAGTTTGACATAACCAAAAAAGCTTAGACATGACCGCTATTTCCATCTCTCTCGTACATAGCCAGAGTTGATAACGTTTTTTTTGGATGTATATATTTAGAGAAGAAAATCGGGCATTGGGCAAGTCTAATAAAGTCACGCTCGTCTCTGTATATTAAAGTTGAAGAAACTCAGAATAAGTATAAATAAACGCACCTCAAAAAATAAAAACATTCCTAATATTTTCAATAAAATGATTTGCTAAAACGTTTTCTGCATTAAGGCTGAAAATGAAATCACTTGACAGACATGGATAACTTGTAATGCACTCTTGATACAAATCGAAAGCAGGTAGGCAAGGACTACTGACCTTGACATTTGACGGATGAGATATGGCGGTAGTCGCTAGAAGAAGAGTTTTAAATTTTTGAGCTTGTGATGATAACTACCTTTTTGTCTTTTGTTTTGATTCCTAATGCTTATTACGTTGATTTTAATACTGAAATCTGAATTATTTTTCCATTAAATATGGACATCAAAGAATTGCCTTTTACGTCTAGGGAGATTGAATTAACGGAAGAACCTGAATTAGTAAGAACCCTAAAAATGTTTTAATGTGTGGTGTTATCTATTCTCTTTCTTTGCAGGAGGATTTAAAAGAATTGCGTATATCTCAGGGTATTAATGTGTGGAGTACAAATCAAAACCTTTTAGAAAAGCAGGCATTACATGAAATCGAAGTATTTGCGGAAGAAAATGATAACTTAGAAGATGGTGAAATTATTGAACCACTTCCGGAAAGTCAACAAACCTGATATTAAGAATGATGGAAGGACAATTTTGAATATAGAAAGTTATTTAAAGAGCCAAGTTGAGTTAAAGAAGAGACAAGAATTTAAAAAAGTCTTTATCTATTAGTGATCGTAGTAAAGAATTAGCAAATACAATATCCAAGAAAACTCATAAGCATCACAAAAGCAAGAAACTGAAACATAAACATGATTGGAATAGTAATGAAAGTCATAACATTGAGCAAGTATGTACTGTTGCACAGAATCTTGTAGATAATGAAAATATTGATAATTTGGCCGCAGAAGAAGATTGTGATAAAGACTGGTCCGGTAGTGAATATATTCCTTCTGAAGGTGAACTAGGTGAGTATGTCTTTAAGGCTTAAAAAACTTAATGCCTGTGTTATAAATTACATTATTTGGCAAAAATAGTTTTGTGATACCTAAGTAAATGGACTGGACATTTTTTTAGATAGTGACTATGATGCACAAGGTAGTAATAAACCTGAAAAAGTATATACTGCAAAAAGAAAAAGAAAGGAGGATAAATCAGATCATATAATTGAAAAGGTAAAGGATGACGGCCTATTACAAAATTATAAATACAGACTTGATTTATACTATAAGGAATTAGAAAAAGAACTTTCCTCAAACCAGAATGAAACAGAAGAGTACCACTTACTGAAGGGAGGTTTAAAGATACCAATAAAATTATGGAATAATTTGTACAGGTAATATATATTTTCATATACAGGTTGTGTAAAACCGACATCGGCCAGTTATGAAAAAGGACAAACAGAAGTGAGAAGAGATATATTATAAGACGCAACCATCTTTACGCATCGAAGGTAGTGGGAGAATAAGACCGGTCCCTCACCATCTACCGTTAGTCATTCTTGCTAGTCAGTACGAGAAGTATTCGAAGAGAAGCGATATTATTTTAGTTTATAATTTTGCTGTACCTAATGGTTTATACACGCCAAGAAAAATATCAATCGTATATCATAACGACAATTCTGAACGTATATTACAAGATTCATTTGCTAACATGTTCCCAAATATACCAATACTTTCTAAAAACACTAGATATCCAAAATATTACGCACAATCTTATTAGTACAGTGAGGCATTTTGTCCCTTAGATGCCTTCGGCTAGGTGAGACAGGACTCGGCCGCTACTTTGGTTTCGGTGTCGAACGTGTGCCTGCGTTTAGTTTTATAATAAATATTTAGAAATCATAAGAGGTCAGATTACTTAGCTATTTTAGTTTATATTAGGTAATTTACTTTCTGGTATTGTGCTTATTATTACTAATGGGATGTTCATGCTTGCTATGTCATGACACGACACCTATCGGATATTTATCTATCTAATCGTGAATGTTCGAGTATTTCCGATTAGACTAAATGTCCAACGCCCGACTCACTAATCAGCAGTATTAAAATGAAGGTGGAGGGTTGTACTCGTTGTTTACACAGATTACCTGAGAATTACGTTATGTTGTAGGAATTCATCGCTTTTAAAATAGAAAAATGAGATTCTTATTAGTATAAGATAATTAGTAAAGAGATTAGTAAAGTATACAATAAACGAAAATATTATTCTTGTGAAAAATAAATAAAAATGTTATTCTTGTTATAAATAAACTAAAAACTTATTCTAATAAAAATAAATTCACAATTTGTGATATAAAAATGTTTTTCTATAAAACAGAAAGTACCAAGTTTACTTACATGTATTCAAATAAACCTCCACCTTCCGCAGAACAGTAACCTAATCTATTATAAAAATTATTGCACACGTTTAAAAGCATTTCAGGCGTAATACTTCTCAACGAATTGACAATTTTCATTCTCAATTCATCGAGATTATTAGCCCTTTACTCTTGATGCCCATATATCTTGGATTTTAGATAACCCCATACAAAAAAATCACACGGATTGAGATCCGGTGATCTTGCCAGCCACAAAATATTTCCGTGACCACTTAATACACGATTAGGGAAAGTATTATTTATATATTCACGCACTAACCGCGAATTATGTGCTGGGCATCCATCATGCTGAAACCATAGCGTTTCAAAAGGCACTACTAAATCTCGAATTGCAGGGATAATATGATTTTGCAACAGCTCCAAATATTTTGCTCCCGTCAAATTACCATCTATAAAAAAAGGTCCTACAATATTATCTCCAACTATTCCCATCCACACGTTCACTTTTTGTGGGCGTTGGGTTAGTGCTACATAAAATTGTCGAGGATTTCCCCCCTGGCCCAAATGCGAGCAGTCATAGAATTATGCCTTCCATGCAATGGAAATGTCGATTCGTCGGTGAAAATTATGTTCTTTAAAAAATTAGGATCCCTATTTGACATTTCCATTGCGGATTGACAAAATTCTTGACGTCGAAATGGGTCGTCAGGAAATAATTCGTTTCCTTGCTTTAATTTGTAACACTTGTACCCATACTCTCGTAGTGTCTTACTCACCGTCGAGTAAGACACACCTAATTGTTCACCGATTTGTCGAGTGGACTGAGTTGGATCTTGTTCTATTGTTGCACAAATCATAGTATCCCCGAATTCGCGATCTGGATTCAGTGGCCTAGGATGCAATTCCCGCTTATGTTGTTTTGGTGAGAGGCATCCGTGCATAATAAGATTGTGCATAATATTTTGAATAGTGCTTCTAGATGGTATTGGCCTATTTGGAAACATGTTAGCAAATAAATTTTGTATATCACGTTCAGAATTGCCGTTATGGTGCCATACGACAATTTGATATTTTACTTCGCGTGAATAAACCATTTTAACAAAATTTAAACAAGAATATTATTACCGTTTACTTTAAGTACACTTCTCGCTCTGCCTGGAAGCAGGTGGTGAGCAGTGTTCCTAAACACAACGGACAACTGACGCATGCTCAACAGCGGAGGGCGGCACCTAAGCGTGCATTGGCGGAACTCTGCCTGAACTCTCGTGGCGCGCTTAACTTAAGCGCGCTGCGTAGCAGAGTTTGTGCGTTTGAACGACGCGCGGACTGTTCCGCCAATGCGCGCTTAGGTGCCTCCCCCGCTATTGCGCATGCGTCAGTTGTCCGTACCGTGTAGGAACTGGTGGTGAGCGGACCGGTCTTATTTTCCCACTGTTTTGCTACTTCTTTTGTCCTTTTTCATAATCTTTGGACAAACCTTATACCATATTGTACAACAGACATCAGAGATTGTGAAAAGGAAAAATTCTACTATTCTCATTCTAACGACTAGCACAGGCGGTGAGAAGGCCAGTCTTATTCCTTCATTGTTCATCTATCTTCGATGCATATGCTGTTGCTTCTTAACTGTCGTCTCACTTCTATTTGCCCTTTTTCATAACTGGCCGATGTCTGGTGTAGATATCAGATAGACACAAGATATATTCAAATGAGATTGTTATTTATTTGAGTATGTAGGTACAGGGTGTTTTACCTAAGGCAGTTTCCTCTGCTCTGTATACTCTACAATAACTCTGTTATTGTAAATTTAAGAAAACTATGTTTCAAATAAAAGTTACCCCAAATGATGTGCATATTTGTAAAATAATTCTATTCCTACATAGTGCACCATTGTATGTCTACTACACAACCTCTTATTTTAAATGGAAAACACCCTGTATATTTGTATATGTTTGTACATATGGTACCTAAAACCCAATTGTGAGGTTTGGACAGTTCGATTCGTCATTAATTACTCATTCATTTCCATTGTTGCAAAATGTACGTTATTCTGTGTAGAAAATACTAATAATCAAAAGTAGCAATTTTACAACAGCAATAACTTTTTTTTCTGATGGAATGTTCCATATTAACTTACACTATTGAACGTGAAATTAAATTACCTTTTAACTGATATTAGATTGTCCATGTCTATATAGGTACCTCAGTTTTCAAGAAAAAAATAATTTTTTTTCATGAAAAAAGATATTTAAAAGAATCAAGTAGACTTTGACAGTATTATTTACAGCATTTACTTACAACAATCAACACAGAATATAGTAAAAATTAAACGATTTTTTTTTCTTAAAGTTACAATAACAGAGTTGTGGAAGAAACCATCTTTGGTGGACCACCGTATGTACAGTAGAAGCCCGATTATCCGTGCGCGGGTTATCCGGGCTGCGGATTATCCGTGCCATGATTATATCGAAATAGCGTTACCGTAAATTACTCGACGGAAACGATAGATGAATTTTAAACAGACCAAAGTGACAGACTGTTATTCAAAAGCATAGCTACCTAAAATACATATCCGTTTTATGTAAATACAAGTTAATCTACCTATCTAGAGTTTTTATTTTTCTTATTTACTGTAAAAGTTTACTGTAAAATTCTGTTTTTTATGCAATTTTATGAGATTTTTTTTCTGTTATCTTTTTTATTATGTATACGTACATATGTAGGAAATAAATGTTCGGATTATCCGTGCTTTTCAATTTTCCGTGCCTCGTCCAGTCCCGTGGAGCACGGATAATCGGGGTTCTACTGTACTATATTTTAAATATATCCCTTGTATTTAGTGTCAACACATTGTTTTTTTAAATCCTCAAATTTTGTAGTTATCAGCAAGATGGTGTGACATGGTTATGGACACTTCATCAGAAGTCTACAGGAGGTTTGTTAGGTGATGAGATGGGTTTGGGAAAAACCGTACAAATAATTGTATTCTTGCAATCTTTAGAATACAGTCGAATAGTTTCGAGCCATGGAAGGTAAAAAAACATCTGTTTCTGTACTAATAATATTCACCAATCTTCAATTAGGTTTAATGGATTGGGGCCTTCGTTAATAGTATGCCCAACGACAGTTATCCATCAATGGGTGAAACATTTTCATGAGTGGGCTCCCGAATTTCGAGTTGCTGTCCTTCACCAATCCGGTAGTTATCAAGGTACAAATATGTTTACCCAATATTTAAAGCTCCGAAAAGTTGGCCCCACAAAGTTGTTAGAATATAATAAAAATAATTATCCATGATTGCCCATCATGACCATTATTTCCCACCAATTAAATTCGATTGCCCATTTTTGTAAAAAAAAATCTTTAAACATTTTGCGAGGGCCAACTTCACAAGTCATAATTTTTTATCATTTGCTCATGATTGCCCATTTTATTTATTTCGATGATTTATTTGTAGGTAACAAAGCTGAGTTGATAAAAGATATACACAAAAATAAAGGCATAATAATAACCACCTACCTTGGCATTCTTAAATACAAAGGAAATTTGCTCGAATATACTTGGCATTATGTCATACTAGATGAAGGGCATAAAATACGTAACCCCACTGCAAAAGTCTCGATTGCCGTCAAGGAATTTCGAACGCCTTATAGGATTATGTTAACTGGTAGTCCCATGCAAAATAATCTTACGGAACTATGGAGTTTGTTCGATTTTACTAATCCAGGTATGCTAGGCAACTTAACCACATTCCAAGAGCATTTCGCCACCCCATTCTGCATGGTGGCTTTTCAAATTCCACACCGATGCAGGTAAAATCATTTTAGTATGGCCTTTTGTATAAAATGGAGTTACGCAAAAGCATTATATATTGAAAGTTTGTTATGTGTATTAGTTACAGTCTATTATTTTTAGGAAGCAACTGCTCTATCTGTGGCAACAGCATTGAAAAATATAATTACGCCATTTTTATTGAGAAGATCCAAAAATGAAGTGCAGCACAATATTTGTTTACCTAACAAAAGTGAACAAGTACTGTTTTGTTCTCTCACAGATGAGCAACGAGATTTATACAAAGGATATTTAATGGTATGCAATTTATTTTTAACTGTACTGCAACGGTTTGTCCACTTGGGGTTCGTTAGGTGTGAAAAATCGAATCACTTTTAATCAACACAATTTATTTATATAAATACAAGTATGGATTAAGCACTGGATTAAAAAAAAACCTAATTTATGTACAATTTATATTTGAATGTTTTACGAAGCTCGCAATGGCATAAATTTATTTCAAAGACTATTCATCGCCGCGTCGATATGCCTCTCTATATACCCTGGTAGCCAATAAGCGTATATTCGGGCATTCTTCTGGATGGGCCGGCTAGAAAGAACTTGAAGCTTCCGCTACATGGAAGGCTCAAGAAGCTTTTGTAACGTGGTGAGGTGTCGCTGAGTCACCATTATTTTATTAGAGCTGATGTCACCGCTGGCTGGTGTGGCTCATGCTGTACAACGATTTCGCCACAGTAATTTGTAAATCAAAATGTTAAGGATGAAATACAATTGGTTTTTGTATATGTATATTATATATTTTAGATTTTTACAGTGGTAGAAATGTTAATAGGTGAAATTCATATATTAAATTGTGGAAATTGTGAAAAATATTTTTTTTATTTCACATTTTGATTTTTTTGTAGTAAATGTTAAGAACTCTCAAATTAAATTTGTTTTTTTTTTACATCATAGTATTTTTTAGAGTGAACACGTAAATATGATTTTGGGAAGAGGTACCAAAAACTGGTTTTCCGAGAGCTATACAAGGGGAAATGTTCTTGTGGCAATAACCACTCTGAGGAAGATTTGTAACCATCCAGATATTTATTTATGTGAAGCAGATGAAAACCATAAGGTAAGAATTATAAACCTTATTTTGTTTCAAAAATTATAATTTTTAATCCATCACAAACCACATATTTCTCTTTGAAATCAATTTTGAATAGTATCCATTCAAAACGTCCTAAAAAAAAAAACTATCTATTATGTTTTTTTTCTTTTTATGACATTGCTTTTATCAAATGTATCATTTATAATTTTGCAAGAACAGTATTAGTTTTTATTTTTTTCTGCTTAGTTAAATTTGAAAGCATCAATAGTTTATAAATTTACTATGACTGTAGAATGGTGAGGATGCGTTACCTGAGGAGAAGTTTGGTTACTACAAAAGGTCGGGTAAAATGGTTGTAGTCTCTGCACTATTAAAAATATGGAAGAAGCAAGGGCACAGAGTCCTTCTCTTTACCCAAGGCAGAGCAATGATCATTATATTTCAAGAGTTCCTGGAACAACAAGGTTACAAGTACCTCAAAATGGATGGTTCTACATCTGTCAGTTCTAGGCAGACACTGATCGATAAATTTAACCAGGTAGTACATTATTATTTAACAGTTTGTGTATTACATTTTATCTTCATTTTAAATGAAAAATTTTTATAGTACGACATCCGACCACTTCCGCGATATACACTTAACTTCTGTCGTCATAAAGAATTTGAATATGATGTGTTGGGAACAGTGGCGGTGGGCTATGGTGCGCTGGTGCGCGCGCACTACCAACAATTTAGCATTAATAATTTTATTTAGTAATTAATGGATGCATTCTCAATTTATCGCCTTGCCGCATCCCTAGCGTTAATACCATCTGAATATTATTTGGCCGCAGCGTTATGAATCCACTAGATGCTAGGTCTCTATCTCCAACGCCACTGGTTTCCGATCGCGGCGCGGGAGTCGACACGCGCAATACGAAAAAGCGGCACGACGATCATGCTTCCGTGCAATACGAAAAAGCGAACGCGTATTGTTACTGCTTGCCCCTCCACAATTAGGACGCGTAGTGGGCGAATCCTATAGATATGATGTGTGGAGTTTAAGAGCGCACGAGAGTGATCGATCGGTTAGTTTGTGAATTGTTTTTCGTACATTGCGATTGCTGTTTTATCGCTCACGTTTTATAAATATAAACTCGGTTACAATCTAGTTTGGAATAATGAATTATATTCAAAACTTATTAAAAACTCCATTCTCTAGCTTGAGTTTGGAGGAAAAAGTGCAAATTACTACTCTTACAACTCTAGGTAGGCCCATTCCACAAATTAATTTAAAATTAGCCGTGAAAGGAAAAAGTAAACAATTTGTAAGAACATTTAATAATGACTTATTTAAAAAACATTTGTGGTTAAGTGGATGCGATGTATTGAACGCAGTGTTTTGTTTGGCGGAGAAACACCTTGGACCAAAACTGGAGTAACGGATTTAAATCACATAAACGAGAAAATAAAAAAAAACATGCAAATTCTGCTGGACACATGAATAATGTTTTGAATTTAGCCATGCTAGGCACTGCAAATATTGCGACAGTGCTCGATTCTGCTCATCGACGAGCAGTGGCAGCATACAATGAAGCGGTTTCAAAAAACAGGTATGTTTTAAACATACCTGTTTATTATTATTAACTGTATTCGTTTTTGTGGAAAATTTCTATTTAAAACGAATATAGACATTTTTGCGCAACATCATGTGCCAGGAAAGACTGTCGGCTTTGGCTATGCTCTCCATTGAAAAAGACTTTATTACAAATATCAAAATTTAACACAATAATTGAAAAATGACATTAAATTGAGTTTTACAAAAAAAGAAGCAAATTAATAGGGTTATAGTACTTAATGATAAATAAGGGATATTCTTATTATTCTTATGATTATCGTTATTTTTATGTATGGTGCACCCCCAATCTTAGGATCACGCACCGCCACTGGTTGGGAAGTAAAAATCATATATATGTGTATACATATTTCACAGCTGAAAACTTTTCATTACTTAACATTTAACAGTGAAACACTTGTTTGTACTCAACGCCTGTTTCGCCTACCATATCCTGATGATATGGTTGGAGAAATGCGTGTTTGGTGAAAGTGTTTTAGTATTAAGTGGTGAGAAGTATTCAAGTGTGGATTTAGTTTCTACGCCGAAGGTTCCAATTCTCCAGTATTTGTTTAACCAAAAAGCCAAGGGTGCCTCCTTTATTCCAACCGCAAGTAGTCTTAAGGGGGAGATACAATTAGAAGGCCAATAATCAAGCATTTTTCAATTTTTTTTTTTAACTATGAGGGAATTATTGAAATTTGGCATGATGTTTTGTACATGTCTGAGAAATATAATTTTTTTTTATTTTCTAATTTCAAAATGGCGGATTTGTAAGCGGTTAAAGGCAGCACATCCAAGAATGAGGCATCGACTTGCGGGCGTTCTGTAGGCCGTAATTTTTATCTGAGACAGTCCAATAAGAAAAATTGAGTTAAATAATGTTATAGTTTCTGTGAACCAAAAAAATGTAGAAGAAAAAAAATTGAAGAAACGGCGCGTTTTTCGAAAAAAAATCGAAAATTCACCAAGATTTTCAACTTTTTTGCAATCATTTTCATATTTTACAGTTAAATTGTATAAACTGTTGATTCATGTAGAAACTAGTTATATAGACGAGAAATCTTGAAAGTTTCGTCAAGATCGGTTGAGAACTTTTTGAGATATCTCCCGCAAATTTCAAAAATGCTGTTTCAAGAAAAATGCGTTTAAAGTTTTGATTACCGAAAAATGATATGTACCTACCTTCTAATCAGCAATTCCAGGAGCGTATATAAGGCCTTCAGTCTCTTCAAAAAACTGATTTTCTTTGGCCTTTAAGTCCTTTCGGGCTTGCCTTGGTGGATGAGAGGAAACATTTGTCTTGCCTGTCGTCAATCGTTAGAATATACCTGCTGTGTGCGCTCCGAAAGTTGTTTTTGAAAAACGTCGAAAAAAAGGTGGAAGGACTTCGAATTTCGATTCCGGGTTTACACCATTGTATTCTATGGGAAATTTGTTATCTTTTTTAAGCAAAAATAAAACAATCGATTTTTTGGACCTTCTAATTGTATCTCCCCCTTAATATATGAAATATTTCTTTAATTACTTATTTCTAAAATGTGTCTTCACCATCTTACGAGTATATTCTCTAAGATAAATTTTATTATCTAACAAATGAGGCATCATTGCAAAGGAAACAGTTCAAGTAGTTATTAAAATATGTGTTGCTACATCTTAGTCCACTGCAACCCTCGGCAGCCGCCCCATTTTCATTCAGGAAAAGGATATTCATTCACATTCATATACAGGATTCATATAGAACTTAACTTAAACTTAATTAAAAGTTAAAGAAGTTAACACTTGTTGCTCGATGAGACAAGAAACTGGGACGCCCAATTCGAAATTCTGTTGCCATATTTCCGGAATAAGTTTGACAATTTTAAAAGTAGAACGAAAGTAAGGAGCTGCATTAAAATATCAGAAAAAAAAATCAGGAATTGGACCGGAATCATTAGAAGTCTGTTAGTAGAATGCAAACGGGCATTTTGACGACATATTAAGTGGAGTTGTTGATTCATATGAGGCACTATGTAAAAAGAAATGCAAAGCGATAAAATACATACATATGTAATTTTGTCATGCAAAAATTTTAGTGGTTTTCGTTCAATTAGCCAGAAACACCTCGCTATGCTCTACAAAAAGGATGCGTCTAGTCACTGCGAGAGTGGATGAGACAATTTTCGTTTTCAACTTTTTTTGTCCAAATGCAGCACAAAGATAAAAAAGCTCATTAAAGAAGTATTTTATTTATTAGGGATACTTGCGACTGGAATATATAAGGCACCCTTGACTCCTTGATTAAATGTTTACAAGACCTTTAATTCCTGACACATCACATGTATTTCTTTATGAAGGCAGTAATCAGGTATAAAATCTTGGACTATAAGTGTTTTGTAATAATTGAATACAGCACAGTCTTTATTTAAAATGTTTTTACATGCGTTTTAATCTAATCTATTCGGTATTATTTAGGATTCATCGTATGACGTGTTTCTTTTAACTACCCGAGTAGGAGGACTAGGAGTAAATTTGACTGGTGCAAACCGTGTGATCATATTTGATCCCGACTGGAATCCAGCTACGGACACGCAGGCAAGAGAGAGGGCTTGGAGGATTGGCCAAGACAAGCAAGTAACAATTTACAGACTCCTCTCTGCAGGCACCATTGAGGAGAAGGTATGTATACAATCAAATGTTCGTGGACACTCTTAACGAATCACTTATTGATTTCCAGATGTATCAGAGGCAAGTCTGGAAGCAGTTATTAAGTAACAAAGTTTTACTCGATCCGAGAACAAACAAGTTCTTTAGAACTTCGGATTTGCATGATTTGTTTTCACTACAGGAAACCACAGATTCTCACCCTGAGACTGCAAATATATTCCATGAGTCTCGAGTAAGTTTATTGGTCATTGGCATTCGTTTGCAAAATGAGAGTCCTGCTATAACTACATCTACTCTATTAAAAAAAAAAATAAGCTTCAAAAATTCATTATCAGTTATATTTATATATTTTATGTTTTTATTGTGCACTAGTGACTAGAACAAAGGAGGAATGTTGTGAATCTCATCTAAGTGCCATAGTAGTAGACTTAGTGGTTTAGTAGATTTTCAAAGTATCCGTCATATCAAGCAACGATATGACCCTATTCTTGACCCTGTCAAAAAAAGAGCATGGTTCTGTTCAAGACCAATATCATTACTAGGGTCCGGAAAATTTGTTATAACGCATTATAAACTGCATTTTACTATCCAGAGCTCCCACAACGGGACCGGTGTACTACGGCGCACACACGAGTCCCAGCCCATTAGCAGGATCGGTCAGTGGCGTACGTATGCACGGGCAAGAAATACACGCGTATATAATTTACAAGACGCTTAAAAAATACGGTTTATACTTTAATTATCATAGAGTTGTACACAGCCAACCCTGCATTATAGCCAGGGCTTACGACTACATCCTGAGCGAGTTGCTCTTAAGTTTAACTGCTTGATCAAAACTTATTTTACTCTATGAGCGAGCACGAGATGTCTGAGTAGCGAGGCAAATGCTCATCAACGATTAAATCCTCTAACGATTGAATCCATCTACCGAGTCGAAACCTTTAACTTTTATATAGTTTAACTCCTTTGAGCGAGGGACTACATGAGGATCTAAACCTCACGCCTTTTTGTTTCACTCGATAAAGGAGTAAAACCCGAAGAGCAGCAAGAGCGATGAGGTTTACCTCCTTGCTCGAGTTTAACTCTCTTATCGGCACCAAACATAAACTAGTTTATGTTTAGTGTTGTCGGTAATTATAATATCGGAAATCGGAATATCGGAAAGGATTGACTAATCACAAAGAATTAAAGATAAAATTGGAAATGAAATAAAGTGTAAAGAACGAAGTTGTAAAAAAAATACGAATTTAAAAAATAACGAAGAAATTATAAAAAACCAAAATAGTTTATTAAACTTAAAAATTAAAAAATAAGTATTATAAACGTAGAGTTAACTAAAACATATTGATAAGTAATGCAAGCATTACAGAGACGTCCCATTAGGTGGTGTACAGATCAATACCGTAAAGTGGGGTGAAATTGATTTTAAGGGGTGACTTTGATATTTTGCATAAGCTAGATATTTAATTCAAATTACGCCCTTTAACTTTATCCAAGTAAATCACATCCATCCCAAAACCTTCTGTGATATTTCTGGTGTAGTTTGCTTGTTCAGAGAACAAGGTAAGATTTTCTTATGATATTTTTTAATCACGTTGAATATTAACACCAAAGTTGTTGTTATTTTTACTCCGTTAAATTTGCTTTTTATTAAGTTCATTTATAAACCATCTTTGGTTGATATTTAATTCAAATTACGCACTTTAACTTTATCCAAGTAAATCACATCCATCCCAAAACCTTCTATGGTATTTCTGGCGTAGTTTGTTTTCAAATAGAACAAAGTAAGATTTTCTTATGATATTTTTTTAATCACGTTAAATATTAACACCAAAATTGTTGTTATTTTTACTCCCTTAAATTTGCTTTTTATTAAGTTCATTTATAAACCAACGTTGGTTGATATTTGATATAAATGTTGTGTATAGTGTAGGCATAATCTCAAATGATGAAAAATTGTTTGGCAATAGCGAATGGCAATCAGTTGGCAATAGCGAAAATATATTTTTTCGTTATTCACCCCACCCCAAGCGCCTCAATAACCTCAACTCTTCATAATATCTCCCTAATACCTCCAATAGAGATATTGGGACATAATAGCTTTAGTTTTAGGGTTGTCGGGTTCGAAAAATTCAGTTTTGCGTACATGAGGGTCTAAAAGTTGAGGTTATGGGGTTATGGGAGTTCGATAGTTTGAGTTATGGGGTCACTTTTCGCCCACTATGTGCCGCACCGCGCGGAACGGGCTGTCTTCAACTAATGTTTTCTCGGTCACATCTTGGTCGAATCGATCCAAAAAAAAAATCAGCATGTAAAGTAAGCCTTATACTTTACAACGAGCCCTTGTTAATTAAAACATATTAATTAGAACGGCCAGAATACCGTTTTTTTTTTTAAGTTATCGGCTCCTATTGGTCGGATCAGGACGTTTTGACTTTCATTTTTTGGAAATTATTCGGGTATAGGTGTTCATGGGTTAATTTCGGACAAGTCTGTATTCTTTAAGTTTGTCATTATTGTAAAAAGTGACGGTAATCTTTTCTAAGGTAGAACACGTCATTTTACTAATTTATCGCCGCTCAAATGACTCGCTGTAGGATTTAATCTCAAAAGGAGCTAAACATTTTACTCGTAAGCCCTGGTTATAGCACACATTTCCGGACCCTAATCATTATACATGTCGGTCATTGAACTCTTCACATATAATGGTTATACTATATTATTCTTTTCCTGAACAAATTCTTGAAGCAATAAGAATTATACATAGTTCTCAAATCGACCCTTTGAAATGTTTTAATTTACCAAAATTGGGTAACTTGCCTTTGTAACCAAATACTTCAGTTATGTTTGTTTTTTTCTGATAATATTTGTTAATGCTGCAGGTCAGGATCCAGGAGAGTATTAAAAGGAAAGAAAGAGCAAAAAACAAAAAAAGAAAAAACATACCCGCCACTGCCACGGAGAGTACCTCCTCTGAAGTACAGTTTAGCGAGGATAAAATCCAAGCAATGAAAAATTTAGCACAGCAGATAGCCAAGAGTCTGTCCCAGAATAAAGAGGAGAAACCGGCACCAAAAAAAACTTCTTATCAGCTAGAGTTAGAAGTGGAGAGGCAGCTGAAATTGAAAGAGAAACAAGAACTTAAAAAGATGACTGCTCAAGAGCTGTTGCTGTACAATAAGGAAAAAGCAAATCAGAAAGAAGATGACACATCAAACATAATCGACGACTGCGAGACTAATGCCAGTTTTTCGAAGGCCCTAGAGTATTCAGAAACCACAGCAAAACTACACCATATTCTTAACTCGGGAAAGGTGAAAGATCCCGATGAAGTAAAAAAGAAAGCGGTGGATATTCGTAAAACTATCGCTAATGTGAAAACTGATATGCCAGTTATAAGAAGTGGCGTAGATTCTAGTGAAAATAATAGTAATGATAGTGTTAGGAGGTTTAATAGTGATGTAAGTAGTAGGAAAAAGAAACATAAGAGAAAGGACAAGTGTAGGCCGATTGTGGATAAGTCTGGTATTATTGATGGAGAAAGAGTGGATGGTTTAGTGAAGAGTGAGGTGAAAAAGATAAAGAGGGATAAGAAAAAGAAAGAGCATGATAACGAGTCCCAAGATGATTTTGTTTTAGGGAAATTATTCGCAAAGAAAGGTAAGTCAACTAAAAAAAAAAAAAAAAAAAATAGGGAAAGTCAAAACAATAAAACAATTTCCCCCTTTTTTAGTATGAAAAGAGTGCGCAAATTTAGCTCCTTTTCTGGACCTCACTAAAAAATCGTAGAAAAAATGTTAAAAATATTTGGCAGGTACCAAATTACTCGTCATGAAAAATCAAGATGAGCATGTTTTTGAGTTTTTTAAAAATTATCGAAAATCACCCCTATTTAGGGGTTGAAAATACCAAAAAGTGAAACATTTAAATTGTATCAATTAAACTAACAATATTCATTACATTTTATGAAAAAAATAACTTCCATCCCCAAGGGTGGAACCACCCTTAAACATCAGAAGGTAAGATATTTCCATACGAATCTGAGAAAACATTCCATTTTTTTTTATACAGGGAGGTAAACTCGACTCAATCTGTACATTTCAAATTATTTTTTATAAAAACAACCCTTCTGAAGGGGTAATTAATATTGGTAAAAAAATGTAATGAATATAGTTTTTAATTTAATCGATACTATTTAAATGTGTCACTTTTTGGGCATTTTCAACCCCTAAATAGGGGTGATTTTCGAAAATGTTTAAAAAACTAAAAAAACATGCTCATCTTGATTTTTCATGACGAGTAATTTGGTACCTGCCAAATATTTTTAGCATTTTTCTACGATTCTCTAGCGAGGTCCAGAAAACAGGCTAAAAAACAGCTATTTTTGCGCTCACTCTTTTCATGGCCACTGCTGTGTTTGTAGGTACTTTTATTGTAAACAAAACCGTTGAAAATTGCTGTCAACATTTAGAAGCGTCTAGCTATTTATTTTCTAGAAATTATTTTAATATTGTGTTTGTCTTTTTTTAACATCAATTTTACCACTGTTTTTGTCACAAATTAATTATTCCTTGAAGGTGTTTCCGGTGCTTTACAACATGATTCAATCATACGGAGTGGAACTCCAAGGGAATAGTTTAAGAATACACACAGAAGCAAAAGTAAGGGCCGAAGTCTCTTGAAGCATTGAGGAAGTCCAGGCTCGATAACTGGAGGTGGTGATTTCAATAAATTGTGATTCTTTTATTTGATAAGTCATTACATGGTACCTGCAGTAAAATTTATTTTGTAATTTTGTTATACAATATATTTTTAGTTTAATAAATGTAGTTTTGTTTCCCATTTCATAGTTTTGTTGAACTAACAACTCGTTCTTCGACTAAATACCACAGTCAGTTTAAAAATGGTATCTACTGTGAAAGAAGGGACACTGGTATTAGTATATTTCTGCCACATACAAAAAAAACAGTTGATAAAGGAAGAAAATATAACGTGTAACCCAAACATGTTTTCACTCGTAAAATTAGTGGAAACAGGTGCTGTTTGGGTGGTATACCTTGCAGGTGTTAGCCCAGTCAAGAGTTCGTGCGCCCAAGTAACAAAAAACATTGGTCGCGCATACCAGGCATCTCTCACGAATTTAACGATTGTTGATTCACACAAGTGCAAAGGAAGGTTCTGCCTACCCAACGAGCCTTCGTTCAGGAATTTTCACCTACTCAAAAATGTTGTGAAGGCGGTCAAAACAGGGTGATGTGCTTGGGTTGTAAAAGGGTGAAGGCGAGTTGTGGCACCCCTCACCAATTTATTTGACAGAATTAGGATCAATGGATTAGCCCAACAGAGGTCAAACCACGCAAAACCCAGCGTAAATTCAAAGGGGTGGTTTATGGGGTCTGGAAATGGATTGAAGAGATGGGACAGCAGCCAAATGCATAGCACTTATAGAGGAGGTCTTAATGTGTGCCGGGATGGAGTTTTTACCCTACAGCGTCCTTAGTCCATTCCGTAAGTCTCTGAATTTCCGTCAAAATCTTGTGAATTCGTATTTAGACATGGGTTGGTTTTTGGGATGTGGACAGCGAACCATTTAAGTCATTGTGTAGCAACTTCGGGGCATTAAAACCAACTTTATAGTTTACCGAATTGTGAAAAAAAATATTTTATCGCAAGTGTTTTTGAGTATCTTCCCTCAAGACCATTTATGGAGTACATACCTTACTGTCTATTGATATAAATATTTTTTGTGAGATCAGTTCTTTTTTTTCTATTTCTCTGACAATTCTACAGCTTTGTTTTATTAGTTTTATTACACTAGGAAAATGGCAAAAGACGTTTTACTAGAGTGCTGGAATTTTTTCTGAACTGGAATATTATTACACTTGTAGAGAAAACTACATTAAGTTATCTACAAGTCTTGTAAAAACAAATTATTGTAGCTAGCACGCATTCGGAATATTAAACCATTTTAATGTAGCTTTTTTATGCTCAAATATGTATTATCAATGTGTCTACCTGTGTACAGAATGTAGATACATAAATATTGTTTTTTTTTTCTACATGAAAATTTTCAATCTCTACAAGAGATGTGATGTGAATTTAACGAATTACTACCAAAAGCCAAAAGGTAGTGTTATTAAATAGTTATAGTATGTAATTATCAAACTTAAAAATGAGGAGAAATATCAAAAAGATGATTTTCGATTCTGAATCAGCGTTGAAAACTACAGAGGGGAACGATACATCAAATTCCTGTGTGTGTATGTACCCTACCTACTTACATATGTATGTACAATTGTACAATGTACTTATCCTAATGATTGCGGTGGTAACTTCAAGTGATCGACATAATTTATTTTATTACTGATCGTTCCGAATTTGTTTTCGATTGAAACCAGAACACTTTTTTGTTGCTCATTTTTTGTCGGCGCTATCTAAAAACAGTGTTTTTTTTGTCATGAATTCCGCCTGCTATTATGTGTATGTGAAGGAATAAAGCTATGCTATAAATTATTTTAATTTGTGCGTGACACGTTGTATGTACGTCGGTCGCCGCGAAAGACAAGACAAAGCTTGTCTCCGAAAATATGTACGTTTGTAGGTATCTGACAATTTTCTAAAAAACGCGCAAAAACTTTGAAAAGTGCATGTGTTGTGTTTGTTCGTGTTGGTGACCTCATTACCGCAGTGAAGTGCATCAAGTGTAAAGAGGACTCTCTAAAGACTAGCGAAATTCGTCACCGGGTAAGTCGATGCACTATTTCATTGACTCATTTTTACATTTATTTCTCATTGATATATGTAATTATTATTTGCAAGAGTCTATAGTATAGACTCTTGCAAATATAGACTCTATACTTTGTAAATAAAACTTACGCCTTGTAAATACAGCGTCTCACGATAAATGTAAAAAAATTTATTTGCGAGCCCGATCAAAAATAACTAATTATATAAGATTCATAATTAATATGGACAACAATAAAAAATATTACAACTCAGGTGGTCAGGGTTAAATATGGAGCACCCTCAAATTATCGCCTCACAGTGCAAAGTCGGACAATCGTAACTCTATTGTGATATAAAGAAGGTTGAGGGTATGTGTAGCTGTGGCGGCCGGTGGAATTTGACATGCTCGTATTTTCGTAAGGAGGCTTGGAACTCACACCATAATTTAGGGGGTACGATTTATTTTTTCAAAAATGGCTGCCTCCAGGCTGATCTTGGAAACGGCTTGCAAAATATTTGCGAAATATTTTCTCTCATAATCACCGAGTAAATTGAATTTTTATTTCATCCCAACATTTTGTCTGTGAGATTTTACATTGGTTGTATCTTTACGCAAAATAATTTTGCAAAAAATCACAAGTATAAAAAAATTATTTACTCGGTGATTATGAAAAAAAAATTTCGCAAATATTTTGCAAGCCGTTTCCAAGATCGCCCGGAGGCAGCCATATTTGAAAAAAAAAATTCGCAAGTTTTCCCTGAAGATTTTTTTGCCATTACAGCTTTCTACTTGGGTTTATAAACCACCCTCTAAAATATGGTGTGGGTCCCATGCCTCCTTACGAAAATACGAGCATGTCAAATTTCACCGGCCGCCACTGCGTGTACCTAAATAAAATCCACTGTAATCACCAGTGGCGGCCGGTGGAATTAGACATGATCATTTCTGTAAGGAGGCATGGGACCTATACCATGTTTTAAGGGGTGGTTACTAGACCATAACCTAAGTATAAGGTTATGATGGCAAAAAATCTTCAAGGAAAACTTGCGATTTTTTTTCCAAAAAAAAAATTTGGCTGCTTCTGGGCAGATCTTGGCAACGGCCTGCAAAATATTTACGAGATACTTCTTTCATAATCACCGAATTAATATTTTTTTTTTGTATTTGTGATTTTTTGCAAAATTCTTATTTTGCATAAAGATACAACTATTATATAATCTCACAGACGAAATGTTGGGATGAAATAAAATTTCAAATTACCATAACTTTTACAGATCTCAAAATGTCAAGAAAATCACAGGTATAAAAAAAGTTTTACTCGGTGATTATGAAAAAAAAATTTCGCAAATATTTTATAAGCCGTTTTCAAAATCTGCCCGGAGGCACCATTTTTTGGAAAAAACATTCGCAAGTTTTCCTAAAAGGTTTTTTTTGTTGTTATAGCATTCTACTTAGGTCTAGTAACCACCCCCTAAATTATGGTGGAGGAGAAAAAATAGGAGCATGTCAAATTCCACCGGCCGCCACTGGTAATCACTAATCAGCTAATACAAGCTACAGCGAGGAAATTAACGAATATGAACAAAATCCCCGAAGAGAAAATAAACCAGTGTAACTAATAGAAAATTAGTAATAATAGTCATACTCATCATTCATCAATCATGTCAAATAATCAATTCATAAATACATATGTCAAACTGTTACCGTAGCCCGGTAATAACTGCGTTAGTTAATAGTGAAAAGTACCTTCATAATAAAACTTTCCTTAACCCTTAGAAGTACCGGCAAAGCCACTTTGGTGGCTTTTATAAAATGTCGACAGTCTCTGTCACATATCAGTTATACCTAAATATGCACTAAATTTCAGTAAAAAAAGAACTTCATTTTTTGGGCAAAAATGCCAGTACTCTAAGGGTTAAAAATGGCAAATAATGAAAGGTTTATATAAAAAATGAAGTAATGGACATCATTTTAACAATTGGAAAAGGGCACTGCAAAATAAAAACAGAAAAGCAATTATATTTATCAAGAAAAATATTACTAATGCCGGCAGCCGCATTTTTAGGTTTTGCTTTTTTAGTTTTTTTAAGACTGAAAGGGTGGGTATGCGAAAAAAGGAACGCACACTCATATTGAAATGAGGACACTGAATGTTACTGAAGTTCCGAACGTTCATTTGAACGAAAAAAATTAAATCGTAATACCACGCTAATTGACGCGTAGAAAAAGTATAGGGATCATATCTTGACGCTTGCAAAAAATTACAATTCTCGTTGGTCATCGGTAATCCATACAGCCAAGTAATTTCTCCACTAGAAGCCAAGACGCAGACCACGCTGGTTTTTCTGCAAAAAATTATTACATACTAAGTCATGATTTTCAAAAACTATCCCCGATTTTCGTCGCCCTCGGCAACCACCCCATCGACTACCCCTGGAGTTAAGTAATTTCTACACGAGAAACCAAGACGTTGGTTTCTCTGCAATAAATTATTACATATTAAATCACGATTTTTAAAAACTATCCCTGAGTTCTGTTGCCATCGGCAACCATCCCATCGACTACCCTCATATTTCAGCGATATATTTATATATATCCACGAGAAACCAAAGCACAGGCCACGCCAGTTCCTATTATTAAATCATGATTTATTAATTAACAATTTTGTACGGAAGAACTGGCGTGGCCGAACATCTGATTAGTACATAACTTTAAATGATCAGTTTAAACTTTTAACGTAAAAATTTTGAGATTATAAATACCATACTGTGTTCTACAAGTAAATTGGAAACTTTTGTTACTAAAAAAATCAATTTAAAAATCAGCTGTCTTCATCCATGTCAATGCCTTTATATGAACAGTAACAAATTAATTTTGGTTAGGCAATCTTGTAATGTTTAACCCTTAAATGACACACGCCAAAATAATCACATAAGTGCCACACGGGGTCGTTCGGACCCCAGCGTGGAAAAAATGCTTATAAGTTTTTTTTATTTATAAATATTTTTATTTGCCAATTTTTTTAGGTGTACCTTGAAGTCCCTACTAAAGGGTTTTATGATTTAGAATATCCACAATTATTGTTAAGATAGTGAAGAAAAATTAAAATTTGTTTAAAACATTGAAAATTGACCTATTTCACCAAAAACAATCATAACTTTTTGAGTTTTTAATATTTTTTAACGAAACTTGGTTTGTTAACTTGTGAAATGTGACTCTTTAAGATAGTATCAATTACATTTGCCGATTTTTCGAAAAAAGGTATTTATTTTGAGACAAAACTGGTGGAAAATGGATGAAAAATTGAAACAAGAAAGAAGTGAAAAAAGATGTCTGCTGGCTATTTATAGTTATTTTATTATTGAAAAAAAATAGTAACAAAAATATTATTAGTATCGTAAGAATTTAATCAAAATTAATTATTGATAGTTATTAAATTAGGGAACTTCGATTTTTCTTTTAGTTAGCTACCTGTGACGCAAGAGGGATATTTACATTGGTATTTGTTATTTATTTTTCCGCATCAGCATCAAAATCAAAACTATTAAAAAAATTATTTCAAAAAAAACTACAAAATTTGTCAAAAATGTTTTTTTAAAAAAGTTATTTGGAAATCGAATTTAAAATTATAATTTGACGCCCTGTGCCTTGGTTACTACCATCTATTGGATCAACTATCATTAGTCCAAAAAAGTTTCAAGTCAGTCAACGACATAAAATTAATTATTGATAACTATTGAATTAGGTAACTAAGATTTCTCTTTTTGTACTTATTTTCACACAATTGATTCCAGTTTCAAAAGTTAGCCAACAACATCAAATTGATTACTGATACTTGTCAATAATCAGTTTTATGCTGTTGGCTAACTTTTGAAATTTTATTCAACCAATAAATGTTAGTCCATGAGTTAATAGTAAAGTAACCAAAATACAGGGTGTCAAAGATCATTTTTTTTTATATTTCTGTTGAAAGCAAACATTTTTGCACACAATTTCGAAATTGTTTTTCTTTTTGGGAAAAAATTTTAATTTTTTAAATAATTTGATAAAAATTGTATGAAGCGCTTTTAGCGGCATTTTGGAAACACGAAAAGATTTGTGCATTTGTTTTTGTGTAAAAGTAATTAGGTATTGCATTATAGGTAAGTAACTAACAAAAAGAGAAATCTTAGTTACCTAATATAAATATTATCAATAATCAATTTTATGTTGTTGGCTGACTTTTGAAACTTTTTTGGACTAATGATTGTTAATTCAGTAGATGGTAGTGACCAAGGTACGGGTGTCAAAGTTATAATTTTAAACTCGATTTCCTTAAATAACTTACCCTAACCCTAAGTTTTTGACAAATTTTGTTCACCTCAAAAAGTCTTTTGCGTTATTTTGAAAAAAAAAGTATCCTAATACCCCATGGACATGAGGCTATATCGTCAGCGGCTAATTATGCGGCTAATTATGAGCCCAGGTAGAGTTGTCTAGGACGTTTCTAATCGATTTTACGGTTTTTGCATGCTAACTTCATTTGAAGCAAGCATGCAAACTGATTTTGGGGTTTCCTGACTCGCGGTTAATTTTTTTGCTTTCACGGTCAATTTGCGGTTAATTCACGGCTAATTATCCAATACTTTGTTTGTTTGTCTGCCAAATTTGCCATGCCAACTTCAAAGAGTGCACATATCAGTGCACATATAAAAATGTCAATCAGTGCATATATAAAAACGATGTTCATCGCACATAGGGCGTAAGCATGAAGGGAACTGTATTTTCGTTTTTTTGTGGGCTTTTCGTGAGCATAATTGACATCCTCCTCTCAAATCCTCCTCTGCTTCTTCGGAACTCGAGTCGCTAGATGGCTCAAAATCATCGTCATCCTCTTCAACGATATCTTCTTCACTTGAAGAAGCTGCATCAAGATCTTCCTGGTGCTCATCATCTTCCAGCAGAAGTTCTTTGATAGTCCGACTGCGTAAATTATAAGCTATGATCTTTGTGTTATATGAATTATGAATAATTGTATGAAAAAAAAATTGTATCACATATTCACTAATACTTACGTATTATTTCAATATTTGACCACAAAAAACTTAAATTTTTTTTACTCCGATTTGCAAAAAAATATACACAAATGACACACGGGGGGTACTATGGACCCCACCTTGATTTTGGCGCGTTCTCTAAGACAGCTAACGCTCGACTAATCTACAAACTCTACACAAACAGCTTGGGTCAAACCTTGACTAACGCCTGGTGGCGCCACGAAGCATATTTTAGCGCGCAAACTATGAAAAATTTTTGATCAAAAAACACTCTGGGGTATTTTGGACCCCAGTGCCATTTAAGGGTTAATTTAATTCCTGTATATTTCAATTTCTTCTCGTTTCTCGTTTCCGAATAAAGGGTGCCACTTGTGACTCACTCTGTATAATCTGAAATGTAATTACGTATTTTTTACAAATTCTCAGTAAAAGCAGACGTGATTCAATGAATTCTGTGCTTTGGAAAATTGAAAAAAACTTTTATTCTCATATCTTCAATGAATTTTACTACTGAACTAGTCACTTTACATTCAGTGAAGATAAAATGTAAAAAATGGTGTTATTTTAATGTAAAAATTTCAAAATAATAAATACCATATTATATTATAGAAGTAAATTGAAAAGTTTTGTTACTAAAAAACGAGACAACAGCTAATTTAGTAATACTAAATTAGCTGTTATAAATAATAATAGTAATACATTTAAAAAAAAAACGAGATAACAGCTCATGGTGTCACATGAACAGTAACAAATTAATTTCTGTTACCTAATCTTCTAGTGTTTTAAGTCTAACTTCATTCCTGAATATTTCAATTTTTTCTCGTTTCTCGTTTCCGAGTTAAGGGGGGTCACAACTGGAGACTCACCCTGTATAATCTGAAATGTAATTTGATTTCGTATTACTTACAAATTCTCTGTAAAGGCAGGCTTGAGTAAATGAATACTGTGCTTTGGAAAATAATCTGAAATGTAATTTGATTTCGTATTATTTACTAATTTTCAGTAACAGCAGGCCTGAGTAAATAAATACTGCGCTTTGGAAAATAGAAAAAAACTTATTCTCACGTCTGTAATGAATTTTACTATGCCAAAAGGACAGGGCAGGACAAAGGAATAGTCACGTTACATTCAGTAAAGATAAAATGTAAAAATGGTGTTATTTTTTAACCACCCTCTTAAATATAATTACATACCTACGTAATATTTTTTTCTGCAATTTTCTCTTCATTAGTAGCTGAATAGTGTCGTGCTTATTTTACTAGCGTTAGTAAAGTTGGAATGCGTTATACTTTTATATACCAGTGCAGTGATACAAAATGGCGCCAAATAACAGTTTGATGGAAAATGACAGCGAAAGTATCTCGGTTTTATAAAAAGTGCGAGGTATTGTGGAATATTCGAGATGAAAATTACAAAAATCTAAATAAGCGAAATAGTGCATTTGAATACAAGTAACGTGAAATTAATGAGTATTTAACAATAGTTATGATAAAAAAAAATTAAATGAATTAGAGATACATAAGTAACATGTGGAACAAAAGTTACGATAGACAGATACAATTCATAGATCTATAGATCTATAGATCGATAGAACACTCAATATATTTTTTTATACTTTTGGATTCTCTATCTATTTTGGATACAGTGATTCGTTTGTGAGTTAGAGACAACTGAAAATCAACTCGCAAATAAATAACTAGACCACAAGTGTTACATATGTTTGGAATTGCCTGTTACTGGATAATCTAAAAGTAGAAAAAATAATGTATAGGGTGTTTTTTAAAAAATGTATATGACGTCATATACAGGTTTTGTCCTAAAAAATGCCGCAAGCCATAAGTTGTTATCCTATTCTTTAACCCTTTGCGGAATACATTTTTTATATAATCGGTTTCTCATAAAAATTGCTATACATAGGTTTTCGGGGTCGCTGATTACGAATATGACTTCAGAATTTAGAAATTCAAAATGGCGTATCCAAGAACCAAAATTTCGAATATCACCGGATTTCATTAAAAAATATTTTTTTCCGGTTTTCGGGGTCGCTGATTACGAATCTAACTTCAGATTTTAAAAATTCAAAATGGCGGATCCAATATGATGACTAAATATTTTAAATATTACTGAATTTCACCAAAAATTGCATATAGAAAGTTTTTCAAAAAACGGTAGCCTAAAATTGAAATTGACTACTGGATTCATTCTAAAGTTTACATATGGAGCTGTCGAAGTTAGTAATCTCGAATTGGTTATGATGCCCATTTATATGTAATTACCGATTTTATTCCTACAAAAGGATTGCGGTCATCTTGAAAGTATGAGAAAGATCCGGTGATGTTTGAATTTTTTTCCGCCATCTTGGATACGCCATTTTGAATTTCTAAATTCTGACGTCAGATTCGTAATCAGCCACTCCAAGAACCATTGTATAATAATTTTTTTTATGAAATCCACATATTTGGAATTTTTGTCCGCCATCTTGGATCCGCCATTTTGAATTTTCAAAATCTGAAGTCAGATTCGTAATCAGTGACCCCAAAAACCATTGTATAACAATGTTTTATGAAATCCGGTGATATTTGAAATTTTTGTTCGCCATCTTGGATTCGCCATTTTGAATTTCTAAATTCTGACGGCAGATTCGTAATCAGCGAACCCGAAAACCTCTATAATTTTTTCCGCACGATGATGCTAAAACATTTCTCCAATAATGAATTTTTGTTAAAAAAAGGGATGTTTTTTTTAATTTGTTAATTAATATAAATAAATTAACAAACAAATTCACACCTTTTTGCACGAATTTTAATTCTGTAATATCCCACGACCATAAAAAATACAAAAACATCGGTTAAATCGAATTTAAACTACTTTAAAATCGCAAAAAACTGTTTTAAAAAAGATGGCACCGTACGGTGCCACCATGCCGTGCCGCAAAGGGTTAAAACGCACCTTCCCAGTGTTTTAAATTATTTCGAAAGTGGCTACAGACAAATTGAATTTGAAAAAAAAGTCGAAGAGGAAATAAAGTCCTCTAAAACTTCCCTATCTTAAAACTCCACATTTAACCATCTTTCTGTTTTTAACAACAACGGAGATACCAATGAATGCATAACCAATTTGGGACCGGCTGTATAACAAGTTGACTTTTGTGAAACGTTTACCACGGAAAAATAGTCACTGAATCACTTTAGACCATAAAGTATTATTGAAATCGGATGTCCTACTGGAGACTGTCAAAGTAGAAAAAAATATTGGTTAAAAAAAGATCGATGATATGGTGACGTCACTGCCACGTCCAATTATAGCGTAAGAGCACAACTGAAAATAAAAATTTACCTGTCTAAGGATTTTTCCAAAGTATTTTTACTTTGAAAATTATTGAATTTATGCAAACGTTTACCTCCTAACCGTATTTTATTTATTTGTTTATTTCTAGAGTGGATACTGGAACCTTCGGCGTAGAAACAAAAAACTGGACGTTTTCCACGAAACACCGAACTATACTTTTCTCGACGCGCGTTTCGCCATCTAAGTTGGCATCTTCAGGAGAAGATTAAAACAAAACTTTTTTTATAATCACTTTAGATTAAAACTAAACTTTTTTAGTCAGTTTAGTTTTAATCTCCTCCTGAGGATGCCAACTTAGAGAGAAAAGTATATTTCGGTGTTTCGTGGAAAACGTTCAGTTTTTTGTTTATTTCATATATAATACAAATCACCGTGTATAAACTATGTTTTATGAGTAATCACTGCATAAGTCATTCTGATGCAGTATATTGATAAGATAATTATATTAATTTAATTATTAATTGATTATGCTCTATGTTATATTAAACAGAATTTTATTTATTTTATTCTATAATTTTATATTAAAAGTTATTCTCCGAATATCGTGTGCTCTTTGGGCCTTCGAGGTCATAAAATAACTTGGATGTATTTTTTTTGTCCATTCCATGATTATTTTTATCCAAACTGATTAAAGTGAACATTTATTAACACCACGTTCATACAGGATACAGTGTGCATTTATGCAGCAGAGCTAAATGCAAAACGCCTGAAGATACGAATGAACGCCTGAAGATCAATTTGTGATGAACCCCACTCTCACTTGTTGGCCGGACCCGGAAAACTATGCAGATAAATTACATGCAAATTGAATATTAGTAGAAAGTATTGGTTGGCCAAAGACCCGGTAAACTTTGGCATTTAATTAATTTAATATATGTTAGGGCTATGAATAATTTATGGTCGCCGCTTTAAACTTGAAACCTCTCTGTGGCATTAATATTAATATTTCATGAATATCTCGATACTGGCCTATAAGAGGGTAAAATGAATTATCGGATCGTCCACTTTAGTACAGAATTTTATACTTTGGAGAGCTCTAGCGGCGTAAAACTTTAATACAATTTTCTTGCGCATATTAATTTGTTACGAGCAGTAGCACACTATCTAAAGAAGAATTTCCACTATGCAATTTGTTACCGCAATTTGATGCAGCAACTTGTTGCTGTAACAGAAGTTGCAGAATTACTTCCACATCCACGTAGTAGAGTGGAAGTATTGGTATTTATGAAACATTATTTTTGGTTAAATAAGCCTATAGTGTTCCATAACGTCGATATTTTAAGTTTATGTGAAAATATGTCTGGTTGTCTGACTGCCTGTCTGTTGATATATGTCTATCATTCTTATGTACAGGGTGATCGATTTATCATATCAATTTTTCAGAACGGTAAATCATTTTTATTCACCTTCACTCAAAATTAAGGCAAAAATAAACATGTGTTTTAAAGACGCAACGCGTCGCGACGCCTCAAAAATCTTTTTTCAGCAGGATACCTTTTGTACTTTACTGTTACAAAGGTGTATTAATTATGAGTTCTTTGTCTGTTTAATATTTTTTTGTGTTTTGAATGTTTAAAGGGTTATGGCTCATTTATTGTTGTTCTGTTTTTTTCATATACTGCTAGCTAAATGAATATAGGTAATTTCTGTAAAGAGTATATCAAATTACTTTCCTAAAGGCAAATAAACTAAACTAAACTAATGTTAGTTTTAGTTTCTTAAACTAAAGTTTATAAAACGACAGCCAGAAGCTTTTTGCCTTTTAAGGCACAAATAAAGAATATACATCGCTGCTAATGATGTGAATTCAAACGATGCTGAGCATCGCGACGCTTCGATTTTCGACTTTCGAAATAATAAACCTTCTTTTATAATTCGTTTTTGATTTTCTGAACTCTTTATTTTCATTATTTCAAAATTATGTCCAATCTCCAAAATCTAATTTGGTCTACTAAAACATCCGCTTAAAAATATTATCAATCTACTAAATAAACACTTCTAAATTTCACATCATTGAGGAAATATTTTAATGCAAATAAGAACTGAGTAATAAAACCGTATTCAGCTTTCAAAACTCTCAGGAACTGTGAAAGTATGTGTGAAGAACAGTTTTTGGTTTAACTTTAAGTAAATACATACCCATTTATTAAAGTAATTGTTATTATTTTTTGAACTCGAATACAGACAAATTGGCTGTGCACAAAACAATTTGTGTTTGGATTTGAAGCAAAAAGTTACTGCTGTCTATGCTGAATTAGGTGGAAATATTTTCAGAAAAGTAACTTCTAATGAACTAATAAAACGTTACGTTACGTTACGTTACGTTAATTTAAGTTGTGCTTAAATAACAATGGTGCATATTGGACATTTATTAAATAATTAATTTTTAATTTTTCTTTTATATTTAATTAATATAATATAGTATTTATTATAAATTACACAGCTATCAAAACCTAGGGTTTACTACATATATTTTTTGTTGTAAAGAAAAACATATTTATTTATGTATTCTGTATATGTTGAACGAGTAATAGCGTCAGAAAATCAAATATAACTTTTGAAATAAAACAAGTATAAAAAAGCAAGTAGATATTTTGTACAACATAACAATGTTGTACATGTCTCAAACCTGAAGTGCATATCTTATATCGCTTACGAATTACTTATAAAAAGGAAAGGTGTATTATCCCCTATCCTATTAAGCTAGAAACCTTTTTAGTATAGGGTGATTAGGGGGGAGTGAAGGGGTAAGAATTCAAAATAGGCGAAATATTTTTTTATATAAATTTCAATAGTTACACAGTGGACAAGGCTCTATAATATATTCTACTCTTCTTTACCTCCCTCCCTTCCCCTGGGGGTATGGAGGGGAAGAACTAGAGTAAAATATAAGGAAAACTTTAAAGGTGTAATGTATGAAAACCTTGTGTGGCCAAACTAAATACTAAATTTATATTCATTTGACTGATAGTGTTTTTGTTGTACACAGAATGGGAGAGGGTAGTTGTTTTGTTGTTGATTCATAAAGATATGCATGTGGCCTGTCGGTTTATAGATTTTGAGGTGAGGACGAATTTAAATACCACGTTATTAAGTTTTCATATATTCATATATATTTTTCCGATCAACGAAACTTCATTATCCTATTAAGTCCCAAATGTCCTGATCAGTGGCGGTGCGTGATATTTCAGTTAGCAATATCTTGAAAACGACAGCAAGGGACTAAATTCATCTTTTTACGTGATGACTATACATCTCTTACAGAAAGGATTTATAGTGAAAAAACCGATCAGCAAAGTTTGCGAAAAAATTTTGAAAAACACTGGAGCAATCCTGGGTTCTCAGTAACGCTCTGTGGGATATTTGCAGAATATTTTTTTTCATAATCTATAAACAAATATAAGGAGACGTTTTTCGATTTGTTACAAAATATTTTTGTTTCAAAAGTTATGGCCATTTTAATTTTGGGAAATAAATTGTTATTAAAAAATGGCGGTCGAAACAAAAATATTTCGTTTCAATTTTTTTTTTTCAAAAACTACGGACTGGTAAAAATGTTCTAAAAAAAATGTCTGAAAAAAAATATTGCTTGCAATTTGATATACGAATAAATTTTTTCTCGAAAACTACATTTTTGTATACATTTCTCAAGGACAAAAATGTTTTATAATTTTTTTGAAGAGTAATCTCAAATGTGTTCATGATTTTTAGACGATATTTGATTATTAAAAAAAATCACGAAATCAAAATTTCCAAAAATGTCATTTAAAAAAATCTGACAAAATTTGAGATACATAGAACATTTTTACCAAAGTCGGTAGTTTTAAAAAAAAAATGAAATGTGTACAAAAATATTTTTGCTTCGGCCGCTATTTTGTTTTACGAAGAATTTTTAAAAATAATATGAAGCCATTTATTTCAAGTTTGCACCAACTCCAGCAATGATGACGGAGAAAATAAATTTTAAGGTCGTATCACCTGCGGTCTGGCTTACCGGACATCCAGGAGGGCCATTAAGAGAAAGCCAAAGGACCTATTAAGAGAAAAACATATATAGCACTGGGCGAAAGTCCCAGGGTTGAGACACTCGTGGCTGTTCATTGGCGAACCATCCTGGGACAAGTCAATAGACTTCATAAACTGGGTAGAAACCAGAGATGGATGGTAGGACTGTTTACGGAACACTGCCTACTCATGCGACATCTCACGCCAATCGGGGTGAAAAATGATCCCGATTGTAAAAGGTGCGGAGAGGAGGAAGAAACCTCCTTCCACATATTATGCCAAATGCTCAGCACTGGCAGCTATCAGGTATTCGAACTTTGGGGCTATAACAATAGAACCAAAAGAAGTGACAGACGCTCCATTAGAAACTGTCCTTAAATTTCTTAAGGAAACAGGACTAATGGAATGACTAGACTATGGGGGCACAATAAGCATCGGCTTAAGTGCACAGGGCATGCACCTATCCCATACGTATTCTTAATAGTAAGGTCGTATAAGAAAAAACACTTTATTCACTATTTAAAACTTTGAGACAATAGAGACTTTTGATCGGTTGGTCGTGGAGAGCAAAAATAAAAAATTCAGCCAATTTCACCGAGGGGAGCTCTCTCAAAAATCGATGAGGCTAACTTCAGGGAGCTTTTTAAAACGAGGCGACTTAACAACCGTCCGTTTTGTTATTCCTTCATTTCGGATTCATTTCAGTTTGCGAAGTTGCCGCGGCTCTGAACTCCGAGTCCCGCGTCAGTTAATTAGGAACACACAATGCTGTAGTAAAAACAGAGCTTGGCGCGCGCTAGGACGACGTTGTTAGGCGTTCCGCTTTCGGAAAACGTTAGTTACACTATTCAGGTCTGCGCTAATTAAATGAAATGGTACGACTGAAAGGAGGAGCGCCGGTCCTTTCGGCGGCGTCCGGTCGTTGAAATTCGGCTCAGGAATTACCAACGTCCGTCATACAGCTTTATTATTTGAGCGGGACTTTCGCAACTTCCCGAAAGCACCGACGACCGGGGGGCACACGATTGTTCGAAAGCTGATGGATTAGTCAACTTTGCGCCGAAACAAAAGTTCATGCGTATTGTTTAGGGAGGTTATTATTTCAGAAGGACATATCCGCTATTTTGACCTGCGCTCGTCAAAGTTAAATGTGTGCCTTGAAATGAGTCGCCCTTGGAACTTTGAAATGTTTGACTTTTCATTGAGGAAATTGTTTCAGTTACATACGAGATGAAACAGGGCTTTATGATGTTGGTGTGGTGGCGACTGGAGGAAACTGAAATCCTCATATCTTCGTAATGCAGTGGATCCCCACATCAAAGAATGACCAAAATTTGTGCCTCTTTCACCACCCTCGAAATTCGACTTAGTGTGTGCCAAATGATAGTTTATGATGATACTTCAATCTTCAGAAAGTTTCAGTTGAGGCTATTTTTCGGCCACTTAAGAAAACCTGTTTGTATTAATTGTATTAATTGTACAGTATTAAAAAAATATATATTGTACAGTATTAACAAAAATATATAATTTTTTTGATAAGCTTAAAGATATTTATGCTATCAAAAAATATAAGATAAATAAATTTTTGTTTAAAACATGTACAGATTTAGTTTCTATAATCTGACAAGTTGTTGCGAGTTTATTATTGAAAAGAGAAAAAATATTCCTCAACAAAGGTTAAATAGAGACATCACACCTCGTAAAACGTCATCATATTAACAAAATAATGTTACATTTTTAATATATCATGAAGTTACACCTAGATTTCGAGTGGGTATTTTTACCCGCGTGGAATTTTCCGAGTGGGTAGAACTACCCACTATACCCATATGTTCTGTCAGGCCTGGATACGATTAAGATTAAGAATAGAAATACGTATTTTTTACTCGGACAACTTTGATAACGTTTTTTTTTTTTGGATGGTTTGATATTAAATGCATATATTTTTACAATATGCTATGAGAAAAAAAGTTGAACATCAGTAATCATGAAACTGAACTAAAGTTGTGTTTTCTTAATGGGACACCCTGTATATTACTCCATATTCTATTTCTTGCATTTTTCCCTTTTCAAAAATAAATAATATGTCTATGTTTGCTTTATATTTTATTTGAAAGCATTAATAAAACGGTAGTTGTCATTTTAAAAGAAAATGTCGATGACGTCATTCTGTTAAAAAAAAACTTATTTTTCCATTATTTACTCTCCGGAGAATATTTACAACGGAGATTACAAATTATCAAATTGGGTGCAGAGAATCATCATCAACTTATTAGGAAAATATCAATTTAATAGGTAAATATAGGGTCTCCTCGGACAAAGGCTGGCAAAAATAAAACGAAAATTCCGAATTTGACAGTGCCAACTTCAAAGACCTTGCAAAAATTCAGCATTATAATTTTCGTTATGAGAACGAAGTCGTTTTATACTTATTTAATTGTATCTTTATTTTTATCCTTATTTAATTTTTACTATAACTGCGATTTTTGTCAACTGTATGAAAATTGTAGTTCATACGGGGTGCACAGAAAGAAATGCACCAATTCGCAGAAGTGTTCTACACTTAAAAATAGTTTTAAAAAACTGAGATGTTGTTATCTGATTTTTATTGGTTTATAGTCACAACCAAATTCTCCACATACATTACTCGAATTATTGTAGTCTTCATATAATAAATATTGCTGTTCCCGTTTGATAATTTATTTATTAACTTATTTAATTTTATCTTTATTTGTATCCTTATTCCTTTTAATTATTACTATAACTGCGATTTTTGTCAACGGTATGAAAATTATAATTCATACGGGGTGCACAGAAAGGAATGCACCAATTTGCAGAAGTGTTCTACACTTAAAAATAAGTTAAAAGAATTGAAATGTTATTATCCGATTTTTATTGGTTTATAGTCATAACCAAATTCCCCACATAGTACATTACACGAATTATTGTAGTCTTCATATAATAAATGTTGCTGTTCGCGTTTTGAAATTTATGATTCTGATTACAGTAATAAAAAATATCATTGTAGGCAATTCTTGAAATTTCTAATGTCGACTTCTTGAAAATACGAAACTGTTAACAAAAGTAGCCTTTTTAATTAGTACGGCAGTGTAAACTCGAGCCTACCCTGCTATCCAAACAGTACAAGAAGTTGTTTTTAAGCAGTCCCATAAAAAAAGAGTTAACTCCAGTGAGTGTCAAGCGACAATAGAGGCAAGAGAGTGAAAACAGAACGAAGGTCCTCGTTAAACAATAATACGAGTTGGGGCGTTCATAGCATTTACAGGCGATGGCCTAGAAGCAAGAGACAGACATGATAATCTTACTGAGTCAAAATTCCTGAAGTGGGCCAATTAAAATCGATGTGTTGAATTTTATATTTCTTTTTTAGGGATGTTGAAGGTTTATATTTCATAATTAATATCCTAAAATGTTTGCAAATTTTTTTATTTTGCAAAAGTTATAAACAAATTACTTTTTTAGGTAAGATTTTTTTTGAAAATGCGATTATTCAGCGAGTATTTTATAAAACTACGAAATTTTACATACATTTTATGGCAGATACAAGAATAATAGAATACGATAGTATATTCACTTTATGAAAAAAATATTTATTTATAAAAAAATTAATTTTTTAATAACGATCCCCGCAAAAAAAATTTTTGTAATCTTCAGAAAAACAAAAGTTATGAATTGTTTACCGTAGTCCTGCTCCTCCGCTCCTCGTCCCTTCACGCCTCGCTAGCAAACACATATGCAATAAATAATAAAAAGTTTACTTATTTTATTTTATTTTATTTCGTTTTAACAATAAAGTCGATAAATCATTTACATACTTTTACTACAACTTTGGTATGATCGGAAAAAAAATTTCATTCTAAATTTTTAATATGGAACCCTTATAATAAGATAAGAGTAACCCTTATAATCACTTTAACTAAAGATGATTTTAACCACTCAATTTAAAATCTCAGTTCTCCACCACCAATCTGAGGTCTAAGATTTTTTGATTGGCTAAAATCATCTATAGCTAGCTGGTATAAGTATCTTCAAATAAATCTTCAAATGGGGAAAGGTTCATGACAAATTATTACTAACCAAAAATGTAGTAACTCAAGATTACAAAACATCAACCAAGCTATTTTTTTCACAGTAAAGATGCAATCGAAAATATATCATCAGGCTAAAGCATAAACAAATTTTGAGGCATCACATTGAAAGTTAACCTAAGAAAAAAACGGAAAAAGTCAGAGCTCTTTTGACAAGCTTTTGTAGATAATTTTTTCCCCTATTTTTTTTCACACACACAATAAAATAAGTACGCAAGAAGAAAAGATCTGTTGTTGAAAAGTGGTTGCTTTTTCCATATTTGTTAATGCTTTAAATGAAGACTAAATATATACATACATGCATTACTAATGTTACGTTTTAATCACATCACACGTTAGATGTTAACCTAAATAAAAAAACTGAAAAAATCAGAGCTTTATTGACAACCTCTTGGTATAGAATTTTCCCCCTATTTATTTTTCACACACACAATAAAAGTAAGTACGCAAGAAGAGATGATCTGTTGTTGAAAAGTGGTTGCTATTTTTATACTTTTAACCGTTGTATGCAAAACCCGATTACTAGCTATCAATATCAGGGGCGAAATATCTGAAATACCTAAAATTGATATCCAGAATATTAACGACCTCATTACAGCAAAAATATGTTGTTAGGTCCACTGTCAGCCACAGAAATTTATTGCGTATGTCCTCTTTGATATTTCTCATAAAAAAAAAAAAAAAAAACACATCTAAAGTAAGTTCGTTCTACGCAAGGCTACATGCACAAAACATTATCCACAAATCAAACCAAATTTCTTCTTTTGTAACAATATCAGTAATATTTTGTTAATGGATATTCGAATCTAAATGTCTTTCACAGTCTAGGCGTCTACGAAATATATATCGATGATTGCAAGGAATACGTAAAATATGTGATCCGTCTATTGTAAAATCGTGTAGTAATTTTCAATCAACTTTTTCAGTCTATTCACAAATGGTAACGGCTGTGCCATTATTGCAAAAATCCAGATAATATGTAAATACACTACACGAGCTCTAAAAGAAATAAAAAAAAAACGTACGCGGTGCAAAATATGTATGTACACACGTTTACTAGTTAGTCACTCACGACACATTAAATTATTTTTAACTCGGCGTTCTACCGTCCATCCGCTCCCATCGAGTTAACATAATATACTATGGAATCGTCACAGGCCGCGTGACTAAACAGCATACAAGTATTCTGAATCCCTCACGGGAATGCGTGTTACTATGCACAGTCAGTGGCGTACGTATGCATTGGAAAAAAATACAGGCGTACATAATTTACAAAACGCTTAAAAAACACGGTTTATATTTACTTTAATTATCATGTTGGTGTATAGTGTCGAGTATACTTTCGGGGCCCTAGTTTTAAGTAATAAGAATAAGTATTCATCAGTAAGTCGAATACGTAAGGAGCTATTTTCTTCTGATTTTTTTTTGTGCCTTTTCGCTTTTTGCGCCCTTTGGACATGCCGCACGTTTTCCGCACATGCTTGCGGTTGCCCTGAGAGGGGGCAAAGTTGAAATTCGAAGAGAGCATTCCACATCAATGGAGTTTCAATTTTTTTTTAATCCTAAAGAACTTTCCATCTAACCCGCTTTTTTTGGCACCAAATTCCTGGATTAATAACGACACTATTCTTTTTGAAATTGCGGCAACTGATAACTTCCTAAAAATACCCGAATCCAACGATATAACAGCGTCATTACCGTTAACCCCTTACGGTCCTTATTCGCTAACATTGGGGCACCAGGACAATATTTCTAACCAACCGCTGGCACGGACCGGCTTCTCCGTTGCGTGCTGCTATACATAAAAGGAAATTTCGGTTTAGTATTAGGTGCTTACCTTACTCGGACACGTACCTCCGTAGAATCTTTCACGCGTATTCCACACCCTAATCTCTAATTCGGCCCTTAAATCCACCGTAATACTGCATGGAGGATACCCTCAAGGGTTATAAGGGTGGCAATGTAAATTAGAAGTTTCGCATTTTACTCAGGCACTTTTGCAAAGTAAGGTACCTTTCTTAGATCGTTTGATTTGGAATTAACATATTATACTGTGCATATTTAGTCTCTCGGAAAATTCGAGTGTTGAAAAATAAACAAAATGTAGAGCAGAGAAATATTCATTACAATATACACTCGAACCCTTCTTAATTCACCAAATCCGTACATCATAGCCTCGCTTAAGTCGCGAAATTTAGTCTCGCTTAAGTCGCGATCATAACGTCAACTTTTTTGTGTTTTAGCTGCAAAAGAAATATTTAGAGATATACCACAGCACTTGTTATAACGAAAAATGAGCCAAATGAACAAAAAATCAACGTAAGTATACCCAGTCGTTCATCTTTTTGTTTTTGTTGTTCATCTTTTTTCTTGTCCGTTGACTGAGATAATTAATTTTCGAGTTTTTAAAATGTCTTTGGAATTACAGCATTTTTAAAAATGGGATGACAGCCGGCGACTTAAGCGGGGCGGTTTCGTGACATAATAGGGGGAAACGTGGTGAAATAAGAGATGATGTGAATTAAGCGAATGTGAATTAAGAGGGGTTCGAGTGTATGTCTATGTTAAGGTGGAGGTAGGACACACAGCCACACCTTGTGACAGGTGCCAATTGCCACAGCTGGGATTCGAACCCATGCGGATAATAGCTCTTCAAGTAACTGAGCTATCGCCGGCCGGCCGCGGTTGATAAAAAACGTGCGAATTCTGGTATTGTATCATATATGATAGAATTACTTTCTTAATTTTCTAGGAATTTGAACCAAACTTTCTACATTTTTTGGGGGCACTGATGATATCTGGCATCAGAATTATAAAATTCAATATGGCGGACTAAATATAGCGTCTTTAGCCCCACTAGTGCGGAGCGAAATTTTTTTATTCTTTTGAATTTGGACCGGAAATTGTTTTGATAAAGGTTTTTAGAGGTTGCTAATCATAGTTTTTTTTAAGTTGCTGAATCTGGAATTAGATTTTTAAATTTTAAGATGGCCGATTCAAAATGGCGGTAGAAAATTCAAATATTTTCGGAACTTTAGAAAAACTACATGTAGGGGATTTTTTTAGATCACTCATTACATCTAATCTAATTGGCATAACGTCATTACATCTATAAGCTATATGTAGGAGTTTATGAGGTCACCAATAACAAATCTGAACACAGATTTTGAAAATTCGAAATGGCGGATCCAATACGGGGGTAAAAAACTAGAAATTGGTGTGAACCTGGATAAAAAGTCATATATAGAAGATTTAGAGGTCGCTGATTACAAATCAAAAATCAGATTTAGAGAAGAAAGAAAGGCAAAGAACCAAAAACACTCAAAATTTCATCCCCGACCCCTATTTTCCTTCATTCGGGGGTGGCAGATCAACAAAATGACTCTTGCAATCGAATTAGAGACAAAAAAACCTTGCACACAAAATATGGAACGGTTTGGTAAGGAATTAAAAAAAACTCAAAATTTCACCCCAACCCCTATTTTCATTCTTTGGTGGTGGTAAATCCAACATAAAAACATCGGAATCTATTCAATGACTCAAAAAAATATACTAAAGATTGTAAGATTTCCTAAGTTATTCAAGGGTACCAGTTTTTTCACGAAGAGTGACAAAAACTGTATCAATGAACCGGTTAAATTCAATAAATCAGAATAATTGCGCTCATCGTCATTGACCATCTGAAGCCACAGATCCGGATTGCGACATTACTAGGTCTCCACAGTATCTCACCGTAAATGACCACGAGCGGGTATATCGGCTTAATGCCTAGCCACAAGGGTGTGGCTTGTGATATGTTGTAGAGAAATGTAAAAGTAAGAAAGAAGCTTTTTTGAAGATATTTTGTTGAAGAACAAGAATATGTAAATTACTTGAGTATATATCTACATACTTAGGACTTGCATCTAATAAGGTACAAGATACCCCATAAAGTAACGAGCTATCAAAAAAAATATGTTCAAATTTGACTATGAACGAGAGAGATGGAACGTTACGTCGAAGCTCGAAGCGAAACTTAAATAAACTTTTTTTGCTCGGCCAACTTTAATGACGTTCTTTTTTCGATGGCTCTTTATATTAGATACTTTTTTTGAATTATCTGAGTTGCTTTCCAATGTAAATGAAAGTATTTTAGTTACATCTAAGTACTTAATACAATTGCAATTAATTTAAATACTTTTTTTAGTCCACAAATGAACATTTAGAAATGGATTACATATGCATATGAAACAATGCTTGGTAATTTTAAAAAGTAAGCTTTTGGAGAAAACACTTCACACTTTAATTTTTTACTGTATACAAGATTAATGTAAATTTTATTAAATTGTACCGTTCTTATATTTAAATGATACTCAATGTATCGTTTGTCGAATAGGACGAATTTTTGTCGAATAGAAATAGGACGAAGTTTGTCGAATAGAAATGACTGTCGAATAGGACGATGCCATTTCAAATTGATACTATCAATGGAATTCATTAAAGGTATCCTCAAGTAGGTACTACACTCGAACCCCTCTTATTTCACCTTCTCTTAATTCACATCCTCTCTTATTTCACCACGTTTCACCCTATTATGTCGCGAAACCGTCCCGGTTAAGTCGCCGCCTGTAAAAGTTTTAGAACTACGTTTAGAAATTGTATTCTCGCATGAATACAATTTTTATTGAAAAAAATGATTGCGTAATACATTCAATATGGACACCTAACCTTTAAAATAGGTTAGGTGTCTTTTAAAAATATTTAACCTTTAAAATATTCATTCAAGTGGAAAATTGAAATTTGTCACGCACGACTGGGTATACTTACGTTTATTTTTTTGTTCAGTTGGCTCATTTTTCGTTATAACAAGTGTTATGGTATATCTCTCAATAGTTCTTTCTGCAGCTAAAACACGAAAAAGTTGACGTTATGATCGCGACTTAAGCGAGACTAAATTTCGCGACTTAAGCGAGGTGATGATGCACGATTTGGTGAATTAAAAGGGGTTCGAGTGTATTTAAAAAAACTATTTTAAAAAAGAATTTTAAAAAATATATATCAAAAGAGAAGGTAATAGGAGTAATAAATAATAAACAAGTTAATTTTAATAACATTAACAGTAACAGAAACACAAAACTGAAACAATACAATTGGCACGGATTTTTTTTTTCTGGAAACATCGCTGGGCACGTCAATACATACATATGAATTGACATGTCTTGATAAGGGTCTTATAAGAATTTTTTCGGCACTTCGGCAAAAGGCTATGAAGTCATCGATATTTTATTTAATTACAATTCTTATTTTTTATGACAGGACTGTGAAAGTTTTTCACGCACATTAACGTAAATATCGTCTTGACAGCACACATGACGCTCAAGAAAATCTTGTTTACTATTATTTACAAACATTGTATGTATGAGCGTTTTTTAATTACCAATTTTATATTTCATTTAGTATGAAATCCGTTTTTCCGATATACAACTGGAATCATTCGCCATATTTGAGAATATCAATATTTTCGTTAATTTTAGTTGATTGATATGGTTCAATACGATTTTGTTGAGCGTCTTCTGCTCTGTAAGGATATCACTGGTGTATAGTTTGAAGATGTAAATTTGTTATTATTCTTGATTCCCATTAATTTCAGGTAAATTTAGTTTTTGTCGATTTAATCGACAATCGTTTTAATGTCGATTTTCTTTAAAATCTCTTTATGTGACCTACATCAATATATACGTTACTATACATAAAAATCTGCTCTTTCCATTTCCGTCATAAAAACCAAGATTTAAAAAAAATACCAATGACTTCATAGCCTTTTGACAAGTGGCTAAAAAAATCAAGACCCCTTTAAAAAAATGGCAATTCACATGAACATTTTGACGTGTTTGGGAGACTTTTTTCCAAAAAAAAAAAAAATCATCATATTCATAGATTATACATAATTGCCTTTCAAACTCAATGTTGTAAGGATTTAAATACTACAAAATCTTATATTACTCCATATTAAGAAAACACGCAGTGTTTCATTAAAACTTAAGTACTTATATACATATAAACTTAAATATAAAGCATTTGTTGATTATGCCCACCACCTTTGTTCGGACAAATCTGACATCCCTTTTTGATCGAATTGAAGACATTGTGTAACATATAAGGATGATCATTTATTTCATTAATTTTTTCTGTAATCCTAGCTTGGAGATGCACTAAATCAGGAATATCAATTTGAAAAATTAATGGAAATTCGTGGTCGACATTTAAAACTAATTACTTAAGGGGGTATTCTAGTCTAGAGGCATGAATTTCGGGCGGTTTTTGAAGCTCTGTACAAACGAAAAAAAATATTTTTACTATCAATTTTTTTATCATTTGGTTATTGATATTTTAAAATAACATAAAAAATTAACTGAAAAAAAAAGACTAAAAATTGACAAATTTATGAGCTGGAAAAGTGGGGGGTCCAAAAAAAAAGGGTGTCCTGGCGTGCATGATTTCAACCCTTCTGGTCAATCTCTGGAAGGAAAAAAGTCACAAGGACTAATTCATGCGAAAAAGGAGGATGAGGAGCCACAGGAATGTTGTTACTGGCTAAAAACTCGTTTACTGAAATGGCTGTGTAACAAGGCGTATTGTCGTGATACAACATCCAGTTTTTCTTGATGTTTGGTCTCACACGCATGACCCTTTTTCGAAGTTTTTCAAGAACCTCTACGTAAAAGTGTTGATTTATTTTTTGGTATGGAGGCACAAACTCGTTGTGGACAATTGTGGCTATCAAAAAACAAATCAGCATGCATTTGACCTTCGACTTGCTCATTCTTGCTTTTTTGGCTCTTGGAGAGTTTGACGTGTGGTTTGCTTTGGCGTTTGGTTGCCGGGTCGTACTCAAACACCTAAGTCTAATCACCAGTAATGACACGTCTAGTCATTCCATTAGTCCTGTTTCCTTAAGAAATTTAAGGATTTCTAATGGAGCGTCTGTCACTTCTTTTGGTTCTATTGTTATAGCTCCAAAGTTCGAATACCTGATAGCTGCCAGCGCTGGGCATTCGTATAATATGTGGAAGGAGGTTTCTTCCTCCTCTCCCCACCTTCTGCAATCGGGATCATTTTTCACCCCGATTGTCGTGAGATGTCGCATGAGTGGGCAGTGTCCCGTAAACAGTCCTACTATTCATCTCAGCTGGTTTCTACCCAGTTTTATGAAGTCTATTGACTTGTCCCAGGATGGTTCGCCAATGAATATCCGCGAGTGTCTCAACCCTTGGACTTTCTCCCAGTGCGATATATGTTTTTCTCTTAATAGGTCCTTTATGGCCCTCCTAGCTGTCCGGTAAGCCAGACCGCAGGTGGTTTCCGGCCCTACCAGTGGAACCTCCGCCCTTTCTTTGGCAAGAAAGTCAGCTCTTTCTTTGCCTTCATGGCCGTGGTGCCCTCTCATCCACTTGAGAGTGATACTGTTGTGTTCCGCTAGTTGGTGGTGCATCTTCAATCGACTCTCCTCCTCCTGAGAATGCCTTAAACCATCGAAAAACCTGGGCTCTTAAAAAAGAACACTGTCTCCGAAGGCCTGTTGAAGTTTTGCAAAAGTATCCGTTGCGCTGAGTCTAAGTCTGAAGCAAAACGTGATAACACGCCGTTGTTCAAAATTAATGTCACTCATTTTTAAAACGCACCAGAAAAAAAAACGGTTTCTGAAAACAGTCACAAAGAACGAAAAAATTACTCTAACAAGTTGAAACTTGCACTGAAGGTGCACTACATCTTAACCGTCTCCACAGTATTGCTAGATCGGGCGCTACGTTGCCAGTGTCATTATTTGATTAATACATCTCGTATTGTTATAATGAACTGGAAGAGTTCTCTGTGAATTTCTGGGTTTCTTTTTGGTACCTGATTCAGTGTGAGGATCGTTTCGATTGCTAATTCAGATGGTATGAAAAATAACAATGACAGTTGACAGCTGTCAAAAAAGTGTCAAAACGTATTAAAACTTAATAAAATGATTATCAAAACATATACGAATTTACTATTTTTCTTGATCTGCGCAATTACTTTATACTGGTCGTTGGTTGTTATTGTACATATTATCTAAATCAGTAGTTGAAAAGTGCCCGGACTAAATCAGGTACCAAAAGGAAATCCGGAAACTCACAGAGAACTCTCCCGGTTCATTATAACAATATATGTATACGCTATAAGCGTCAAGATGCCGAAAAGTGGTATTTTGACCTCTAATATCTGAAAAACTATGGATTTTTGAACTTGGTGCCCATGACAACTTTTTATCCTGTGGTCAAGAGGAACGATATGTATCAACCCCAGCGACTTTCACAGGGGGTCACTTCCTATAAGAAATAAGCGGGGTCCTTTGCATAAACCATTTGACTTTGTTTATTTTTTTGAATGCACGTTAAATGAATCGTGGGTCGACAGGGTCAAACTTCCATACCCGCGCGGACTACTGGGTCGTGTTCGTGACATCCTCGGGGATGTTATCTTTACATCAGCAGTCCTGTGACTAATGAACAGTTTAGTCTTACACCTCGCATCCTTTGAGGCGATTTTCGGCAAAGCATCCTGGAACGAGACCTTTACAGGCGATAAAAAGCCGCCCGGGTCGTAAACGATGCAACAGACGACGGTTTTTGCCCCGTAAGACGCTCGCAAGACGCCGCATGGATAATTCGGTTCGTCTAACGAGATACGACATTAATTAGATCCCGGCCCGAACGTCTACACACACGCGTGCGCCCTTGTATGCCAAGCTTGTGTAATTCGGTTGTTTAGCATCTATAATGAACAAGATGGGATATGCATATAAATGACGGGAGAACATGGAGCGAGAATGGAAAAATACGCATTAATTTTGCAAGTGGCGCTTCAACGCCGCAATGCGTTTGACCGTTTTAATGCTTAAGCGAATGGGGGTAGGTACTAGCCCTGCACGAGTAAGTAAAATTGTAATGGATTAATAACCTAAGAGAACGATGCGAGTGTGTAATCGTGAGGACAGCATTGCGAACATCGTGGTATCGCATGTATCGTAATGGCAGGGCCACACAGAAAGCTATGCTATGTTCGCTATAAACAATGTGTACGCTATGTTCGCTTTGTTTGCTATGAAATATGGCCACATCAAAAAAATAGTAAGTACAAGACTTCTAGTTTCCCACAAACATGTTACCATGTCGGTTGCCGTGGGAGAGTGATAGTACTGATGATGAAGTAGTATTGCTGTTTTCGTTGTGTAAAAAGAAGAAACGCAAAATATTATGGATACACGATGTCAACAAAAAGAGGAAAAAGTACGGTGAATATCATCACTTAATAATTTGTAATTCTGCAGAAATAATTTTCCAAACATTGTCTCGTATGTTCTGATTTCGATATTCTTCTAAACATTTGTTCCACAGGCACGAATGGTTTCTTACTTCATCGATTAATTGCTCCATAATGTGGGTATAATATGTTAGGAACTACTTTAACAGTACTTGCAGCACACATGAAATGCATCTGTTCCCGCGCGTCTTCGGCGACGTTACAAAAATATAGCCAGAAATCAAACATCTCGGCTACGCATCTAACATCGCAAACATACCTCGCGTAGCGTCTTACTTCTGTATGGCCACGACCGTTTAAAACAAGGGGGACTATTTTTACTGCATATAGCGAACATAGCGAACGTAGCGAGCATAGCGCTCTGTGTGCCCAGGCCTTTACGACATTACTCAGTACGAATGGGGTACACATTTTCCAATACGAATTTCCCAATCCATGTTTCCCAAGCCGAAATTCTTAAGGACTATTTTACCCAAAGACAGTTTTCCCACTTTTCCAATGACTAATTTTCTAGAAAATTTTTATTTTTTACAATTTTCTACACAGTGCTGTTCTACAAAATTTCGCGAGTTAGAAATGTATATTCGATCCGATGGCCTTAGAGGTAGTCCAATATTTTGTATTCCTTCTTGTAGTCATCATATTTTGACACTATATTAAAAATCATCTTGTCAATTCCTTGTCTGTTGGCCGATTGATTCTGCAGGGCCTTTAAGAATCTCAATTCCATCGCCATCAGATCTTGTAAATAAAAAGTCCAGTGGTGAAGATAATATACCAATGTTTTTAAAATAAATTTTTATAAATAAACTGTTTTTAATAAAAAATAAAGATTGCCATGATGTTGCAAACTATAGACCGGTGACGATTCCATGTGGATTTTCTAAGATACTAGAATATTCATTTTGAGGGAGGCTTCTAGCATTTATGAGTAAATATAATGTACTGAGTGACCAACAGCATGGGTTTCGCAGTGAGTTTTCGACAGCAATTGCTACACGTGCATTTTATGAGAAAATAATAGAATATATTGATGCAGGTGAATGTCCTGTTGGGGTCTTTTGTGACCTTAGCAGGGCGTTTGACTGTGTTGATATTAATAAGTTAATTCATATATTAGACAATTATGGTTTACGGGGTGTTGCCTCAAACTGGGTAAAAACTTTTTTGAATAAACGTAAGCAGTTTGTCAGCATTCAGTATAGTAATAGAAATACAGTATGTACCGTTAATTCGGGATGTTCTGTTTTAGATATTGGCGTTCCTCAGGGCTCAGTATTGGGTCCTGTATTATTTATTTTATATGTAAACCATTTAGAGTCTACCTTGAAAGATACTTTTTTTTCTATGTATGCAGATGATGTTTCAATCATAATTTCACATCCTGATTCTACCTTAATAAATAATGAATGTAACAATATATTGAAAACCATTATTAATTTCTTTAATGAACATCAAATGCATTTAAATACTGAAAAAACTCAAATAATACATTTTCATAACAGACAAAAAAGTGTAATAACTTAAATCTTTTTGTTAATGAATAAGGCTATAAATACTGGTACTAAGGCAAAATTCTTGAGTATAAATTTAGACGCAAATTTAAGTTTTAAGGAACATTGCGAATTTCTCATTGCGAAGATGTCGTCTCTTGTATTTTTATTTAAAAACATGAAATCGGTGTTAACAGAAAACCAATTAACAATTATGTATTACGGTTTGGTTGAATTGAGACTGAGATATGGCATAAAATTGTGGGGTAACTCTACCCTAGCAAGTAATATTTTTAAGCTGCAAAAACGTATTTTACGTACTATAGCAGGGACTTTAAATACATCTACGTGTGTGCCTCTATTTAAAAAATATAATATTTTAACCTTACCGAGTTTATATATTTTTTCTCTTTGTATTTATGTTTTTGCAAATAAAAACCAATTTACATATAGCTACGATATCCACAACACAATCACCAGGAATATGAATATGTTTTATATACCATTTACAAAATTAGAATGTGTAAAAAAGTCACCTAATTATTTTGGTCTTAAGTTGTATAATCAGTTACCTAATGAAATAAGACAATGTGATAATATTAGTAGCTTTAAGGACAAATTAAAATCTTTTTTATTATTTAAATGTTTCTACTCTGTGTCTGAATTTTTACAATAAGAATGTCTTTTGTGTCTCTATTTTTGTATATTCTAGTTTTAAGTAATTTATTGAATATTCCTATACAGTTATTGATTATTTTCAAAGAAGGAAAATAAAGTATCGTATCTATCTATCTAATAGCGCGCGCACCATATTCTTTCTTTTTTCGGCAATTCCAATATACATTACCACCGCTTTCCGAATGTTTGTAATATAAATAACCGTCAATGCGCAGAAAGTGACCTTTTACCCTTGATTTAATCAATTCAGTCATAACGACGGCAACAGAAACAGATTACGGAAGACTAATGTGACATATTTCAAAAACATTCGGAAAATAAAGCAATTGGGAAAAGGCGTCATTGGGAAATAGAGCATTTGGGAAAAAGAATTACTGGGAAATAAAGTTTATGGGAAAAATAATTATTGGGAAATATGGCAATTGGAAAAAACGTATTGGGAAATGTGACCCACTACTCTCACTACTATAGCTCGGAGGTTAATAATAGATACCTACTTTACCAGGGGCAGCTCCAGGATACCACTCTCGGTAATGTTACGAAATGTTAAGTATCTCTTACCTTACACATGTTATGGTGATTGTTGTAGTCCAACTAATCGGCAAAGGAACCACAGTCAAAAGACACATACTTTACATATACACGGAAACCGACGCTATAACAAGTCCGTACTGCCATTCGATTTTCCATTAATTATCAATAACTTTTCCATATACTTAGAAGTTCAGCTCTGATGCCTGTCACTGTTGGGAACTGTGTTTCACACTTTTGACCTTAAAATGACCTTGACCGAGATCTCATTGATTCATTCAGATTCATGGACCCCAAAAACGTAAAGATGTGTCTCGTTTCTTAAATTGCCACTCAAAATCTTACAGACCCCAAAAACGACACACTTTTTTGGTTGTACATACCCCAAGCCTTTGAGTTACATGGTTATGAACAAAAATCAAAACGAGCAACTAAAAATGGTTTAAAGTGACTTCTACATATTATGTAATGAAAGTTTTTGGAAAGTTGTAGAAAAATCGGCGATTACCACTTGGGTGGTGTTATTTCTAAGATAAAATCATGCTTCGTCGGAGAAACAAAAATTGTCCATAATTTTGCCACTAAGATTATTTAAAAACCACTGAAAAAAACATGGGCGTCACATCATAGAGCATTATTAGACTTAAATGGATATAATTGCAAAAAAATAACTTCAAACAAAACTTGAAAACGAGTTTCCAAGTTTTTTAATTGGAGGCCCTACTGCTACAGCGTTACGTTTTCCATTTATCCAAATAAACAATTACTTTCTAGGTAAATGCACTAATTAAAATTTAGTGCACCCGGTCGACTTGATTTTTTATGTCCCTCCATTTGCTCCAATGGTAAATCTCGGGCACTCAGTTTAATGTTTATATCGAGCCCGCGCTTTGTAACCACATGCATTTATTTGCATCTCGTAATCTGCCGAGATTTACAGCGATTTTCTTTAGAGCAATTTCGCGTCGCCGAGAAAAAAAACGACGAGGCAGACCGTGGAAATTCGAAAGGGGAGGCTAAACCGAATTAGTGTTTCCTATTTTGTGGAAACGGGTCATATTGGGCCGCCACGTTCACGCTGGGATAAAGGTGAAAAAGTGTTATAAAAGCCCGGGAAAGAAGAGCATGCAGGTACATCAAAGGATCCGGAAATGAGATAGACAGGGGGGCGACCAGAATTTGTTTCTCGAAAGGACAATTTTAGGAAATGCTAATAGGATGTTTTTAGTTGTGACCCTTGCTTTTTTTAAAAACTTGTACATAAAACACACTAACTCAATACGAGTAACTCAGTTACTCATAATGTAACTGGACGGAATATTAATAAAATTATAAAGAATATATAATTCAGTATTGTCTCCTTCAAAATAACTTCCTTCATCCCCAATTCTTAGTCAAAATGTGATGAACAGTACTGTGATTCAAATTTAACTCTTCCCTGATCATTCTTGTCGTCAACCGATGATCTGACCCCATAAGAACCCGTATTCTATCGACATTTTCATAGGTTCTTAAAGATGAAGGGCTTCCGCTGCATGGTTCATCTTCAATCGACTCTTACGACACTGGTTTACGAAAACGGTCACAAAGAACAAACAAATGACTCTAACAAGTTCAAACTTCTACTGAAGGGGCATTACATGTTAACCTACCGCCACGCCCTTCCAAGTCCCGTCTCCGCAGTGTTGCTGGATAGCGCTGCTGCGTTGCCAGTCTCATTACTTAATTTATACACCTCGTATGTCTTACTACCGCCAAGATACCCATGCAATGCGTCCTTATTTTGGACACATGGTATACATAGTAAAAAATATGTAATTATTAATGAACGAAATTAAGAAGGTTATAAATCCGACAGCTATGAAAATAAACATCGTGACTGTAAATTCTGTCTAGTGGAGGTGTCATTGTAAATTTCCATGTAAGTTGAACTCTAGACTAAAAATAGTTAATGTTAATGCTGAAGACATTCTTGATAATGAACAAGCAATTTGTGAGCAAATCATCAGCAGAAATGAACTATCAGTGGAAACAAACGATATAAAATTAGTTAAACAGGTGCAAAATAAACAAAATAAACGCTTAGTTCACTTAATCATAGAGGCACATAAAGACTTAGGGTCTTCGCTAGTAAATCCTAAATTTGTTGTTGAAAAAGTGTTTTGTTGAAGAATGTTATCACATTATCCGGTGTTTTAAATGTTCAAAATTTGGACATATTAAAAATAACTGTCGTGCCACCGACGCGGTATGTCCTCTTTGCGCTGAAAATCATGATCTGAAGGAATGCAAATCGGATGCTAAAAAATGTAGAAATTGCACTCATTCTAATATGCGTTATAAAACCAAATTCGACGTTACACATTCATCTATGGATCAGAAATGTCTCTCTTACCAACATAGGTTGAATAATTTAAAACTAACTATTTCCTACGGTAGTGATTTTGTATCAGCTAGTTTTTAATATGTTTATTATTTCTAATGGCTTTCATGTCAAAATTTGTAACAATAGGACATATTAATTCAAGGTCAGTTATACCTAAACTGGATGTTGTTAGGGACATCGTTAGTAGCAACTATGAAATTTTTGCAATAACAGAAACATGGTTATCAGAGGGGATTGATGATAATATGTTGTGGATGGTTATAATTAGTAAACATTCCCATTTCCCATTTACTTTAAACAAAGTTAAATTCATGGTTGGAGCAGTTTACCGTCCTCCTGGATTTAATAATATTTTCATTTTTTTTAATAAGTTTGAGGAGGTTATTAGCAAACACCTAATGGACTGTGAGAATTTAATATGTATGGGTGATTTTAATATTAACCTTATGAATATGGACAATATACACACACATCAATTTATGTCACTGCTTGAAAGCTATAACTTACAACAAGCTTTTTAGTAGTCCAAGGGATTTTAGTAGTTTTGTTTATGATCAATTTTATGCTGAACTTTGTAACATGCCATTTGAAAATATTTTTTACATAGACTCCATAGACGAAAAGCTTGAGTATTTTAATTATTTGATTACAAGTCTATTTGTAATCTAAGTCTAATATATATGCACCTACTCGAACAGTAAAAATTACAAAAAGAAAGGCCCCCTGGGACGGATAATGTAAATTTACTTTGTAAGTTTCGCGACAAAACACTAATAAAATACAAACGAACTCAAAATATAGAAGACTGGAATAACTATAAACAGATGAGAAACTTTGTGAATACGTCCATAAAAAATGAAAAAAAAGCTTACTTAGAATTTGCTACTAATAGAAATAATTGTAGAAACTCGTGGGACATTTTAAAGGAATTAGATTAGATATTTACTCAAAGCATAAACCGCAAACTTGAGAGATGTTAAGGGCATTCAAGACTATTTCTGCAGCATAACTCAAGAAAATAGTGTACCTAATGAAGGCTTAGTAAATAGTTACTTAAACAATATTAAAGATCAAAATATCACTAAATTTAAATTCAAATGCGTCACTGAGGAGGAAATATATAATCATATATTATCAATTAAATCGAAAGCTACCGGTCATGATAACATAAATAGTAATATGTTACTTTACTGCTGTCCGCTAATAATTCCTTTTGTTAGTCATTTGATTAACTTTTGTATAGAAAATAGTGTTTTTCCTAATAGTTGAAAAATTGCGCATATTATACCAGTGCCAAAAATAAATCATGCTGTAACTTTTAAAGATTTATATCAGTATCTTGCCAACCCTGTCGAAAATAATTGAAAGAATACTTGATTCACAAATTCGGGAATACATCAAGACATTAACCTGCTTACAAAAGTACAATCAGGTTTTAGACCTAATTATAGCTGCACCACAGCAGTTTTACACGTAACAGATGATATCATTTCGGCGATAGATAAAAATGAGGTAACGGTTTTAATACTCTTAGATTACTCCAAGGCTTTTGATCGGTTAAACTACAACTTGTTTTTAGCTATTTTAAATTTTTACGGATTCCAGAGTAGTGCCATAAATCTAATTAAAAATTATCTCACAGAGAGAAAACAATTAGTAAATATCAATCACATGCTGACATCAGAAATTAAAAACATTTTGTGTGGAGTTCCTCAGGGATCAATTCTAGGACCGTTGTTTTTTACAATTTATACCAGCGAATTAACAACGTGTATTCAGCATTGTACATGTCATCTCTATGCAGATGACACGCAACTTTATTTGGCGTTTAACGCGGATAATGTTGATGTGTTATTAGGGATCTCATTAATATTTGTAGGGATCTCAGAGCACTGCAGAAATTCTCGGAAGATCACTGTCTTATTATAAATCCTGACAAGTGTAAAGCTATGGTATTCGGTAGGAAGTTATCTAGACTGAAATGTGAACAACATTTAAAACTTGAAATTAACAACGTACCACTAGAAATTGTAGATAGCACAAAAAACTTGGGTATAATAATGGATAATGAATTCTGTTTCACTAAACACGTTAGCAGTTGTATTAAAAAAGCATTTTATAACTTAAAATGATTATATACCCATCGTGCAATTATTAGTCGCTGTTTTAAAAAGCAGTTGTGTGATTAATTGGTGTTATCTAATTTTAATTACGGAGATATAATTTACGGCCCGTGTTTAACTGCATATGATTCGCAGCGAATACAGTTGGTACAGAATTCCTGTGTGATAAGTTCGAAATGTCCTTCTTATTTATTTGATAAAATCAGTTTCCGGCGAGACATACACCACGTTAATGTAAGATATAAAAACCTGCTCACTGTTTGGTAATGTTTGTGTACAGTTTGTTTAATTTTTTTTCTACTGTAGAATTATGTATGCGTGTATTATTAAAATTTGTTTTATATGGTATGTGTGTAGGTATGTATTATACAGTGCGTCCATAAAGTGACGCATAAATTCATTATTAGCTAAATGAACAATATTATTGAAAATTCCCGAGACAGGTCAATTTTTGATTGCGATTTACTATTTTGTCACATAATAATTTAATATACAGGGTGTCCCACCTTCGAGTAATGACGCCACCACCGATTTTTTTAAATGGAATACTACATTTTTTTTTCAAGTTTCGGATGACCCTGGCCGAGCTGAGTCCAAAAAATGTATCACAAGTTGCTTCTATCTATTACAGGGTGGACAACAATACATAAAGTGTTTATGAAAAATTTCATTAGAAAGTTATACGTTTCTGTATTTTTAGAAAAGTCACAATAAATGCTCAAATTGTTCTCCGTTGACTGCTAAACAATGACCGAATCGGGCAATACATTCGCTTCTGACATTTTGTAACATAGCAGGTGTTATGTTTAACGTTTCTTGCCTGATTCGATCTTTGAGCTCACGGATGTTCTCGGGTCTATTAGTATAAACTTTAGATTTCAAATAACCCCATAAAAAGAAATCTAGTGGAGTAAGATCAGGTGATCTAGGGGGCCATTCCACTGATCCTCTTCTTCCTATCCACCGATCTGGAAAGGTTCTGTGTAAAAACTCGCGCACAGCTATAGCAAAATGTGGTGGTGCACCATCCTGTTGAAACCAAATTCTGCCGTCTAAAGTATTGGCTATTTCAATATCAGGAAATAGCCGGGTCAAGTCAGGAATTAATGTATATTGTAAAAATTCAGATACAATGCTCCTGTCAAATTTTCATCAAAAAAGTATGGACCAACAATTCTATTTCTCACAATACCAGCCCACACATTGACCTTTTGTGGATGTTGCGTATGGTATTCTTGCATCCAGTGTGGATTTTCCTGAGACCAGTAGCGGGTGTTTTGCCGATTAACATGCCCGTTCAAAAAAAACGTTGCCTCGTCAGAAAATAAAATATTAGCAATGAAACCGTTATTTTGATTATTGTGGTCCATCATGTACTCGCAGAATTCAGTTCTTCGGTCAAAGTCGTCTTCAGCCAATTCATGGATGAGGCGTACTCTATAGGGATGGTATTTTACCTTTTTTAAAAATATTCGATACTGAAGACTTTCCAATATTCAAATCCCTAGATACTTGCCGTACTGTACAATGTGGATTTTCTAGTGCCGACAAAATTACGTCTTGTTGAACATTTTCATTAATTTTAGGTCTACCTTGCCTTGGTGCATCCCTCACGTGTCCTAATTCTCTGTATTTTCGCTCTATTCTGCTTACTGTAGATTGTGAAACAGGTTCACGATCTGGGTGCATTTCATGGAATAATCTACACACCTCTTGTTGAGTCCGCATTCTGTCGCCAACACCAATCATCATTAGAATTTCAATCCTATCCCTTTCATTTAAAGGCATTTTCAACAAAACGTTTTAAATAAATTAGATTTAGGTTTCACTTAAAGTACCTACTTTGAAGCGTTAACAATACAAAAGTGAACTCTAAATAGCCGTCTCCTTTTAATATGGCAAAAAATGACAATGACAATCAAAAAACAAATGACAAAAAAATAACGAACCACGTATCGCGCCTCGCGTCATTCGCGCGTCTTGTCCAAACTGGTGTTTATTAAAGTAGTTGTATTTTTGTATCACAATAACGTTAATTTAATTTTTTTTAGTGCGTTTAATCAGCAATACATAATTTGTAATTTTTGTACTGTTGTCCACCCTGTAATAGATAGAAGCAACTTGTGATACATTTTTGGACTCACCTCGGCCAGGGTCATCCGAAAATTGAAAAAAAAATGTAGTGTTCCATTTAAAAAAAATCGGTGGTGGCGTCATTACTCGAAGGTGGGACACCCTGTATATTAAATTAGTATGCAACAAAATAGTAAATCGCAATCAAAAATTGACCTGCTCGGGAATTTTCAATAATATTGTTCATTTAGCTAATAAGAATTTATGCGTCACTTTATGGACGCACTTATAATTAGGTATTAATGTAGCATTTCATATGTCACATATAATCTATCTTTTAAATATCTCAGACAACCCATATAGATGGATAGTATGTAAGATATAATATCATTGCACTTAACACTATTTAGGAATTGCTCTACATCTGGTTAAGTGGAAGAGCAGGGGATCATTGTGTGACTACTCTGAACCTCGCCTTTTGTAAATTTTTCTTAAATTTACAATAAAGTTTATAGTATATAAAATATTTCTCCAGACAAAATTGACTACCACATTGTAAGTACCAAATATTTATAATTTTTTAGTTTATTTGGTTTTTATAATTATTTTGAGTGTCTCGTGTTTTATTTCTATTATTTTGTACGTCAAATTCAATAAAATAAATAATTAGTTCGTTAATATTTATATTTAGATTGCTCGAAAATATTTTAGGTACACCACTTAGTAAAAAAAATATGAGTGACCTTGACAAATTAAAATATTGATTTCAAATTTTCAGAATCGACATTTTTTTTCAACATAAAAAATAATAACGAGAAAAAAAATAAAAAACATAAAATTTAATTTTTGACAATATTGAAAATTTTTAAAAATCTTGAGACCTCTACAAAATTTTGTTTTGAGCTGATGATAAATTAATATATTTTCCCACGAGACACGAAAAACAAAAATGTTCCATTTTTTTTGGGCCATCCTAATGTATACATATTATGTTTAGCGTATATTCTTCTTTGAAATATTTTTGTATTATTAAGTAAATAGCGAGCGTCTGTGTCGTCGACAAAATTTTATTTGGAAAAGTTCCCCTTCTGAATTGTAATGGTGCTCTCTTGCGCATAATTCGAAAGAAAGTAATTTTATAAAGTAGAGCCAGACAAGCGAGGATTCCTTATTAGCAACTTAATTAATTAAATATGGAATTCGAGGTACCTACATTCATACAGGACGCAATTGCCTTGTAGTAGCATTGCATCCCTGGATATTTAATAAAACACGCTTTAAAGAATGTGGCATCGTCCCGAGAGTATTGCAACGAAATTGCTTATGAAAAGGACAATGATTCCGTACAATATTTAGATGATGAGGCTGAAACGTCTGGCGAAAAATTCCCGAATACGTCAGGCGTGTGATGGAATAAGGAATTCCGGGAGCTTATTTTATTATTGAAGAGTTCTCCCTTGATTGCTGAGCTTACTTATTTAAAATTGAATAAGCTGATTTCCTTTGTTTCGCGTACGAAGCCCCATGTATGGATTTACGTTCCGGAGACGGTAGATTAGTCTTCCTATTTTTATAGAGCTCCTGCGGAGAAAATAAAATCTGTTTATTGGCCTCTTCTCACAATGCGTTTGTATCAATATTTTTCCATAACTGTTTTCCGCAAACCGTTGTCATTCAGTTGCGCTGTACAACTTTGCGCCGTACAACACTTTAATTTTATTTAATAAAATTAAAATTTAATACACTACCTATAATACTTTAATTACCTTTCCAATTTAATTTCCTTTCCCAAGGGGCTTCGCGCTTCGCGATCCTGCGTTGCTGACATAAACCCTCAACTCCAGTGGCATTAAAGATCATTTAAAAAACTGCATACCGGAGGCACACACGCCCACCTCTCACCTCTCACACGTGACAGCGCAGAAAGCAAGTTATTTCATTTCACGAACCTAACAACCTAACCTACAAAATTTAATATTTTTTATTCTTCTGTGTTTTGGAAATTTTTGTTGGAAAGTGCCGTTATTCTTGCCTTTTTTTTTGAGAGATTTGAGTAGTATAGGAGGGTAATAATTACAACTGGGTTGGCGAAACGCGCGTCGAGCAAAGTGTAGTTGTTCGGTGTTTCGTGGAAAACGTCCACTCCAGGAACTAATAAGTCAGTATAACTTCAAATGGAATCTTCGTCATTTTGCTACTATTTATATGCTATAATGTTGACTCTAGAACAAATAATTTTTTTGATTTAATGCTACGGAACTGGGGAAGAGTCCTATCGTGTTGTTATTAATAAATTTTACGAAAAAATACCCGGAAGTTAGCATTTCTAATGTCGGAGCGAAGGAGTTGGTGACCAAGTTCTTAGAAACAGGCTCTGTTTTGGACATTTGGACATTAAAAAATAAAAAAATGCTTGAATGAAGATGTGCTGCTTCAGTTCTTGCCCTCCATTCCGTGAGAGAAGCTCCAAGATTATCACTTAGAAGAAGGGCAATTGAAACTGAACTAAGTAAATCGCATTTACAGAGAATTTTTAAGCAGAACCGGATTTTACCATTTAAACCAAAATTCAGGCACACCTTAGAGGAGGGTGATGAAGCCAAACGTTTGGATTTTTGTTTGGAGATGGGCAACAGAGTTTTAAATGAAGTGGGATTTCATAAGCGAATTTTGTTCTCCGATCAATCTACTTTTTCAACAAACGACGTCGTTTCCTCTCAGCATTGCCGATATTGGAGTGAAACAAAGAAAATTTAAATCGTAATACATATTTGGAGATGCTACAACATTTTTTAACAGATAAATTTGATGAACTTTAAAGCAAATTGTTTATCGTGACCCACTAGAAAATGATGAAGAGCAATTAAAAACAAGGATTCAAATGCAGTCAAGTCCCCTTGTCAATTGAGGAAATTAGAAATAGTGTTAACGAATTTAGAGCTCGAATTGAAATTTGTGCAGAAAAAGGAGGAGCATTATTTGAATAAAAAAATTCTGGTTTAGTTTTGATTTCATTTTATAATCAGTTGTTTAATTCAATGATTAAAACATGAGACTAAGTAATTCGAATAATTTTTTTAGCTAACTAATTAATTCCGTTTCTATAGCATATAGTATCCTAGACAACGAAATTTTGATGTGATATTGGGTTAAATCCGTCAACTAGAATCACTTATAAAGTTTTGTGAAAGTCCAAATGATGAAGAAAAATGGTATTATTTAGAGAACCGTTTGAGTTATATAAAAAGTAATTTGCGTTTTGGGGGTTTGAAATCAAGCAGGGCAAATCATCAAGAGTGATTTTTTCTGAGAAATCAAAAACACAAAATTTCTTCCTCTCGATCCGGGGACATACTGTATATAGTGATTGATTTTAAGATGATTAAAACTGAAATTGTTTCTACGCTTATGGTTCCAATTGCATAATGTTTTGTCTTTATATTTTATATATGCTTATACCCACATGTATTTCATAAATATCAGTGGGTAAATTTTTATTTACCCGAAAGAAGAAGAAAACACGAAACGAATAATAATTAACAGCAATAGTAGTAATTTTAGCATCGTTAGTAGTATCGTTGACACGCTATTGAAAAATCAGCCAGATTTGGTGAGTAATACAAATCTAAAAAGGCTAAATAAATATATTAATATTAAATATAGGTAGGGAGAGTGCTAACAGATTCATGCAGAATTTAATTCTCACAAAAAGAAAAAAGGAACTGAAATTACCGCTTTTCTTATGGCTCGTTGCATTACAAATATAAAAAAATAGTAAAACCTATTTTGTCAAAATTAATACTCAAAACGTTCCGGGCGGTCTTTTTCCCAAAAATTCTGTTACATATACTGGGGTGCGTACATCGTATCTGGAAGAACTTTTTAAACGTTTGCGTGCCAGAAAATATCACTGTTGCGTGTCGGCGTCTTCGAACGATGAATTGTGAAAGCTTTCAGGAAGCTGAAAAGTTTGTAGCAACAATTGTTTTCGTGTTGTTAAAAACGGGATGGTGAACAGGGCCGATATTAACTTTTATGTATGTACATTTAGACTAATGTTAGTCTGGCTTATGTTCACAAAAAGAAGTAATTTGTGTTTTCAGAGAATTACACGGGGTGATGCAGTGGACTCACAACAAGCTCTAATTTCTTTATTTATTAATATAAAATTTTGAAATTTATAGTTCATGTTACTACTGACAAGGCTTTTTGCGTCCTAACATATATTATTTATAACTTTATGTTTAACCGGAAGTCGATCCAAGTTTATTTTAAATAGAACCATGTATATTTTTTTTCGCGTTGAAGATTTTATTAGCGTCAAAATGTTCTTTTCAAGCATGTATTAATGGAGGCATTGGTGACGGTTAAAATGCATTTTATGATTATTTATGAATAAACAGAAAACTAATAAACTCTTAGAAAAACAAATAACTCCTAAAGGTATATGGATATCTAAATCGTTACAATGTGAAAGTTATTTTGGATTACTTGCAAAACAGGGCTTAACGCCAATTGATGTGAGACACTTAAAATTTTCGTAATTTACAAAATTTAGCACCCCGCATTTACTTTTTCCATAACATTTACTCTCAGACTACGGTGGACTTGATGAATATATTTTTAAGATGGTTACACTTCCGGTTATACCGGAAGTCGTCATAAACTTCTTTTAATATTTTAAATATAATCATACTATTTTTATCCCAAATTTCGATTCTACATGTTATTTTAGGTAAATTTTCATGAGGTTTCCCTATCTTTTACCCATTCTGAGTTATTCCTGTTTTTTTTGAAATTTTGTTCATTGACGCCATAAATTTTGAAACTATGTGTAGTATTCATATCGGTATTAAATATCGGTATTAGCACTGTAGTTAGTAGAAAACTAAAGCTATGCAGCAATGCATTTATTATTTCTCAATTATGTACAGGGTGTTTAAAATTGTACTACTATTTAGCCCAACTTCAAACCAACTGAACTCAATTTTTTCTAAATACGATGCCCAATTTTTAATTTACATTTTATTGTATATTAGAATTCAATTCTGAATCCATCTATATTATCATTTTCTATACCTAGATTTAATAGTTATTTTGTTATTTAGTGTTTATTTAAAAATTTGCTTATAACTTCCAAATTGTTTGATTTTCCACTAGCGTGTCTCCAGTCAGAGGGTAAATTATTATTATGGCTTTCGGTACACGGTATGCATTTCAATATTTGGAAAAAAAACATTACTGGATAAAACACCATGTGCAACTGTTGCTGTTGAAATATGTCTTATATTGTACTTATACTTGATGCTGTAGCCTTAATGTTACAGTAACCAATTCATACAAAATGTTTAGGGTTTGGACTATTTATTCAACTTCACTTCAAATGGCGTTATATTCTTTTGGCTACAAAACCATGTTTTAATGAAATAGTGTTTCGATCCAAGAAGGCATTATAATATTTGTGCTTTTGCCAAAGGAATATATTACACAGCAGTGAATAGTTATCCTGAAACTAAGGAATAAAATGAAATGTGTCCCCTTCAGAACTGATCTCAACAACAACAAGGTAGTATATCTCGCGTTCAAAATAAAAAAAAAGAACCGGAAAGATCGTGTCGAGCATCTGTGCCGCACATCTGAACTGCGCCCGTTTCAGAAGTGGGATTTCTAGATAAGCAAAATTGAAATATGTAACGCGGGATAACGGTGAACTATTATAAAGTAAAACGGAGAGAAAACAAAAGAAAGGGCGCGAGCCGTGGCGGTTCCGAACAATTGCTGTTTCGCGCCCGGAAAAACAAAAACCGAAACTCTCCTAGTTGAAAAAGGGCGAGGGACGAAAGAAAGATTATATCTTTCGGTCGGAGAAAAGTTTTGGGATTTAATGTGGCGTATCTAAAACATGGAAACTGTGATAACCGAATATACCGTCATGATACTTCAAAACTTTTTACATTCTTTAAGCGGCGCCATATTGTTTATATCGCGAGCTGGCCGCTCGTCTGCGATGCATCGCCCGAACAAAATAAAACGGACTAGGAAAAGTTAATTGTGTTTTATCTCTCGCTTTCTTTTATTTCAATGCCAGTGACGCATTTTTCGAATAAGCTGTTGTGTTATATAAGGGTAAATTAACGGAAATTGTCCTCATGACGGTTAAAGCCGGCTATCATATTGTCTATCATTATTTTTATTTTCGTCTTTATGAGGGTTTATTGCGTCTATCAAACTTCAGAGATGATTCATGAACTTTAACATGATGCGGTTTATAAAGACCGAATTATGCTGCTATTTCAGAGCATTTCACATAAGCCTATTAAAATGTTATTTCCTAGATTCCACTATTAAATGAAATAAACCTATTATATTGTCCTGATATTGATTGAATTTCAATTTATATTAATACATACGAGGTGTGTAAATTAAGTAGTGAGCCGGGCAACGTAGCTCTCGATCTAGCAACACTGCGGAGACGGGACTGACTTGAAAGGGCGGTAGGTTAACATGTAATGCACCTTCAGTACGAAAAAGTTTGAACTTGTTAGAGTCATTTGTTTGTTTTTTTGTAACTGTTTTCGTAAACCGGTTTTTCCTAGAACGTTTTAAAAATGAGTGACATTAATTTTGTGTAATGGTGTGCTATCAGGTTTTGCTTCAGAGTTGGATACAGCGCAACGGATATTTTTCCAAATCTTTAACATGACTACGGAGACAGTGTTTTTTCAAGAGCATAAGTGTTTTGGTAGTTTTAGGCATTCTCAGAAGGAAGAGAGTCGATTGAAGATGGACCACGCAGCGGAAGGCCCGATCTTCAAGAACCGATGAAAATGTCGATAGAATACGGGTTCTAAAAAACCTTTCGCAGGAACAAAAGGACTTCAGGATGTCTTGACATTTTTTAATCGATTGAAAATGATGATTCCAATTTTATGGAACGTGTTATGGTGATGAGAATTTGGTATTTGAGTACGATCCGGAAACCAAACGCCAAAACATGGAATGGCACGCTTCAAGCTCTCCAAGACCCAAAAAAGCTAGAATGAGCAAGTCGAAGATCAAATGCATGCTGATTTGCTTTTTTGATAGCCAGGGAATTGTCCACAAAGAGTTTGTGCATCCAAGCCAAACAGTAAATCAAAACTTTTACAGAGAGGTTCTTCTTCGGAGGAAAAACTTCGAAAAAAGGTCACGACTGTGAGACCAAACATTAAAAACAACTGGATGTTTTTTTCCTTCCGATGTGTCTGGCTTGGGGTTTGTTTTGCCTCCCAACACTGCAGCCTTCAGGCTTACTGTATTTCCAGTTTACATCGTTATTCATCATGTGAATAGGCTTGTTACTTTTATGAGGTTTAGTAGCCCATTCACAAGATTTTTCTTTGGAAAGGCCTCCTGGGGGTTTTCTATTCCCAGAAGACCGTATCTCCAGTGTGTTAGTGCTGGGCACTCTAGTATAATGTGTCGGGATGTTTAGGATGTTGCATCACTTCCATGCGCTTTGTCACACAGCCATTTCAGTAAACGAGTTTTTAGTCAGTAAAAACATTCCTGTGGCTCCTCAGCCTCCTCATTCGCCTGAACTGAGTCCTTGTGTCGTTTTTCTCTTTCCGAGACTAAAACATGCAAACGGCTGTAACTGACAAGCTGAAGGCTATTCCAGTATATGAGTTCCAGTACTATATAAAATTGCTATAAGAAATGGAAGAACCGTCTCCAGCTCTGTATGGCGTTTCAAGGAAGTTATTTTGAAGGAGACAATACTGAATTGTAATTATATTGGAATAAAAAATTGAGAGGAAATTCACGCGTATAAGTGAGGAAAATCTTAAAGAAGGCGTGTTCGGTGGGTCGCAAATACGAGAACTTCTTTTTTATGAGAGAAAGACGCAAATTTTGAACTACACTTCAAAAGAAAATAGAGCATGAACTGCCCTCAAAAATATATGTAGCAACTTCCTAGGTAATAAGAAGTCGGTGAACTACAAACATATAGTTGAAGAACTTATCCAATCTTACAAGATGTTAGGTTGCAATACGTCACTTAAGCTGCCTTTTCCACACTCCCATTTAGAATTCTTCCCTTTCAATTTAGGTGCAGTTTCAGACGAACACGATGAAAGATTTCACCAGCAAATTGCTCAAATGGAGAAGCGGTATAGTAGAAAATGGATCCCAAACATGCTAGCGGACTACTAATGGGCCCTCAAGCGTAAAATCGGTCCCAGCGAATACAAGCGAAAAAAAGACAACAAAACAATGTATTGATTGTATTATACTTTTTTCGATACAACATGAGGTGTATTTGTTTTTTTTTTAAATCTTCGAAAATTCGCTAGATTGCTTATGGTTTGGGAGTCTCATATTTTATATTTTTCTTCCCTTCTCTAAAAACTTGGGGGTGCAATATAAAAAAAAAATTTAGCCATGTTACAGTTTAGAAGGTTTAACCAGTCTTAAGATTACTATACTAAATCATTTTGTCGGAATTTACTTACGTGTCAGTGACACCAGAGTTAACTTGTTAACTTTAATAAGCGTTTTCGATATATCAATAATTTATCTTTTACTCAGTAACTTGATAACTTATAGACATATTTTCAATCACGTTTAATACCTCTGCAAGGAATTAAAATACCTTTAATAAAATGAGATACAATATGGCCTATATTCCTATTTAAAATTTTTAAATTGTTGATGCTGTGATACTCTGTGAATTTTCGAGCCCCGAGTAGTTTAATTTCACTTCGATTGGATCCCAATTCGCCAACTCAACTCGTGCAAAAAATAAGGGGTGGGAGAGGGGGTTACTTTATCGACGGATTATTTTATATTAGTTCTCGCATGCCGGCAAAAATCATTGTTTTTAATAGGAATAAGTTTAGAGTGTCTAAATTCAATAGTTTTCATTTTATTTTCATATAAAATTTTTCCAGTGCTTCAAATACAATTTTCATTATCTAATGGGCAATAACCACCTACGAATAATAAAATCCTATCTTTGTTTTTAAAAAAATGGGACACCGAAGTATTTTTAATATTTCAAAAGTATTTTATTGTTTTCTGACGGTTATGGCCAATTTAGATATTCAAAGTTAACAAAACTGTATTTGAAGCACTGGAAACATTTATTTGAGAATAAAAAACTCTTTCAAATATTTTGTGGGATGCACTTGTTCTTGCTCTTGCAGACATTTTTTTCAAATGAACATGATCCCGACTTACCAAATGGCGATTTTATCTTAAAAAATATGTGTTGATAAACCACAAAATCTAGAATATTTGAAAAATCTAATTGGGTATGAAATGAGTCATATTAGTTCTGACGTTATTCACAATATACATGAGGAATGTGTCTATAGATTTGCTTATTGTCAAGAATCCAGTGGATGATATTTCGATCATTTGATTTAAATGAGACAATCTTTTCCTTTTTCGATTAACCGTATTTATCTTGGATCTTTTGTTAGTAACAAAATTTGTGTTTTCCGCTCTAGAAATACTTTTTTAGAATTTTGTAATATAGGTAAAATGATGTATTCTAAAAATAAAATTACAAAAAAAAAAAGGGTGATTTAAAAAAATGTCATAAAATTATGGAAAAAAAATGTATTTAAAAAATAAGGATTTTTATTTTAATAAAATTAATAAATTAAAGGTCATCCCCAAGTATGGTGTTAGTGATTAGTCTGTCTGTTCGTCTACATATAACGAATTTTTAAGATTCAGTGTGCAAAAATTGAGTCACAATTGTGTGGAAAAATGGCGGCGATTCATTTCTTTTAAATACCCTATTTTCGATAAAGCGTCTCACCGTTGCCGAAGAAGCCAATCCTCATTTAAAAAGTAATTATACAGAAATAAATTTAAGGCAGATCTCACGCTAAACGCGCGGATCGTGGAGACGTCTTTGTTTAGGTCTAGCGCCGACTGTCGTTTAAAAGGAGGGGGAATGACGAAGGTTTATGCGGAATACACCCGAGTTACTCGCAAAAACTTTTAGGCGGGCCGCGAGAATTTAATTTATTTTTTCGGGGAGCCGGTAATTGAAAAGGAAAGATTTAAAGGATGTAGTTTAGTTCACTTCGGTTTCCCTAAATTACCGGGATCAGATTAGTATAAAACCGGCGCCGTTTTAGAGCCGCCGGTAAGCAGTGGCATGTACTGGGGGCTCTAAGGAGGGGTAGAAATAGAAAATATGAAAAAAATATTACGTTAGTAGTAATTAATTACACAGGCACCCAAAATAAATAAAACATTCAAGCCCGGGGTCCAAATTACTTATTCTATATGTATTTTGGGTCGCTGAATCCGAATCCGGGGATAGTTTTGGTGAGTCAGCTCGTTGTCTCTGTCAAAATGCAAAACAAAAACGCCAAAATTGCACCATCGTGAAGGCAAATAGAATTATTACATCATTCAAAATTCATTTCACATGTCTTTTTGGTCGTCGAATCCAAATTAAGGTTATTTTGGACCATAGAAAGCATATTTTCTTCATTGGAATACGAAAAAAATGCAAAAAAAGTGGCCAAAATCGCAAAAAGTTTCGCTTTTTTGTGAGAAAAACCGGAGAGTCTGAATTTATTTGACTCCAATAGCTCATCTTTTGTTTTTTTTTTTGGGTTGGGACAACAATGCAAAATAAAGGTGCAAAACAATGAAAAAAACCCGCTAAAATGTGGCCTTTTGTTAAGAATAGCCTGGGAATAAAATTTTTTTTACTGGAATAGCTCATTTTATGTTTTTTCGATTGTTCTTTTCCTTATGATGGCTGACTATTGCTGGATGTTGAAAAGGGAATGTAAGCGCAAGGGAGTAAAATATAAATGTCTGCCATTGCATAGATCTTTTGAAGAGGAAATAACTCGTTACAGCAAAAGGAAATAATGTGAATAGTGGTAGATGAATTCTGACAAATTGGATCTGGCTGCAAGATTTTTTTCTATGATGTACCTACGATGATGTTCTAATGATGTACCTACTTGGCGGCTATGTCACTATTTCGCATTTTTTTTTTTGCATTTTTTAAAAATTATATTATTTTGAAGATGCAATAAGTCGATTTGAAGGTTGAATAAATCGAGTTATTTCAGTAAAAATATCCTATTCTTAAAAAAGCCACAGTTTAGCCTTTGTCTTCACTGATTTGTATCTTTTTTTTGCATTTTTTTTTTTGCATTTTTATAAAATAATGTGCCTTACCATGCCTGAATTCGAATTTGGCAACCCAAAAAAAACATAAGAAATAAGCTATTGAAGTCAAAAAATTCCGGCTCAAAGGTTTTTCCTACAAAAATATTTTCACTTTTTTTGCACCTTCATAAAAAAAATGTGCTTTATAGTTCACAATAACTCTTAATTCGGATTCAACGACTGAGACATGAGAAATGAATTTTGAATGATGTGATAATTCTGTTTGCCTTTCATGCTGCTGCAATTTTGGAGTTTTTTTTTTGCAGTTTTGGAGTTGACCCACCAAAATTAACCCCGGATTCGGATTCAGCAACCCAAAATACAAATATAATTGACGGGGTTTGAAACATTTTTTATTTTGTGTGCCTGTGTTATTACTAAATTAGTAATTAAATCATATAATAATTAATAATTCTTATGATTAATTCTGGAAATGTACAGAAAAATAGCGATTACTTTGGAAGAGTTATCCGCGCGGGTTCGAATCCTGCCTATGGCAATTGACGTCTGTCACAGGGTTTGGTTTGGCTGTATGTTCTACGTCTTTTCAATGTGTATCCCCCCTCTGACACAATAGTAATGATTCCTAGAGGGAGATTGCCAGTTTATGTGGTGTGATTTAAGTAATTTAATTTAATTTTTTTTTTTAAAAAAGCATTGTTAATAATATTCATTTGCAAGGATAAAATGTAGGACAATCTTGGACTACTACTAAATTTATGATTTTTTATTTTAATTTTAAGTATAAAAATCTAACCCACCCTTAACAATATCCAAATAATTGTGAAAAAGTAAACTGGTGTTGTTGCATATCTGATAAATTATACAAAAAAGTTTTAAAATCACATTACTTAGATGATATTCTGTTTTATTTTAAGATGTAATTTAAAAACATACTTATACATTTCTTTCCATTCATTTTTTTCTATAAGTTACACATTTTAAATAATTTTCGTAAATTAGGTCATTAGGTCCAGGAAATAAGTCATGCACTTATTTCATAGTAAAAATTTGGAAATTGAAACATAGTTCAAAATTATTCTACAGATTTTCCTTCAAAATTCTTTTATTGATTAACTTCTGAAATTAAAACAGTATTTTATATAATAATACAGAAATATACCTACTTAATATACAGAAATATACCTAAGAAATCCAAAATGCATCTGAATGATGGTTGGAGAATGAGGATTTTGAATGAAGTCTGAAATCCAAAAAGGCGCAAACAAAAACTGCACAGTGCCAAGTGATATTTTTGTCCAAATTTATGCAGAGGTCAATGGTGAAGACAATTTTTGTAATAAAAAAAGAGATAATAAGAAAATTTCCATATGGTGCATAATTTTTGGCGGACACTGTATAATAAGAGTAATTCAAAATTGTACTTTTACACATCAAGTAGGGTAAAAGTACACCAAAGGTTTGCTTCTAGTTAAATTACATTATTTAATGTTTATTACACTTATCTGTTACGGGTCTCTCCAAAATTTCTGTTTATCAAATTCTTAATTGCATTTAGCTGCTCTTCGCTCTCCAGCCAGCTCTTCGCGTCATTTAATACATTTAATTCTTCAATTTGTTGAATAATATTTGTGTCACTACGTCTTTCCCCATTAATAATGTTTTTAGGTATATCCATAAAAATGTGTCTATCATAGTTAAGTTAGGGTAAAGTGGGGCAAGTGTGACCCCTTTTTCGTATAGTTGACTTTTAGTTCATAACTGCGCGAATGTCATTCACATGATACGATTCTTTTTGGGCTGTATGAACTACTTGGTTCTTAAGCTTAATTTATTGAAAGAAAGAAAATCTTTCGTGCTTCAGGGTAAGGGGGGCACATCGTCTATGCCTTACAGGGCACATGCTTGTAACAACAACACAGATAACGCACTTGCCCCAGGGCTTGCAAGAGGTCTAAATTTTGTACCTCCACCACTGAATTGATTTGACATAGGATGAAATGATGAAAATATTCCTTGTTTGGATATATTTCATTACTCATGACTTTCTTAAAAATTAAAATCTTTTGTCGTTATTAAATTTTTGAATCCAAGGTTTGTGGAGGCCCTCAACGTGTAGGTTGCCCCCGCCTCCGGTTGCCCCGCCGTGCATCCGGCCCTGGCTATGGGGCAACTGCCTTGAATAAACGCAATTTTCTATTCGCGAGGGTAAATTTCTTTTACAAAAACTAAAGTTAAGTTAAGTTAAGTTAAGGTTTTAAAATCATTTTCAAACAAGTTAATAGTTTTTAGATACTTTTATCAGAAGCGAACGCACTTGCCCCGGATACGCACATGCTCCACTTCACCCCCATATGACCTACAGGCCCCTCTTCCCAATTAAAAATAGGAAATACGGTATCCCATTTTGGACTGCAAAAAATGGACAGTTTTTATAGAGTCCAAGAGATTTTCTACAATAATATCAGTTTTTAAAATATAACGTTTTTAGATTCTAAAAATAGAATTTGCGATTTTTAAAAATACATATCACAGAAATTGATATATTCCTTCCCATTTTCTAATTTTAAATAAAATAAAATTACCCATTACCAGTAGAATGAGAATAAAAATACCAATTACTGTGGTGTGAGCTTTTTTAAATATCACTAAATTCGATTTTTTTTATTATTTTGCAGCTACCAATGCAGTACTTGATAAGTTATAATTTTGCTAAACAGAATACTTCATAAGAGCGTTTAACCAAGTTTGACCTCAAAGTAGGCTTTATAAATTCAATTTACATACATACATTATACACTGTGGAGACTTTAATTGGAATATATTCGCTAGCGGGGTGGTGAATGATTTTTCAAAAAATTCCCGAGACACGTCAACTTTTAAATGTATTTACCTACATTTTGCAAGTAATATGAAAAATATAGCCCTTCAGGGGTGGCTGAAACCACCCTCGCCTCAACATGATTTTTTTCAAATGCAACCCTATGGCTTGTGACCCCTCATTGTAAAGCTGGTGGAAAGAGGAATCCAACGCACTGATCAAATTTTAATTTTTAATATGTTTGTAGGGTTGCATACAATTAAAACAATTTAAAAATTAAATTTATTTTCAACGTTTCAAATTGTTCAAAATATGCACCATTCACTTGTTGGCAGCATCCCAGTCTGTGGTAGGTTTCGTCCCTTACATTATGCAACATTTTCCTGCAGATCTGCTATGTTGTTGGGTTTCTGAATGTAAACCCTACTTTTAAGATGTCCCCACAAAAATAAATCCAGTCGTGTAAGATCTGGATATCTTGCTGGCCACTACCTCGCCTCCCAATCCACCTACCGGGAAAAATTCTGTCCAGATACTGACGAACAATGGCAACATAGTGTGGTGGGGCCCCATCTTGCTGAAACCATAACCTCCCGTCGGTCAAGTTAGGGTTTAAGGAGTTTGGAAATAAATGACATAGCACTGGCATTGCTTCGTGCTGGAGTAAACGCAAGTATCTTGCTCCATTAAGAGTGTCATCAAAGAAAAATGGTTCTACAATTCTATCTTGTATTATTCCGGCCCACACATTAGTTTTCTGTGGGCGCTGAGTATGAAGTTCCCTCATCCAATGGGGGTTCTCTTCAGCCCAGTAACGACAATTTTGGCGATTTACGTGCCAATTTAATGTAAGAGTAGCCTCGTCAGAGAAAACTATCCACTCTAAAGATAACTGGTTTTGATCAGTACAAGTCATCAATAAATCGCAAAATTCCACTCGTCGATCTGGATCATCTTCAAGTAGCTCTTGAACAGCTTGCATTTTGTATGGGCGTTTTTTCTCATATTTAAGTATTTTTAAAACTGTTTTGTGATTAAGATTACTATCACGGGCCAGTTGACGGGCTGGAGTGATTGGATTTTCAAGTCAGGATGCGTTTCTCGAAACAAGCGAACAACTTCGCATTGAGTTCGCGCCCTATCACCATATCCAATCATCATCAAAATTTCGAATTTTAGTGATTCAGTTAAATAAGACATTTTCACCAATTTGAAATAACGCTTCGTTTCAAACTCTGAATACAGCATACAAACTAAATTACTCTTTCCGGCCGTGTAAAAACACTAGCAAAAAATAACAAATATCAGTTGTGGCAAAAAATTGCTTGGAATTGTTTGTGGGGACATATGAAAAGTAAGGTTTACATTCCAAAACTAAACAACACACATTTTGAGTACGAAATTGTTGCGTTAAAAATAAATTAAACTATAAAATTACGTTTTAATTGTATGCAACCCTACAAACATACTAAAAATTAAAATTTGATCACTGCGTTGGATTCCTCTTTTCACCAGCTTTACAATGAGGGGTCACAAGCCATAGAATTGCATTTGAAAAAAATCATGTCGAGGGTGGTTTTAGCCACCCCTGAAGGGCTATATTTTTCACATTACTTGCAAAATGTAGGTAAATACATTTAAAAGTTGACGTGTCTCGGGAATTTTTTGAAAAATCATTCACCACCCCGCTAGCGAATATATTCCAGTTAAAGTCTCCACCGTGTATACAAGTCTTGATAGGTTCAAGCGTAACATTGTTTTGTGATTTGGCGTTTGACGCCTTCAAAACAGTTAAAGTTTAAAAATTTGAATATAAACAGTTTGTGTAGATTCTACGAAAAATGATAACAAGAAGCGTTTATGACAGTCATCCAGAAATGGACGGAAAGTTGGATAGTGGATGTATTCTCTCGAAGTCTGTTACTTGGTGTTTTAGGAACAGTTTTCTGATGTGGCTATTAATATCGACTACAACACGTCTAACAATAAGTGTTCTCTCGTGGTTCTTATAAATGAGATCATTTATAATGGTGACAATAACCTGGAAACATTTTTTTTCTCTAATGATTTTATTTCAGTGATTGTGATAATTGGCAAAATATGAATATGTGAAATTCTTTAATGGAACTCTGACTGCTGAACGACATAGAGAAGAAATGATTATACGAGGGCAAGTTAAATATAAACCGGAATTTCCTTTTCAACATCAGACGGCGTATCGGACGGTTTCGCCGATTTTCCGTAAATTCGGTCTGGATAGCTAGACACCTCCTGACATGCGACACCTCTTCTTTTTTGCATTCAGTTAATCGTAGAATAATGAGTGAGCAGGTAGTGCCTTCTTCTGTTGCGCAACGCATATAAAATTTCTGTCTATTGAAGGTGTGCGACCTTCTCAAATTTTGACGCATCTTCAGGCCCAGTTCATTGATGAAACCCTTTCTAAAACAAAAGGGTATGAGTGGCATTGTCCTCAGTGACCTCCATCACTGAGGAGAACATATGTGTAGTACGTGAGCTTTTGGAGGGTGACTGTCGCCTTACACTTGAAGAAATTGCTGGATCAGTAGGAATCAGTCATGGTAGTGTTCATTTAATAATCCACGACAAACTTGATTTCAGGAAGGTCTCAGCTCAATGGATTCCTCGACTTCTCATCCCCAATCAAAAAAGTGTGCTTTTTGAGGTTTGTCAGAGGCTTTTGGCTCGTTATGAAGATGAAGGAAAAGGGTTACTTAATCGTCACTTGTGATGAAACATAGGTTTACCACTATACATCAGAATCCAAACAAGCGAGTATGGAGTGACCGAAAAAAGAGAAAGAGCACCAGTGAAGGCGAAAACAAGGTTGTCTGCGGGAAAAGTACTTTCGACTGTTTTTTTTTTTGATATAGAAAAGGTACTATTTTCGTTGGAGTTCCCCATGAACTCCGAACAATCAATGCAGAATGTTATTGTCAACTTTTGGATAGGGCAAAAGCTTCCTATCGCACGTTCTTCCATCAGGAACGTCGTTTTTCTCCATGACAACGCCAGGCGACATATTGCAGCCATAACTCAGGCCAAGCTGGTGAGGCCGCAAGTCCACCTCTTACAGTCCAGACTGATCGCCGTGCGACTACCATTTGTTTGGACCGTTAAAAAAGCTCTGAGAGGCGAGGAGAGATTTGAAAATGACGTTGAAGAAGTTGAACAGTACGTGCACAACTGGCTGCTGGCACAACATGTCACTTTTTATGACGACGCAATCAAAAAGTTGCCGATTCGGTAGGAAAATGTGTTTCGGTTCAAGGAGGCTGTATAGAAAAATAAAATGTTAGTTTTTAAATTTTATCTCTTAACCCGTTTCGGCCGAAAATGCCACACCCGGTACATCGCTCTTCAGCGCCTCAACGATTTTTTTTGCATATTTTTTTTTGCACATCAAATATTCAAGGAGTTTCTGCTGCAATGGACCTTTTCGAGGGATCGATTTTTTCCCTTATGCGTTCAAAATGGCGCCTGAACTGCAAAATTTTTGCTAAAAATTGAAGAATTTTTTATTGGAAAATGATGCACTTTTCCAAAAAACTGTAAAGAATAAAAAGTTCTTAAAATCACTCAAAGAAAGCACAACATTTTTTTGAGCAACTTTTTGGATTTTGTAAATAGTCAATTTTTGCAAAATTTAAAAAATTGCTTAAAAAATTCTGAAAAAACCAGTACATTTCCTGAATGATTTTAAGAACTTTTTATTCTTGACACTTTTATTAAAAAAATGCATTGTTTTCGAAGGGGAAAATTTTTTCTAAATTTCGATACTAATTTAATCTTTAGAAATGTTTTTATCGAAAAAAAAATGAATTTATTGAGTGATTTTAAGAACTTTTATTCTTGACAATTTTTTGTAAAATTGCATCATTTTCCAATAAATATTCTTGAATGTTTACGCAAAAATTTTGCAGTACAGGTGCCATTTTGAACGTATAAGGCAAAAAATCGATTTTTAAACCACCTTACTTAAAGTTCAAACATTTATTCCATCGGTTAGTGAGGTTCCAGATCCATTATAGACCGAAAACCCCTTGAAAATTTGATAAAAAAAAATGTGCAAAAAAAATCGTGTTTTTTTTAAAAGCTGCTTTTTTCATAACTAAAAATTTTTTGGAGGAATTTCATGGACACCGTCGGAAAGGGCACGTCTTAAACTTCAAAAATATGTCCCTGTCGAATGTCTCTGTCGCAAATATTATATGAGGCGCTGAAGAGCGATGTACCGGGAGTGGTGTTTTCTGCCGAAACGGGTTAAAAAAAAATTATTTTGGAAACTTCCGGTTTTATATTTGACTTGCCCTCGTACGTACATTTCATAAATTAGTTGCATAATGACAAAATTTCCCTCCAGCTAGGTAGTTCTAGAGCAACGTGGTGTTTTACACTACGGGTGAAACAATGGTAATGTTATACAATATTTTCCATAATCGTTTGGTGACCTTGAATTCTTACCATGAAATCCTCTGACATAACACCATGTGATTGCTATTAGTTGTGACCATATTTAAAGAACTATTTTCCAAGTTCCTATTAACAGCTTTGATTCACTTCAAGAAAGAATTTCGGCAAAAATCAACGAAATTAACACTACCTACTCCTCATCTAGAGAAGGTTTTGGTTCTATTCGAAAGGTGTCAGAAATGTTTAGACCTGGAGGCCATTTTCAACAATTTTTGTAAAAAATGTTTGTTTTGAAATGTTTTTTTCAATTAAAATATCAATTTGTGTCTTATTTCGTGTTTAAATAATCGTATATTAAAGACTTAAAAGAATAATTGCTGGATTTTAAACCCAGACCATCAGATTTGCAAAAACATAATTACACCAAATTGCTTACAGCTCAAGTTGTCAAAAAATTGTTTAGATGGCAGACATTATAGAAAAAAGTTGTTTAAGGCATACGATTTTTTATCCACAGCCAACCTGAGGTCAAATGTATTTAAAGGCTTGATATTACTGTTAGGATACGCCACTGACAGTGAGATTCCGGGGCGCTATGATATCTTGCGCGAGGGCCCCGTTTTCTGAAGCGGGAAATTTATTATTCATAAAAACAAATATTTGCATGATGTGCTTCCATTAACAAATTAAATCCGGAGCTCTCCAAGTGGACACAGATGTAAATGATAAAATGTCCGCCGAAATCTCTCCTCGGAGTCCTTTTACGTATTGGGTGTTATCTGTACAGTGGCGGACTAAGTCTATCAGGGGCCCGGGGCGGCAAAACTGAATGAGGCCCCCGGTCTTAGATGTTGATGTATTTTTACAAGCTTTTTATTCATTTCACATTTGTGTGTACGAGTGTGTATGTTTAGTTCAAATCTTGCTAATTAAATTCAACCCAGTTCCTCTCAACCAATTTTGCTGAAATTTTGAATACTTATGTAAAGTCGGTGACAATGCAATGTTAAGGCACCACGGAGACGGAAGATGGCCATATAAATTTCTTAACCACACACGATAAACCCATCGTGTTTGGGCTCGTTTGATTTGTCTTGATGGTTACTCTTATTTTAGTAGTACTGTCAACAAAAAAGTTTGTTTGGGCTCAACTTCGGTTTAGAAAGATGAATAAATTTAGGGGTAGTATATGCATTTCGATAGAGGAGGGCCCCTGAGTATAGAAGCATAATTTTTTATTTCAGGAAAAGACTCCTAAAAAAGTTATAAATTTTTTTGTAACCCTATTGTGACATTTTTTTTTAAGTGTCATTAGTGACAGCTGACAATTATTTTAAAGTTTTATAGTTTACATACTTAGTCTATTTAGTTTATACACTAGCTGTTAGTAAATAATTGTATGGAATGACATATTAAATATTCTAGATGTCATATGAAAATTTTAGAACATGTAAAAAATATAAATAGTGGTGTTATTGCTAGGATAGAGTGAGTTGTGATTGAAATGTTATAGAGTTAAGATCGACGAACAGTAAAGTTGTTATGTAATAAAAGTGTTTTGAATTGAAGAAGCGAGTTATTAACCCTATTGTTTAGCTATCAAAAAAGCTCGTGAAATGGTGGTGGATGACTTCTATGCTGATCAAGAAGCTAGAGGACAAATCGATGGCCCTGGAATTCATGTCCAAATTGACGAATCGAAATTTGGACGTCGCAAATACAATCGTATACGTTTAGTTGAAGGACATTGGGTTCTAGGGATCGGTGTTGAACACAGTGAGGACTTTCGTATGGTCGTATGTCCTGAAAATTGCTGTAACGCTGCTTCGCTTATACTTATAATCGATGGCCCCTGGTTCTATAATCTGGACGGACGAATGACAGCTTATCTGTCTCTGCCTTCCCATGGTTACTTACATGAAACTGTAAACCATAGCAAGAACTTTGTCAGTAAGTAGATCATTATATTGCAAATATTTTTATATTAATATTTTCTATTTATATAGGTCCAATTGGTGCTAACACTCAGCGAGGCGAGTCGCTCTGGAGGGCTGCAAAAGGCTATTTTCATGGTCATGGTCGTGAAGATGCCTTCGTAGATCATCTTTGCGAGTACCTTTGGCGGCGATGGAATTGCAAACATAAGCGCGATCCCTTCGAAGCTCTTCTGTGCACTATCCGCCGTCAATATGGCGACTTCCGTGGCTAATTTTCTTATTGCATTCTGATTCACATTTTGAATAATATTTGATATATTTCAGTTGTATCGCAGTTATACAGTTTATACAGTATAGGTTAGGTTAGTTATAGTCGGTTGTTATGTTGTTAATATTGTAGTTTCTTGGCGCCATCTATGATATATCTTGCTAAGTAAAAGTTCTCATAGACTTAACAAGGAATATAAAAAAAATCATAACTTTTTTAGAATTCGTTTCCTGAAAACAATTTTTGTGCCTCTATGCTCAGGGAATCCTCCTCTATCGAAATATATATATTGCTCTTAAATTTATTCATCTTTCTAAACCGAAATCTTACCAAAGTTTGAATTAAAAATAATTTGTGTGTATATAATGTGTGTCTACGCTAGTCTCTAGCAGATAATTTTAAATTACTTACATGAGAGGAGGCCTGTGCCCAGGAGTGGGACGTATATAGGCTGAGGATGATGATGAGTTACATACACATAGGTACATAGAATATAGATATGGATGAGGAAAATAAAATACGAATCAGCAACAAACAATATAAAAGGTAGTTTTTATTTTCTGTAAGTATGTCTATTTCACATGTTTTCGTGCCTTCATTTTACTGAACTCCTCAATAACTTCAATGAAATCAATTTCCTTGCAAACTTTCCTTTCAATTGAAAGCATGGACAGATTGACCAGTCGCTCTTGGTTGATTGTAGATCGAAGATAATTTTTTTAATAGCTTAAGTTTGGAAAAACTTCTCTCGCGTGATACAACTGAGACGCAAACGATCAAGAAGTATTACAGTATAAGCGATGTACAGGGTAACGATTAGCAGTAGAAGTAATTTTAATTTAGAAGTTATAAATCACCGGTACAGGCTGTATTTATGTAAGTATCTACGGGACCTCCAACTCCAAACTGTCTCTTACTTAGGTAGGTACTGAGCATATTGTTTAGCCTTGTTTAGGATTTGATTAAAATAACTTGTCGACATTGGGAGGCCCCCCTGGGACCAGAGGCACGGGGCGGAGCGCCCCGCCCCTTCCGCCCTCTGTTAGTCCGCCACTGTATATGTAACATTTTTAGTTATATTAAAATGAGTAATAGTAGGTATAAAAGTGAAGTAGATTCTGAAGTTATTTTATCGAATCACAACATGTATGTACAAATATGAGAAGCATTTTCGCATGGGCTAATTTAAAAGTAAATGTACACATATACAGTGCTTTTGTAAAGTAACGCATAAATTACATCAAAACGTTACAATTTTTTTGGAGAAATCACCCGTCATCATGTCACACATTTCATAAGAATTCCATTTTGTGATTTATGGATGTCTCCAAAAATTTTCGGGTATTTTTTAAGCAAGTATGAAGACATATTTTTTTTTATAAACGATGCTCATGAAACGAAAATGCGTATGAGGAATTATTAACAAATGGAAAAATGTGTCATATTTTTGTCACTGACAGCAAAAACTAAAAAAAAAACAAAACTATTTTTTGAGAAGTAAATGGGATTTTCTGGAAAATGTTTTTATGAAACTTATGTTGACATTTATCTTAACGTGTCCAAGCGATTTAAACACTAGTTACAGCTATTACTAAACTAGTCAGAGCTATTTATGTAACTAGTTAGGAAATGCATTATTTTAAACAAAAGAATGCATTTAATATGTTTAATAATATTTAATGTGTTTTTCATTTTTTTATATTAACAAAAATATGTATTCTAAAAGAATGTTAATTTGTATTAATTGATTTAAAAAAAATGAAGTAGACAGTTAGTTTGTTTAGATTGTCAACAAGATATCGGTTTGAAGTTTTATATAGTTTTGAAACTATTTTACGAAAACACTATATATGTATCTTCAATGCATTTCTTAGATAAAAACTCGAATACGATTCAATAGTAATGAAGTCCAGGTATTGAAAAACCTCATTTGGATTCTCTTAATTATTGATCTTCCCTTCCTTGATAATTGGATGTACCTTAATTGATTCTTAAACAGATCTGAAGTACATAGTTGATAATTAGGTTGTATATATTATTCCTTAGCATTCATGCAAACTACTTAATAATAAAGTCGAATAATAAAGCCAAATACAAGAAGGTTGCAAATATTCGAAATTATAGAATTAAATTGTACATATTTACCCTGTACATATTTAGTCCTGTTCGGGTTTATTTGAGCCGAGGTCATTTTTCTTAGTTTTTTTCTTGTTATAACTACATAGAGTAAATGAGTATTTTAATATTTGATGGCTTTGTTTCACAACTCAAGAACCTTTATTTTAACTAAAAATAAGAAATTCATTACTTCGTTATTTGTTACTTTTTTTAAAAAATTTTAATCGTTACATAAATATGAAATGCTCGGGTCAATAGGACCCGATTAAAATAAAATTAGATTTTAGTAGTGCCAATTAAAGGTTATTAGTATTTTATTTTGAAAAAAAGAGACTTTGATATTTAGGAAGAGTTAGTTATTGCCTATAGGTATTTGTATAAAAACGAGTTTAGTTGTCGCTTTTAGGTTTCATAACCCATATTATAGTTATGTGAGAAAATTTGAAATTTATCTTACGAAAGCTTTATAATATGATTAATTATAATAAGAATTAATATTAATTTAAACTTTATGTCGGGTAATAATGACCCTAACAGTACAACCGTATACTAAATTTGAAGAAAACATCAAGGTTAACCGTTTGTATATCAACACTTATTAACTTTAGTTTGAAAATAAAGATGGCATTCAAAAAAGTGCTAAAGTAGACGTATCTCAAAATACATATTTTACCAGTTAGGACGTTTCATTCCAACAATACACCTAATAATAAAATGTCACTCGAAAACTACCATTTGCTGACAAAAGTGAATTAATTCATTGGTGACTTTATCTAGAAGATTCGTAAAAAACTTTGTAGCGTCAGATAAGTTTCTATAATTGTCTCCGAGAGTCTTGTTCGATGTGGTGAACATACAAGTATATGCTTATATTTTGACAATGACCGTTCGACATCGACATATGTAATTCAGGCATAATTAAAATACTCTTCGCACTCACTTATTGGATCTGTAGATGCACCATCACAAATCTGTCTAATTTGGTAACCGGTGTCTTTCTTTATAACACTGTCGAACTTACTTTTAACTGGCTCTTTTATTGCGTCACCTATAGCTTGTAACAGCGAATTTACTTCGTCAACTATTTGTAGTGACTCCGCTAACGACAAAATATTCTTTTCTGTAATTTGAATTACAGAACATTTAATAATATGTTCTGTAATACATAACCATAGACGTGTATTTTTAATGCACTTTTAAATCCACTGTAGTAAATCACTGAATACAGTTGTTAGATAGTTACCTAACGTTGTGCGACCTAATAACGGCATCTCTAGAACGCATTTGTTCTAGAACTCATGAAATGTTTGTTTATCGAGTAAATTCAGGTGTACATCACCGGTATTTAGCATTAAAAGTAAGGCGAACATAAACTGAGTTCTGACGGGCATACCCTCCTTTTTTTTTTTATTTTTCATACAAATGAGACGAAACCAACCCCGGGGGGGGGGGTGGGTTGGGAAAAAAACCCCCCCCCCCCCCCCCCCCCCCCCCCCCCCAGCACCAAAAAGAAACATACTACATATGGATATATTAAATTTATTGAATTTGAGTGATACACATTATATACGAGGTGTGTAAATTAAGTAATGAGACTGGCAACATAGCGCCCGATCTAGCAACACTGAGGAGACGGGATTGGAAGAGTGGTAGGTTAACATATAATGTACCTTCATAAAGTTTGAACTTGTTAGAGGTCATTTGTTTGCTTCTTCTGTACAGTTTTCGTAAAGCGGTTTTTTCTAGTGCGTTTTAAAAATGCGTGACATTAATTTTGAGCAACGATGTGCTATCAGGTTTTGCTTCAGTCTTGGACACAGCACAACGGATACTTTTGCAAAACTGCAACACGCCTATGGAGACTATGTTTTTTTCCAGAGTCCAGGTTTTTCGGTGGTTTAAGGCATTCTCAGAAGGAAGAGAGTCGATTGAAGATGAACCACGCAGCGGAAGGCCTTCATCTTTAAGAACTTATGAAAATGTCGATAGAATACGGGATCTTGTGCGTTCAGATCGTCGGTTGACGACAAGAATGATCGGGGAAGGGTTAAATTTGAATCACACCACTCTTCATCAGATTTTGAATAAATAATTGGAGATGAGAAAAATCTGTCAAAATGGGCCAAAAAAACCTTTCGCGGGAACAAAAGGACAACAGGAGAGAAAGGTGTCTTGACATTTTGGAATCGATTGAAGATGATCCTCATTTTATGGAACTGGTGATGAGACTTGTGTGTTTGAGTACGACCCGGAAACCAAGCGCCAAACCGTGGAATGGCACACTTCAAGCTCTCCAAGACCCAAAAAAGCAAGAATGAGCAAGTCGAAGATCAAATGCATGCTAATTTGCTTTTTTGATAGCCACAATTGTCCACAACGAGTTTGTGCCTCCTGAACAAACAGTAAATCAACACTTTTACAAAGAGGTTCTTAAAAAACTTCCAAACATCAAAGCAAAACATCAAGAACAATTTGATGTTGCATCACGACAATGTGCCTTGTCACACAGCCATTTCAGTAAACGAGTTTTTAGCCATAAAACTTGCCAGTAAAAAAATCCTGTGGCTCCTGGGCAAAGGATTCGCCTGACTTGAATCCTTGTGACTTTTTTTCTCTTCTCGAGATTGAAAAATCACCTCAAGGGACGTCATTTTGGGACCATAGAAAACATTCAAACGGCTGTATCTGACCAGCTGAAGGTTACACAGCCCCACAAAAAAACTGCTATCGAGACAACTTTATCCCTATGTAATTTTCGGCGCTGAATCCGAATCCGAAGTCAAAAAAAAAACGTACACCCCCAAATCAACCCCTAGCGCTGAAAAAAACGGTAATAATGACTTTTTTTTTAAACAAAGCATTCACGAATAGTTAACACTACTTTCCATTGAAAATCACCCCCGTGAGTGGGTGAAAACTACCCCTCACACAACAAAAAATTAAAAAAAACAATGATGTGCAGTGAAAAAAGCTTACGATGCCCGGTTATTTTAGAAACAGTATATAACTGCATTAGTCTCGATGCGATGCTCAAAAAAATACCACCATAGAGTGGCGGAAATCACCCATAAATTTAAATTATAGTTGCTTAGATGACTCCTAAAAAAGAATTCTCTGAAAATACTATTACTTATTTATATGACCTCTAAAAATAATCGTCTAAAAATTCAGAAAAAAAAACATCTATATAATTTTCTGATTACTTATAGTTTTTTGACCAGCCGGGTAGAGGCGCATTGACAACAGCATACGAGTGTTGAAGGTCTGGGGATTAAGTATACGTTAAGATGGGCTATTTATTGTTTCTGTTATTACCTTTTTTTCTCTGTTATGTTGTTAAGTTTATTTTTGCTACTTTATAATATGGGTACTTTTCAAGTACGTTGTCAAAGATTCTTCTTAAATAAGAAAATGCAGATGTTTTGAGCTTTTTTAAAAGGTACTGCAACTATTTTTTAATTTCTTGTTATGAGGAGTAATTTTTTAGCCTCTCGTGATGTCATTGAATGAGTTTCATGCAGTGCAAGTATTCACCTCCAAACTGCAGTGCTGCATATGTAGAGACATCCAAAAAAAACCTCATTTCACTGGGGGGAGAAAAAAAGGTTTTTCTCTTCTCTTCCGAATTTTTAACCCCCTTTTCTCTTCACAAGCCCCCCCTCCTACGGCCGCCGTTTTTTTTTTTTCCAATAGGGGCCCCCCCTTCCCCCCATTTGTTTTCCCCCCAAAACTTAAAGCCGGCCCCCCTTCCCCCCCCCCCCCTTCTTTCCCCGGTTTGGGGGGGTTTTTTTTTTTTTTTATCTATAGCCAATTTTAGCATCGATTAATATAGAAATCCACAAAAATTTTTCCCCAATTTTACTTGTAATTTAAATTTAGGGGTGGTTTCCGCCACTTTTATGGGGGTGGTTTCCATCACTTGTATGGGGGTAGAGCTGGCGATAATTTTTAAGTTTTGTTGTTTGAGCCCACTCGGGGCTTTAACCTGTATTTCTTCGTTAAATAGTTTTTTGATTTAAGACTATTCGTGAAGTTTTAGTCTGCTATTTTTAGTGTTGGGGTTGATTTTGGGGGTGTACGATTTTTTTGACTTCGGATTCGGATTCAGCGGCGGAAATTACGTAGGGATACGTACGATTGTCTCGATAGCAATTCCAATTTTTTGTGGGGCTGTGTTTTCCCAGTGTAAAGTTCCAGCACTGCTATGAGGAATAGAAGAACTATCTCCAGCGCTGTGTGGCATTGCAAGGAAGTTATTTTGAAGGAGACAATACTGAATTGTAATTATATTCCGATAAAAACATTTAAAAACATCAGTCACTACTTAATTTACACACCTCGTATGTATATTAACTATAAACACAAAAACAAACTTTTAAATCCTCTTGTAATACAAATACATTTTTGTTTATTTAATGCATTACGTTGTAGTGGTGCGGCTGAAAATATAATTGCAATGCACGCGTATTAACATTGCGGCATGAATGTTATTTACAACTCGTTTTTATACAACTAACACAGCGCTCGAACGGCTTAATATGTAACGAATCGGCCTACTATGGCGTTTAATTTTTAATTTTACCCGGACTTGATTGGTAATTAAATTAATCCCGTCAATCTGCAGCCAATAGAGTGCGTGCCACGCTAACGAAATTCCAAATTAAATCGTTTCGAAAACAACAACTCAAAATGGAAATTTCATTTACATAGTTTATCGAATTACACGTTACCGAAAACACTTTTCGTCTATGTGATGAAATAATAGGCCGCTGGTAATGCTAAATTGTTTTAGGTGGATTACGGATTAGGTTTATTGTGGCGTTTATCCATACTAATGGTTTAATTGTAGCGTCCTCAGTAGGCTGTGTTAAGCTAGTGAAAGAGCAAATTTTAATCAGTCCGCTTTGTATTTTAAAATTTTTTTCGGCCTCTAATTCTCTTCAGTTAAACAATTTTGATTTAAATATTGCAAAAGTGGACAATAAATATTTTTCATGTTAATAAATAAGCACTTAAAATCAAATAGTGAGGTCGTACAGTCTAGTATAAATTAGACGTCTCTTTTTAGGAGAGTTTTTATAAAAAATTCTCAGCCAGGTTGATTTAATTAAAAAAATATCATTTCCAGGTCGTCCTTTGTTTTCGACCTACATATGTCAGTGTTTGAAAAAAATATTTTATTTTTTTGGGAAAATCATCATAATCAAGACATCTGAGACAAATGCCACAGTTTCAATAATAAATGAAGCCATTATAATCACGAAACAATAATTTTCAAAACAAGAATTGCTAAATTAGAATAAGTTTGGCAAAAAAATGGAGTGCCTTTAACACCTTAAATTTTTTTAGAGCTTAATAGATCCCTGTATCGGCACTAATTTACACAAATTCTGAACTTCACCACCTCAATTTTTAGTTATTGTTCGGAATTACTTAAACAAAGTATTTAAAAAAAGATCTCAATTTTTTTTGTAATTCTTATTATTTAAAAAAATGACCGATGACGTCATATCTTGAAAACAAAAAACCATCTGAAAATTATGTCTGTTGAAAAATGTGTCTCTTTGAAAAGCAAAATGGACCAGTCCAAGCATTTTTTGTTAAAACTTTCCTAAAAAAAATATAAATTTTCAAAATAATGTTACAATGACTATAGATTGTCTGTTGAAAATGTTTATTTGATTGGATGATTGAAAATATTTATAGAAAATCTGAATTTATTAAGAAGATATGCAAGAACTTTTGTTTAAATTTCTCTAATTTTGTGTTGCTAAAATTAGGGGGGGGATTTGTTTTTTCTTAAGTTGCACCCTGACAATGGTTTTTTTTTTTATTTATTTTTTTTTTTTTTTTTTTTTTTTACTTTTATTAGTCACTGAATATTGATAGTTTTTTTAAGTTTTTTTCTTTTATTTTTTTTTGTTAAACTCTAACTCAATTAATTTTTTTTTTTTATTTACTCTACAATTTTTAAAAGATGTCCTTATGTAAATTTAAGTTTTTTGATTATTGGATTAAATATTTAAGTATTATTATATTTATTTTGTTTTTTTTTTATTTTTTTTATTTTGATTTTATTTTTTTTTTATTTCCTTCACAAAACCTAATAATATGTCCAATTGTCGCTTTCTTTTCTGTATTTTTCCTTTGTAGTTATTTTTCTTTTATATTTTAAATAACACTTTTTTATTATTCATTTTTTTAAAACATTTTTTAAAATACAAATGAAAGTTTTAGATTTTCCCCATGAAATAATTTATATATTTGTTTTTGTGTTTTTTTAATTTTATTTATTATTTTTTATTTATTTTTAACCCTGGTTCTTTATTTAAAAGGTAAGTTTAAAAACCATATTTTAGGTCCCCCCCATGCCCCTGCTCTGTGTGGTTCTTTGCGAAACACCTGTATTTCCCTCTGATAAAAATGGACTCTCCCATTTTTTTTAATACCGTGTGGTTAAACTTGGTGGGGTTATCTCTGATAGTTTTTAAAATATGAGCACTTAATATCTTAAGTGCCCATATACATTGGTAATGTATAGAGTTTTCAAAAAAACTGCAGTAGGTTTTAGATATTCATACAATAAATCACTGGGCATGCAACATACAGTATACTTATATACTGCAGCTGCGTAGAATACTTTTGCAAAAACATGCAAGGTGTTCTTTTAAAAATAACACTGCCATACAAAAAAAAGTTGTCTGAAATGTAGATAGGGTAAATGTGGGGAGACACCGCACTTTTTTAGAATGTGCAATAAACTCCCCTTAATAATGCAATAAAAACTAGCTAAAATAAGAGCCATACACTAGAAACATTTATTCAAGAAACGGAACATAACACAAGTGGTTATGGCAAGAAATAAGCATATAAAAAATATTTTGTTGTCATATATAGGAAGCCAACTCTCCTACATGCTATGGGTGAGTCGCCGTATCTAGAGGGAGAGATGGCTTATAGGAAATAAGATTATATTATTTTTTCACTTGATTCAATAAATACTTTCCACTTGGGTTCCAGGCAACTTCGAATGCTCTACACGTTTCATGCAACCAACCTTTACAACGTGTATACTCCATTCAGTCTGATTTTGACATAGTTCCTATATTTCCAAAGTTCAAGACTCTCCGCATTCATTTTCCTCAATATCCACAAAGACGCATTCATTTTCCTCAATATCAGTAATATTGCTACTTGAGGAATGAGCTGATATTTCTACTTCCAGATAATAAGGATGCTGGCTTCTTTTACTTTCGTTTTAATCCTTTAGATACAGATTTAAATTGGCCCTTTTTGTCCGTATTAGGGACAACATTTTATTTAATGTATATACAATTTTTATTATTTTATATATTTTATGTCTTTTATACAACTTGGGTTAGTTAAATGAACTGCCGGTTGTTTTTTGCGTTTTCTAATATTAGAAAGTACAGGTACGAGCGATATTTGTTGAACCAATTTTCCTGAGGTAACGTCACAAGTGGTCGAAGTTGATGGTTGAGGTTCTGAATTGTTATTGGAGGAATTTTGCATTATCGTATCTGATCGAGATTGATTTAATCTTGGATTTACTGTATGTTTTCTCCTTCCTCCAAACTGTGTAAAGCTTCAGTTACACTGGTTTTAGGAGAGGACGGTTGACCTTCGATAACTTCTGTATTAGTTAACTGAAGATCCGACACGCAAAAAGCATGTTCAGGTATTGCCTGTAGATTGTGTGGGTAAACACCACTTAGTGCGTCTTCTATCCCACAATACTTTGCAGCGTCTCTCCCCAATAGATGGGAGAGACGCTGCAGTCAATTTCTTATAGCTGTTTAATGCCATAGCGATCACGGTGTATTTAAACATAATATTAATGATCCTACGTCTAATCACAAATAAAAATACAAGCGAATATAAAGTTCACTGGTGCTTTGCCCAATATTTTTGAAGCCACTGAAAAATTTTTAGCCACTCCTGAACAGTATTTTTTAAAATATTCATTAACGTAAACGTTCGATTTGCATGCAAGTGACTTACGATTTGCATCAACTGACTATAAGTAAGCGAAATTGCCGTTGAAATTATAACAGTAGTTCCAAAGGATCCTTGCGTCTTCTGTCCCACTGCGGCATCTCTCCCACATTTACCCTACATGAGATATATGGCCTCCGAAATATTTTTTCCTGCTGAACACGAATCCGGTTTGAATCAGAATTGCTCCATCACCATTCAATCTTCAGCAAAATGTTGAAGAATCTTCAGAAAAATAAAGAATTTTTCCTAATGAGGTGTACTTTATGTGTGATATATAGTTTCCGAAGTATTTTTGTCCACTGAACACGCATCCGGTATCAGAATTGTACCATCTATCTTCAGTCTTCAGCAAAGTGCTGAATAATCACACATAAATTATAGCTCATTAGGGAAAATTCTTAATTTTTCTGAAGATTCTTCAGCATTTGGCTATAGATTGAAGGGTAATGGAGCAATTCTGACACCGGATTCGTGTTCAGCGGGAAAAATACTTCGGAAACCATATGTCCTATGTAGGTACATTTCAGACAACTTTTTTTTGTGTGGCGGTGTAATTGGGTCAACTGCCTAACAAGTAATTTTTTGACACTCCATACAACTATTTTTGTATTTAAAAAATATATATAAAGAACAGAATATTTTTCGAAAATTTTACTGTAAATGATAACGGAGATAGTGGGGTCAATTCTCAGTCAATTACCCGTGGAACCTATTTTATATTTTTTGTGTTACTACATAATAAAAAGATTACCCTACAACGTAGGTGCATACTTCACAAAGTCTCACACTTTATAAAGTGATAAGGGGTGCTATTTCGAGTTTATATAAAAGCAACCTGTTATTTTAAATTAGATACTTTTAAATGAAAATACTTTTTTCATTTTTCACTAAATTTTGTAGATATCAGTTAAGAATTCACAATAATTTGAAGGGTATGTATCTGGATGAACACTCTTGATTCATGAAGAACTCATTAGTAAAATATGCATTTCTCATAGATTGATGTGAATAAAAATCTTTGTGAAGTATCAAGTTACTTGTTAGGAAACAGTAATTTCTTTAATTTTACATTTTAACGAGATAAAATAGTTACAGGATAGTTTACAGCGAAGATTAACTGTTTTAGATTTTGTGGACTTTGAATATATCGCTGGAATAAACATTTTAATTATTGTATTATTATGCATTTTAAAATTAAATCATACCATTAGCTCAAATGCCATAATTAAAAACTTTAAGGAATCTGTAAATTCTTTGACTTATTATATCAAAATTAGTCATTTCTCGTAGATTTTTTTTAATTCGTAGCATAAGAATTATTCTAGACTTATTTCTGATTCAGTCTCGAGTTTATATGTCAATAAATGTGTTATTTGAAATTAATTGAATTCGAATTACACTGGCGCATTCGCCATAATATAAATGTGTCCATATTATGTACATTTTCAATCATTATGGAAATTATAACAGTATACTCCAATGTATTCGAAAATATAAATGTACTTCTGGGTCAGCTTCTATATAAACAGGTGATTATCGGAAAAGGTTCACCTCCATAATTTTTTTGTTTTCAGTTATTTCATAAAATAATAATATTTTTAGAGTTGGTGCTTAGAGTGATTAGAGTTTATTAAAACGTTCCAGTTTGAGTCAAATTGACGTAGAAATTTACTTTGCTTTTGCTGATTTTTTTATTTCCATTTTTTTAACATTTAAATATGGTTAGCAATTTTGCATGTTTTGTCAATTTTTTTCAAATATCAACGTATGGCTCATAAAATGATTCAAACAGAGCTTTTTATTATCAACACACTCCAATATTTACAAGAATTACCAAAAAAAAAAACGTTAACTACCTGGAAATATTAACACAAAATGGGGATTGATTTTAATGTACTTACTAGCATTAGGTGGCTTCAAAATCACTTTTGTTTAATAAAATTGAAAATCAAATTTGTTTAATTTTTGTTCAGAACCAACTGTTAACTAAAATATTTTGACAGATTTGGGACTTTATGGCCTATCACAAATTTGAGCAATATTCTTGACTTCACATTTGTCATAAATGGCAAAGTTAGATCCTTTTTATCACGGTGTTACCAACGAACAGGATTTTTTTAAATTGATCACAATATTTTTTTTGAATAAATTCTGAAAGAGGAGTATTTTCTGTGCATGGAAGTGAAAAAAAGTAATACAGATTATTACATAAAATTTTAAGATTTTAGAGGATATTTTCCCAAGGCTGAGCCCTGTCTTCATGCAATCATCGAGGTATCTAGTAAGTTACTATGTTACGAATGTAAATATGTTATAATAATAATACCTATATGTACAGTGTGCGGTTTCCAACCGGATATTTTGGAACCAGTATTAGCCATAACTTTAAAACCGAAGCAATGGGACCCACTAAATCACCATTAATAGGGAATGAGTGACCTTCAAGTCACCGGTCTTAATCTGATAGGATTAGTATTAACTAAAAAATCGTAAATGGCAAAATTGTCAAACCAAAATTTGATCGAACATACTTTTACTGCTAAAGAAATCAAAAACCAGAAGTATCTCATGTAAGGTTCTGTGGAATTGATACGCGGCAATCAAATATCTCAATTTTTCATAATGATGTAGTGCAACAATTACTTTAAGGAGACGTACTTTTCAAGATTTGCTTACATAATATATTTGTTCCAAACAGTACGTATGGCGATTAGTTACTTCATTGGCGAATCCCATAATTTAATTTCATAAAATTAATCGTTGTCCTCACAAATAAAAGTAGATACTTAAATTTAATCATCGTTATTCATTCTCAATTATTTAAAAGCTTTATGTCTTAAGATATAAAATTTATATTTTTAAAAGGTAAAACAAAGTTAAAATTGTATATCTTATAAGTAGTTTTGAAATAATTATAATTTTACAATAATTAGTTCACATTTTCTTAACGTTTTATATTGAAGTTGTTGCAAAGAAGGGTACAACTATAAAGAAAAAAACAAATGGATACAAAACGTATAATATTTTATTAACAATTACTTTCCTAAATACATTAAATATACGTATTAATCACTTAACATAAATGTTCAATTCAACCTCTTGCGATTATAATAAGCGTCTATTTGATTCAGTGTAAATGAGAAAGATTTATCCGGTTAGTGTAAAAAAAGAATACACTTTATTAAAGTACATCGTAATAATGTTGAAATTTTACGTGTCTAGCGTAAAATATATTTTCCAGAGATTTTTGTTCTCTGCTCACGTTATTCTCTGTGTGGGAAACATGCCACTTGAACATTCGGTCGCAATACACCTATTTTTACACTTCATAAAATTTCGCTGTTACAGGTGATTTAGATGCAATTATTTATGCCTTGTTCCAAACAAATTTTGTACCTGTAAGATGTTCAGGGGTATTTCAAGCGGAAAAACTGCACTAGCTACGCTCAATCTTGGCGAAGTGTGAGTATCATTTGTAATAAATATTTTGTTAGTGTACAGTGTCCACCATAAAGTTGGAACCATATGGGATTTTTTTTTAATATTGGAGTTTGATAAAAACTTTTGGTGACAATCACTTATGCTTCCAAAATAACTTAAAATCAGCAATTCAAAGTTGACAGCTAACATCTGGCAACTGTCAAATTTGTGACTCTCCAAAAATATTTTTAGAAAATGGCCTAAATTGTTAATATTTCGAAAAATGTTACCAATAAATTATGTTCCTAATGATATTTTACGCCTATATGCCTATTTTGAGCGAAACATTTTGTTATTCAAAAAAATTTATATTTTCGAAGTTTTTGATTCACTCCCGTAACTAACTGATCTGAAAAAAACGCTTCAAAACAATATAAAGTCTGTCATTTCAATGTATATTGTACTAATAATATTCTTAATTAAAATGATGTTGTTTAAAATGATTAAAATGTTATTGATATTCTTAATCAAAAAAAAGGTACTACCTGGATTATTATCTTCCAATTTCCACAAATATCCCCATTGTTTTTCAACTGTTTTTTTAAAACCTTATTTTGTTAGTGCAAAAATGGCTTTAGTACTTCTATATTAAATATATATAACAATAAACTACGACTTAAAAATAACACACAATAAATAAATCACTTAAAAAAAAAGAACTTAATATGAAAAAAAAATCAGTAATAGCGATGGAATGCCGTTGCTACAGAACACCTTATGATAGTGTGTAAAAACAAAATGACAGTTCATTAACAAACTAATAATTGTTTTTCGCTATTTTGTAAACATGCTTACAAACGCAGGGAAATTTGAAATAATTTTAATTCATGGCGAAGATCGTACAAATAGAACTACTGCCTAAATTTTTAATGCTAGACATCCTAAAAAATGTATTTACCAAGCGATGGTCAGCAAAATTTTGTCTAAATTCAAGGAGATCGGTTCAGTGAGCCGTAATTTAAAAAAAACGCATTGTACCTGGAAAGTTGTGGAAAAGGAAGAGAATGTTTTGCTAAATGTTGTGGAGCATAAGGTTACTTCTGAAGCTGCAATAGGAAAAAGGACAAATGTAGCAAATACAACTGTAAGAAGAGTTTTAAAGAAACACCGTTATAACGACCTAAGGGAGATAACGACCTAAATTTATTAAAACGTTAAAAGAAAGATACTTTGCCCCAAGATTTGAATTTTGTGCGGTAATACAAGGTGAGTTGCAGACAACATATATTTATCAAAATACATTATGTTCACGGACGAAGCCACTTTTACCTCTAATGGAAAGGTATTATCCTCTCAGAATTGTCGCTGGTGGGCTGATGAAAATCCCAATTTTATAACAGAGTGTAGAGACCAGTACTCTTTTAAAACCACTGTGTGGTGCGGTATTTTTAATGGAAGACTAATTGGACCTTATTTTTTTTTCGACAAAATTTAAATGCTAGAGGGTATTTGAACTAACTTTTTACAACACGAAATTGCAGCAATTGTAGATGAAATGCCGTTGAATGAAATATCATATTTGGTTTTTCAACAAGACGGAGCGGCAATTGACTCTACTGCTGAAGTCAGAAAATTACTAAAAATCTTGTTTAGAGGAAAATGGATCGGGAGGTTTTCAGAATTTTCTTGGCCACCGCGTTCGCCAAATTTGAACATAATGGACTTTTTCTTTTGAGGATAATTAAAGGGACAAGTGTACAAAAGGAGATCTTTTCAAAATGTGGATCATTAAGAAAATGGTATGAGGAATATGTACAAATATTCCTAGGCAGTTCTTACTAAATTATGTCAGGGAATTTAACCGCCGAACTGAAAAATGCAAGAAAAAAGAAGGAATCACACAGAGATGTAAGGTTTATGCAGCTTGCAACGGCATTCCATGGATATTACTGATTTTTTTTGCATATTAACTTTTTTTAAATGATTTATTTATTGTTTGTTATTTTTAAATAGTAGTTTCGTGTTAAGATAGCCAAATTGTATTTAGAACCATTTTTGTACTAAAAAATAAAGTTTAATAAAAAAAAACAGTAGAAAAACAATGAGTGATTTTTTGGAAATTGGAGAATAATCCAGACAGTACCTTTTTTCGATTAAGAATATCAATAATCTTCAAAACCAACGAACCTACATATATTATTAGCACAGTATGCATTGCAATGACAGTCTTTATACTGCTTTGAAGCGTTTTATATGTTTTCAGATCAGTTAGTTACGGGCGTGAATCAAAAACTTCGAAAACATAATTTTTTTTGGATATCAAAATATTTCGCTCACAATCAGCATATAGGCGTAAAATGTCATTATGAACATCATTTCTTACTGACATTCTTCTAAATATTAACAATTTAGGCCATTTTTTAAATATTAAAAATCACAAATTTGACAGTTGCCATATGTTAGCTGTCAACTATGAATCGGTGCGTTTAAAGTTATTTTAGAAGCAGAAGTGATTGTCACCAAAGGTTTTTTATCAAACTACATATGATATTAAAAAAATCCCATATGGTTCCAAATTTATGGCGAACACTGTATATACCGTTAATATAGTACCGTTGTAATGAAAACTTTGAATCTGTTAGTTCTATGATACAATAAATTTACTCAGCAAAAAAATTGCCTATTAATTTTTCATTTGTTATAGTAAACAATCATTTCATTTCTATGGTCTACTACGGGAACGTACCCATACTACGTGACCCCTTCAGGGGGGAGGGGGTCTCCAAAATACCACGCTTGGTCACAGAGGCGTGGGGGCGGCTTAGGTTTTCGTCACGTAGTCTGTATCCTCTAGGGAAATCTTGCGTTTTTTCGCTATATATGCACGCACTCTTGGCGTCCACGCGGCAATTGCTGTATTAATAAAGACAAAGTTGAGCCAAATTATTTTTTTAATTCTGTTTGCAAAATATGATTTAAAACCATATTTATGAATTACTACGTGAAAACTAGAGGGGGAGGGGGGGGCTTGGCTTATACTACGGGTGGTCACCGAGGGGGGGGAGGGGGTAAACAATTGTAAAAAATGGGTCACGTAGTATGGGTACGTTCCCTAAACAGACCCATTTTCAAAATATCTCGTTATTTAACTATCTATCTACTGACTTCAAATTCTTTAATAATACTGTCCATTTCATCACAGTTGTTTTATTATTATGACAGTAAAAAAGTAAACAAGTGATGGTGATGACCAATAATAAAATAAGAGTTACAGGTATATGGCATAATTTTAAATTGTTATAAACTGTTAAAATACCGAAAAAACTTTTTTGTAGTCTCAATTATATCTTAGTATGAGTAGTGTATGTGGGTAATTCTTTTACAAACCGTACGGATTTTGATGAAAATAGACCGACACATCTCCGATTTGGCTGAAACTTTTTTCACGGATTCTATATCGAAAAATAAGAGATACGTGTCCGAGGATTTTTTTGTTTTTCACATATATTCAAAACTCGCTATTCTCAAATTTTCGATCACTTGTATTATTGAAAATATGTGAAAAACAAAAAATCCTCGGACATGTATATCTTATTTTTCGTGAATATGTGAATTTTGGTAGCATTTTCATAATATTTTAATGTAGGTGCTTTAATAGACCAAATAATATTCTAGGAATGTTTGTAGTAATGAAAACAAAAAAATTATATAAAATAAATGTCAAAATAAATGCAAAAGTCAAAAATTATACCTTATTTTTTTTTATTGGTGTATAGCAAACTTTAATACGCTTAGTCTGTGTATATTATTATTCCAGTTAAAATACCTAACAAAGCCATAAAACTATATACTGTTCGGACTGTCAAGATTTGTTCGGATTATAACTTAGAGCTTCGAGCGTCCACTGTTCGGATTAGCGGAGGTTCATACTAACGCATATTTGGATTATCGGAGTTGTACCTACTGTAATTGTAAAAGAATAATTACAATATATGTATAAATTAAATGACACACTTTTAGTGGCAGTAATGCCAATATACTCAAATAAAAAAGAAAATGGCGGATTGGTGACGGGGGGGCTGGGGTCCCTAAAATACCCCTCTTGAGCGTTAAAATTTTTTTAGGAGTCGCGATGTTTTTTCACAAATATTATTTTCTCTTGGCCATTTGTGAGAAAAACTCACTTCCTTTGATAAATCTATCACACTAATGTACTTACATATGCATAATAGTTATTCATCAAATTTGAATAAAATCTGTCAAATATTTCGTAGATATATATAAACGGTTATGTTTAATGTACTAAATTATTATAAGCGTTCTGTAGTATCACAGAATAAACCTAACTAAACAAATTACAAACATTTCTGAACTATCTGATTTATTGACGAAAAGTCAATACATTAACAGTTTTCTGTCGCAATATAAACTGATAGATTATATAGATTATTGCATTTTTTTATATATTATATTGCATTGTATTTAGTGTTATAATGCGAAAATATACATATATAGCTATAAAGTTGAACTCAACTTAAGAAGATACGGGGTGTTTCTTATTAAGTGTCCAATGTTTTATACGGTGTTTTTTCAAGTAATTTTAAGAAGGTTCTTATCAATATGTGGTCAATAACGTTTCGTTTCGTAGGTGCAGGGTGTTAAAAATTGTACTTTTTTGGTATTTTTTCTGTAATACTAGTTTTTTTTTAATTATTCACTTAAATATTTGAGTAAACACTTGAGTGGAATTATTAGTCAGCTTCACCATTTTTCACAGTCTACTTCAGTGTTCAGATCAGCCTTGTAGTATTTTTATCTTATACATATGGATATTTTGTTAAATAATCTGAAATGCAATTCAACACCCGGCATGCAATTGAAACGTTTGTTTTTTTTTTAAATACTTATAAGTAAAGCCGGCTAAACAGCGCCGAGGCCCACAAAGTTTTCACACATTTCAACGTATATAACAGGGTAAGTTTAACCCATCTCTTTTTAAATTGCAACAGTGTATTGTTTTCATGAATTTTGGAGTGGGTACTGGAACCTTCGGCGTAGAAACAAAAAACTGGACGTTTTCCACGAAACACCGAACTACTACACTTTTCTCGACGCGCGTTTCGCCAACCAAGTTGGCATCTTCAGGAGAAGATTAAAACTGTTGTCTGGAGTTTTAATCTTGCCAACTTGGTTGGCGAAACGCGCGTCGAGAAAAGTGTAGTAGTTCGGTGTTTCGTAGAAAACGTCCAGTTTTTTGTTTCATGAATTTTGTTTTTCCACATACAAGTAAGTAGTATGACGCGTACGATTATGGCCCGCCGCCCGGATCTGACGGCTTTACTTATAAGTATCTTAAACTGTAGTACACGTACAAAATTTCAAAAATTAGTTTTTAAAAAATTCCAATATTACGGAATAAATATAAAAAAATCAGTTTTTAACACCCTGCATTTTCTAAACGAAACGTTTTTGACAACAAATGTTAAGAACTTTCAATTTTAAAATTACCTGAAAAACCACTCTGCAAAATATTGGACAAGAAACGCTCGATATATTATACTTACATATATTATTTTATACCATGCAGATCAAAATTGCTTGAAATACACCAGAATAAAATATATAAATATATAGACATGGTAAAAAGGCCGACAAGATAAAAAAATCTCATTTACACCTTAAAATATCTTTTGCTTAAGAACATTCATTATTCAACTGCATTTTACATTTTGATCTTTCTACAAAACGTCAAAAGAACCGCAAGAGGATTCTAACTTTATAGTTACATTTATTGTTTTATATTTCACAGAAACAAAACGATATCAGTTATAGACATTTTATAACTACTGTAGGGTTAATTTCAATAGTGCAATGACCAATTAATAGTTGGAGCACATCGGGAAAACATACATACAAATATATCTATGTTTAAAACAGAACGTATGGAAAATCGGACGGGAGATAGTTTGATTACATATGAGACATATTAATGGTGATTGCACTACAATGTATCATTGGAAAGGTGGACAAGCTAAAGCATTTTTGTGATTTGATTTTGTCATCATCGGTCAAGTAGAGATGTTTATATTTTTACATGGGTAGTACTATAGAACAACAAATTCATTTTGTTAAATATAATGTGTTTCTTTTGAACTTTTTTTGGTTAATAAGGCATATTCATTTAACTTCTCTTGTGCTATCAAATAAAATAATTCCTTCAATTTTAGGTTTTGTTTGGGCTATAACTTTTGCTGTCGAAACACATAGTGTCTGACAGAATTTCAGCTTTTTTGTTTTTTAGTTTTTTTTTTGAAAATATTATTTGGAAAATTATTTTGCACATTTTTGCTTTTCATTTGAGTTCATAAACTATATTTTTGTATTACTAATCTAATACACTGGTGTGTTTTAGGAAAAAACTGTATTTAGTAAAATAATAATCTGTAGAATAATCTTTGACCATGTTTAAATTTCCAAATCTTTGCAAATGTTCCAAAAACGAAAACAAATTACACGACCAATTTAAACGAGAAAAAAAAAACAAACACCCAAAATTGTCCTACAGATATTTTCAATGACCTTTCCCTAATACTTTTTAAAAAACACTTTTTCCCTGAAAATAAATCATTTTATTTTACTAACAAAAATACACTTCGTGAAATCGAATTGCCTTCATTTGTATATGAAACTTCCTGTTTAATCTGATGACAAGAATGCAAACAATTTTTTGTATTTAGAGATTTTTTGTATATCAGTTTGATATAACTAATGTGTTTGAGTTTTTTTGATTATAATTGTTGCATATATTGAAGTTACATGTAGTTTTTTGAAAAAAAAGTGTAACAAAAATAAAACGCATATAGTGCAGAATCTTTGGTGGACATTGCATAATTGTTAAATTATTCGGAAAAAAATAAAAGACACCCAAGGTTTACCTGTTAGAAAATTTGTTTTTTTTTAAATAAGTTATTTAGGAAAATCGAAAATAAAATAATTCCTTTCTAACTTTTGAACTAAGGTAACACACTGTATACTTAGGAAAAAGTAAATGTGGTTGTGTTTTCTCGAGGCCAAAGTACAGACCGTGGTATTTATAAGAAGATAGATAAAGAATGTAAAAACTGAACTGGGAATTACTGACTGTAAAAAAATATTCGAATGGATTTATATATGAACCAAAGAAAAATAGTCCCTTCGAGCTAAAAACTATTAAAGCGCTTGGGTTGGGATATTCTCCGAGGTTGGGATATTTGGCAAATTATTTTGCACATTTTTGCTTTTCATTTGAGTTCATAAACTATATTTTTGTATTACTAATCTAATATACTGGTGTGTTAGGAAAAAACTGTATTTAGTAAAAAGAAAAATCTGTAAAATAATTTTTGACCATGTTTAAATTTCCAAATCTTTGCAAATGTTCCAAAAATGAAAACAAATTGCACGACCAATTTAAACGAGAGAAAAAAAAACAAACACCCAAAATTGTCCTACAGATATTTTCAAATGACCTTTCCCTAAAACTTTTTAAAAACTATTTTTCATCTGAAAATAAATCATTTTATTCTACTAACAAAAATACACTTCGTGAAATCAAACTGCCTTAATTTGTATATTAAACTTCCTGTTTAATCTGATGACGAGAATAAAAACAATTTTTTGTATCAGAGTTTTCACTTTGATAGAACTAATGTGTTTGAGTTTTTTTTATTATAATTGTTGCAAATAGTGAAGTTACATGAAGTTTTTGAAAAAATAAGTAACAAAAATAAAACGCATATAGTGCAGAATCTTTGGTGGACATTGCATAATTGTTAAATTATTCGGAAAAAAATAAAATACGCCCAAGGTTTACCTGTTAGAAGATTTGATTTTTTTATATAAAGAGGACTTTATGTTGAGAAATAATATATTTGACGTAGAAATTCTATCATCCAATTCAAAGAGATAAAACAATGTTCATCAGTCTTGTTGTTAAAAAGTAAAACATTAATTTCAATCGAGTCGAATTGATCTACATATAAAAGCCATTTCAAAGGCCAATTAGATGATTAAAATATTTGAGACGCAGTAGTATCGTTATATTGTCAGTAATTAGAAGCAACATATACCGCGAAACTGCAATGTTAAATTAACTTTCCGGCTCTTTAAACGCTCTACCTTCCAAACTAATTTAAATGAAATGCCCGAAAAGTTTTCTAGGTAATGAAGTAGTTTTGGAATTGCTGTGCTGAAATTAGAAGCATATTATTATATCGTTAGTTTAAGAGGCGGTGTGTACAGTTTGTTGTTGTCATAACGTTATGCCGAAAGCGTGATTTCAAATTTGATATACAGCATACATTTCTAAAATATGCAAGATGACGCGGCTTAGCCTGAAACACTTTTCAGGAAGTCGAATTTATATTTTCCCGTATTGGAAGTTTTCCACATTTTGGAACCTTGAATTTTTTTGTGTTATGTAGAATTTCAAAAAATATTGGACAATAGGAAACGTAGTTATACAGAGTGTCCCATTAGTAAAGGGATTCAATGCAGATTCTTTGGGTAAAAAAGAAATGCGAAAATTTTCGATAGTCTATCTAAAAAAATATTGGCAGTCAAGATTCAGGGTGTCAAAGTTATTATTTTATTTTAGATTTTCGTAAATAATTTCCTTAACACGTTGAGTGCGGAGCACAACCTTCATTTCAACCACGGGGTACGGATTTTATTTTTTCCCCTCTTCTAAAATCGTTTTGATGACCTCAATAATGAAGGAATATAAAAAATGTATATATTATGTATTACTTGGGTTTTATTAGGGTTGTAGCCGGGCCAAAAAACACCCCCGAGTTCGCCCCCCCAGACCCCCGCCGGGAGAAATTTTTTTGTTGGTAGTTGCCAAGGACTGTGTTAGCTTGGGCTAACACACGTACCCCAGAGAGCGTTACGTTTGTTAGCCCCGGCTAACATCCGCACTCACCGTGTTAAGTAACATTTTTTTTTACAAAATGTGATTATTAACCCATTAACGCCCAAACAGACACAATGTTTCGTCCTTTTTGGAGCGTCAATCTCGAAGGGAAATTAATGAATTGACTCAATAAAAACCACTTATCCTAATGTTTTCGGATGTGATCTTTCGATTTATGGGGTCAGAATTGTGATTAATTGCTCTAGAAAAAAAATATGGCTGACTTTATGGAGAAAAGTACTGAAATTTTGGGGATTCATTTTTTTTATATATTTTTTTTTAGTCCAAAAAGTACTCGAACTTACTCCGGTTTGTGGAGGGAGGTGGAGGCAATAGTTGGAGTTGATGATAGGATTTTTTTGCCGACCTCAACTGACTCTAGTCTTTTCAAAATGGCGGACATTGCATAAAATCTCATAAAATATGAATTTTTCTCTAGTATTAACGAGAAAATAATGTTATTGTGAGTTTTTCTTGGCCCACAGTCATTTTCCTCAACCAAAACAATACCACAGAATATATTTGACTAAATTTTCAATTTTCAATGATGGCGGATTCAAAATGGCGGCGTTTTTCGTTTTAAAAAGTAAATAGGAGTTTGTAATTATATTTTCCCATGTCATTTCATGTTTTAGTAACATTTTCAGTTATTCCTGGTGAAAAAAAGTCTGAAATCCAAGATGGCGGATTCAATATGGCGGACATCATTCTTGAAAATTCAAAATTTGAAAACGGGAAAATTACAATCATATTTTACGTAGAATTCTGATGGAAAATGTCCTCTCAATCTTTTTCATAAAAATGCTTTCTATCTGAGTAAACAATTATTTGTCATTCTAACCTCAAAATGAGTTTTTTCCGGTGTTGAAGTTCACATGATGAAATCATGAGAATTATATATTATGCACTTAGAGATATAGGCGCATTGAAGAATTTTTTTTTTTTCGGAACTTCGCATATAAATAGAAAATATATATTTTGAATTCGGGCGCATTGACGAATTTTTTTTCCGGAACTTCCTCGCATATTTATTCAAAGAATAGTACGTAGAACGTACTTTCTGGTGGGTGTGAGAAAAAATCGTATATGCACCACGAGGAACAAGTAGGCTGTGTACTTCCGGTGAGTAGTTTGCGCCCGAGCATCCCTAAGTGCATAATATATAATTCTCATGATGAAATCTCAACACCGGAAATAAAACCTCGTTTTGAGGTTAGAATGACAAATAATTTTTTACTGAGATAGAACGCATTTTTATGAAAAATATTGAGAGGACATTTTCCATCAGAATTCTACGTAAAATATGACTATAAGAAAATATTGAATTTTCAAGAATGATGTCCGCCATATTGAATCCGCCATCTTGGATTTCAGACCTTTTTCACCAGGAATAACTCAAAATGTTACTAAAACATGAAATGACATAGGAAAAGTATAATTACAAACTCATATTTACTTTTTATAACGAAAAACGCGCCATTTCTTCAGAAATCCGGCCGCCATTTTGAATTCGCCATCATTGAAAATTGAAAATTTGAAAAAAACCCCCCCCCCCCCCCCGGGGAGGGGGGGCCCCCCCCCGGACCCCCTTTCCCCCCCTTCCCCCCGGGGGCCCCCCCCCCCCCCCCCCCCGCTTTCCCCCCCCCCCCCCCCCCCCCCCCCCCTCCCCCCCCTTTTTTTTCCCCCCCCCCCCCCCCCCCCCCCCCCCCCCCCCCCCCCCCCCCCCCCTCTTTTTTTTTTTTCCCCCCCCCCCCCCCCCCCCCCCCCCCCCCCCCCCCCCCCCCCCCCCCCCCCCCCCCCCCCCCCCCCCCCCCCCCCCCCCCCCCCCCCCCCCCCCCCCCCCCCCCCCCCCCCCCCCCCCCCCCCCCCCCCCCCCCCCCCCCCCCCCCCCCCCCCCCCCCCCCCCCCCCCCCCCCCCCCCCCCCCCCCCCCCCCCCCCCCCCCCCCCCCCCCCCCCCCCCCCCCCCCCCCCCCCCCCCCCCCCCCCCCCCCCCCCCCCCCCCCCCCCCCCCCCCCCCCCCCCCCCCCCCCCCCCCCCCCCCCCCCCCCCCCCCCCCCCCCCCCCCCCCCCCCCCCCCCCCCCCCCCCCCCCCCCCCCCCCCCCCCCCCCCCCCCCCCCCCCCCCCCCCCCCCCCCCCCCCCCCCCCCCCCCCCCCCCCCCCCCCCCCCCCCCCCCCCCCCCCCCCCCCCCCCCCCCCCCCCCCCCCCCCCCCCCCCCCCCCCCCCCCCCCCCCCCCCCCCCCCCCCCCCCCCCCCCCCCCCCCCCCCCCCCCCCCCCCCCCCCCCCCCCCCCCCCCCCCCCCCCCCCCCCCCCCCCCCCCCCCCCCCCCCCCCCCCCCCCCCCCCCCCCCCCCCCCCCCCCCCCCCCCCCCCCCCCCCCCCCCCCCCCCCCCCCCCCCCCCCCCCCCCCCCCCCCCCCCCCCCCCCCCCCCCCCCCCCCCCCCCCCCCCCCCCCCCCCCCCCCCCCCCCCCCCCCCCCCCCCCCCCCCCCCCCCCCCCCCCCCCCCCCCCCCCCCCCCCCCCCCCCCCCCCCCCCCCCCCCCCCCCCCCCCCCCCCCCCCCCCCCCCCCCCCCCCCCCCCCCCCCCCCCCCCCCCCCCCCCCCCCCCCCCCCCCCCCCCCCCCCCCCCCCCCCCCCCCCCCCCCCCCCCCCCCCCCCCCCCCCCCCCCCCCCCCCCCCCCCCCCCCCCCCCCCCCCCCCCCCCCCCCCCCCCCCCCCCCCCCCCCCCCCCCCCCCCCCCCCCCCCCCCCCCCCCCCCCCCCCCCCCCCCCCCCCCCCCCCCCCCCCCCCCCCCCCCCCCCCCCCCCCCCCCCCCCCCCCCCCCCCCCCCCCCCCCCCCCCCCCCCCCCCCCCCCCCCCCCCCCCCCCCCCCCCCCCCCCCCCCCCCCCCCCCCCCCCCCCCCCCCCCCCCCCCCCCCCCCCCCCCCCCCCCCCCCCCCCCCCCCCCCCCCCCCCCCCCCCCCCCCCCCCCCCCCCCCCCCCCCCCCCCCCCCCCCCCCCCCCCCCCCCCCCCCCCCCCCCCCCCCCCCCCCCCCCCCCCCCCCCCCCCCCCCCCCCCCCCCCCCCCCCCCCCCCCCCCCCCCCCCCCCCCCCCCCCCCCCCCCCCCCCCCCCCCCCCCCCCCCCCCCCCCCCCCCCCCCCCCCCCCCCCCCCCCCCCCCCCCCCCCCCCCCCCCCCCCCCCCCCCCCCCCCCCCCCCCCCCCCCCCCCCCCCCCCCCCCCCCCCCCCCCCCCCCCCCCCCCCCCCCCCCCCCCCCCCCCCCCCCCCCCCCCCCCCCCCCCCCCCCCCCCCCCCCCCCCCCCCCCCCCCCCCCCCCCCCCCCCCCCCCCCCCCCCCCCCCCCCCCCCCCCCCCCCCCCCCCCCCCCCCCCCCCCCCCCCCCCCCCCCCCCCCCCCCCCCCCCCCCCCCCCCCCCCCCCCCCCCCCCCCCCCCCCCCCCCCCCCCCCCCCCCCCCCCCCCCCCCCCCCCCCCCCCCCCCCCCCCCCCCCCCCCCCCCCCCCCCCCCCCCCCCCCCCCCCCCCCCCCCCCCCCCCCCCCCCCCCCCCCCCCCCCCCCCCCCCCCCCCCCCCCCCCCCCCCCCCCCCCCCCCCCCCCCCCCCCCCCCCCCCCCCCCCCCCCCCCCCCCCCCCCCCCCCCCCCCCCCCCCCCCCCCCCCCCCCCCCCCCCCCCCCCCCCCCCCCCCCCCCCCCCCCCCCCCCCCCCCCCCCCCCCCCCCCCCCCCCCCCCCCCCCCCCCCCCCCCCCCCCCCCCCCCCCCCCCCCCCCCCCCCCCCCCCCCCCCCCCCCCCCCCCCCCCCCCCCCCCCCCCCCCCCCCCCCCCCCCCCCCCCCCCCCCCCCCCCCCCCCCCCCCCCCCCCCCCCCCCCCCCCCCCCCCCCCCCCCCCCCCCCCCCCCCCCCCCCCCCCCCCCCCCCCCCCCCCCCCCCCCCCCCCCCCCCCCCCCCCCCCCCCCCCCCCCCCCCCCCCCCCCCCCCCCCCCCCCCCCCCCCCCCCCCCCCCCCCCCCCCCCCCCCCCCCCCCCCCCCCCCCCCCCCCCCCCCCCCCCCCCCCCCCCCCCCCCCCCCCCCCCCCCCCCCCCCCCCCCCCCCCCCCCCCCCCCCCCCCCCCCCCCCCCCCCCCCCCCCCCCCCCCCCCCCCCCCCCCCCCCCCCCCCCCCCCCCCCCCCCCCCCCCCCCCCCCCCCCCCCCCCCCCCCCCCCCCCCCCCCCCCCCCCCCCCCCCCCCCCCCCCCCCCCCCCCCCCCCCCCCCCCCCCCCCCCCCCCCCCCCCCCCCCCCCCCCCCCCCCCCCCCCCCCCCCCCCCCCCCCCCCCCCCCCCCCCCCCCCCCCCCCCCCCCCCCCCCCCCCCCCCCCCCCCCCCCCCCCCCCCCCCCCCCCCCCCCCCCCCCCCCCCCCCCCCCCCCCCCCCCCCCCCCCCCCCCCCCCCCCCCCCCCCCCCCCCCCCCCCCCCCCCCCCCCCCCCCCCCCCCCCCCCCCCCCCCCCCCCCCCCCCCCCCCCCCCCCCCCCCCCCCCCCCCCCCCCCCCCCCCCCCCCCCCCCCCCCCCCCCCCCCCCCCCCCCCCCCCCCCCCCCCCCCCCCCCCCCCCCCCCCCCCCCCCCCCCCCCCCCCCCCCCCCCCCCCCCCCCCCCCCCCCCCCCCCCCCCCCCCCCCCCCCCCCCCCCCCCCCCCCCCCCCCCCCCCCCCCCCCCCCCCCCCCCCCCCCCCCCCCCCCCCCCCCCCCCCCCCCCCCCCCCCCCCCCCCCCCCCCCCCCCCCCCCCCCCCCCCCCCCCCCCCCCCCCCCCCCCCCCCCCCTTCCCCCCCTTCCCCCCCCCCCCCCCCCCCCCCCCCCCCCCCCCCCCCCCCCCCCCCCTTCCCCCCCCCCCCCCCCCCCCCCCCCCCCCCCCCCCCCCCCCCCCCCCCCCCCCCCCCCCCCCCCCCCCCCCCCCCTCCCCTTCCTCCTCTCCCCCCCCCCCCCCCCCCCCCCCCCCCCCCCCCCCCCCCCCCCCCCCCCCCCCCCCCCCCCCCCCCCCCCCCCCCCCCCCCCCCCCCCCCCCCCCCCTCCCCCCCCCCCCCCCCCTCCCCCCCCCCCCCCCCCCCCCCCCCCCCCCCCCCCCCCCCCCCCCCCCTTTTTTCCCTTTTTCCCCCCTTTTCCTCCCCCCCCCCCTTTCCCCCCCCCCCCCCCCCCCCCCCCTTTTTTTTTTTTTTTTCCCCCCCCCCCTTTTTTTTTTTTTTTTCTCCCTCCCCCCCCCCCCTTTCCCCTTCCTCCTTCCCCCCCCCCCCCCCCCCCCCCCCCCCCCCCCCCCCCCCCCCCCCCCCCCCCCCCCCCCCCCCCCCCCCCCCCCCCCCCCCCCCCCCCCCCCCCCCCCCCCCCCCCCCCCCCCCCCCCCCCCCCCCCCCCCCCCCCCCCCCCCCCCCCCCCCCCCCCCCCCCCCCCCCCCCCCCCCCCTCCCCCCCCCCCCCCCCCCCCCCCCCCCCCCCCCCCCTTTTCCCCCCCCCCCCCCCCCCCCCCCCCCCCCTTTTTTTTTTTTTTCCCCCCCCCCCTTTCCCCTTTTTTCTCCTTTAGTCAAATATATTCTGTAGTATTGTTTTGATTGAGGAAAATTACTGTGGATCAAGAAAAACTTCATTCAAGAAGAAATTCATATTTCATGAGATTTTATGCAATATCCGCCATTTTGAAAAAATTAGTCAGTTGAGGTCGGAAAAAAAAATCATATCATCAACTCCAACTATTGCCTCCACCTCACTTCACAAACCGGAGTAAGTTCGAGTACTTTTTTGGACTAAAAAAAATATATATAAAAAAAAGAATCCCCAAATTTTCAGTACTTTTCTCCATAAAGTCAGCCATATTTTTTTTCTAGAGCATTTAATCACAATTCTGACCCCGGAAATCGAAATATCACATCCGAAAACATTAGGATAAGTGGTTTTTATTGAGTGAAGTCATTAATTTCCCTTCGAGATTGACGCTCTAAAAAGGACGAAAAATTGTGTCTGTTTGGGCGTTAATGGGTTAAGGTGAACTGTAGTGGGTGTTCTCTACGGCAATCTAAGTACATAAAAACCGGCGTAACTTTTTTGTGCCTTGCAGTATTTGAAGTGTATTGAGAGGATATGGAGACATCAGAGACAGAGATCCCAAGACCAAGTTTGTGTTCTGTTTAATGAATTGTACTCCAATATATCTATAATAAACCAGTTAACAGTAAGCCGACTGGTAACGTTAAGTTACCAACTTAAGTAACTGGTAGCTTTAGTAACTGATAGCATTAAGGATTCTGCTAAATCAGGCAGACCTAGAACGTGCAGCGTCTGACCTGCAACTGGAGCGGAAATACGTTGGATATCTTGCTTTCAGGGCGAAAATCCAATCCAATCTTCCAGGGTCTTAGCAAATACTTTTGATGTTTGTCACCAGCCAATGTATTTAAGGGAGAAAACTTATGTCCATACAAACTACAACTTGTTCACAAGTTAAACGAGGATGACTTCGATAAAAGGGCTGAATTTTGTGAATTATGATGGAAAGATGCAATAACAATAAGAATTTCGCTAGAAATATCCCTTTTTCAGATGAAGCTACATTCAATTTAAATGGTGTTGTTAAGCGACATAATAGCCGCCACTGGTCAAGTCAGAACCCTCATTGGTAAGCGCATACCCAAAATCCTCAAAAAGTTCATGTTTGAGCAGACGTTGGAAGACATTTCTTCATAGATGGAAATTTAAATTCTGAAAAATATTTAGATCTGCTAAGAAATCACATTATTCCATCTTGAAGACTGTTGTTTCCGGGTGAAAATAATGTTATTAACCAACCACTACGGTTCCAACAGGATGGGGCACAACCAAATTTTGTGGCAAATGTCAAGGAGTATTTAAATGCACAATTTCCAGAACGCTGGATAGACAGAAGAGGTACAATTGCATGGGCAGCGCGCTTCCCGGATCTAAATCCCTAATATTGTTTCTGTAGGGTATTTAAAACATAAAGTTTATGTCAATTGACCAGGTAACATTGAAGACTTTTGAAGAAACAAAACATTTAAAATGAAATCCTGGCCATTCCTGAAGACTTCCTAGTAAATGTTATTGTGTCGGGACCGGCTTTCACATATCATTCGCTAACTATTGTTTTATTATTTTATAATTAAATAAGTAAGTAATTACATTCTTTTACAAAAATTAACTTTTATTATAAAAATTACTTAACTGTTTTTTGTTTGCGAAAATTTCCTTAAATAACCATACCAAATTTTTAGTGTACAGTAAAGAAAAAAATCTGCTGATATTGAAAGGGTTATCATTTAAAAAAAAAGTTGGTGTCTATAACAATTAAACGCAAAAAGACAAAATTATTTCATGTTGACATATATGGCAAATAAACTGATGACAAAGTTTTTATTTATTCAGGACATTTTTTCATATACAAGGTTGATAAAAAGTTTAGCATTAAAAGCATTATGCGCGACTTTTTTGCCACGCTATATAATTAGTTTTATTTAATTAACTCGACTTATGATGTTTTTCTCACTTATGGTATTTTTTAAGAAATCAAAGAAGAACTCTGTTTTTACACTGAACACGATAAACGCAAGTATCTCTAAAGTGATCATACTGATCATTGAGAGTGATATTTGAAAGGAATAACTCTTTTGTTAAGAGTAGGACAAATGAAAGAACATTTTTAATAAAAATAAATATTATCTAAGGTGCAAAAAAAGTTATACCGGTTTCAGTGGTGTAGCTAGTCCTAAATGGACCCTGTATAAAAATTTCCACGGAGTTGCTTTCCGTCCCTTTCCTTTGCCCTTACTAACGGTCCCTGAGAGTACGTACATATAGAGAACAAAGCTAAGTAAAGTATTTATTCATTATGAGCCTCATCAATAAGATTTTGAGGTTGTGGATAACATTTTACCAATTTTTGCTCACACACATGGATACGGCTGACACAGCGGTAGCTACGCCCCTGACCGGTTTTTATGTCCTCAAAATGCCGCAGAGAGCGCCTTCTACAATTTACATCAAGATGAAGGACAAATTTAAATTTTTGATTCCAAAAAAAAATCCAATAAAAAACTGTGAAAAATGTTTTTTAAATAAGTTATTTAGGAAAATCGAAAATAAAATTATTCCTTTCTAACTTTTGAACTAAGGTAACATACTGTATACTTAGGAAAAGGTAAATGTGGTTGTGTTTTCTCGAGGCCAAAGTACAGACCGTGGTAATTATAAGAAGATAGATAAAGACTGAACTGGGAATTACTGACTGTAAAAAAATATTCGAATGGATTTATATATGAACCAAAGAAAAATATTAACATAACAAACCACTAAAGGGCTTGGGTTGGGATATTCTCCTAGGTTTTGCTTAAATAATTTAAATGAAATACTTCTTTATATATCAGTACGGCATTTCGGAACAATCCACATTTGATGTTGTTTTAAACCCATACAAAGTTTTATAAGAGAGGTTTGATGGCCTTTTAGTAAAGCAAACAGTAAAAATTTTACAGCCACACATTACCCAAATTGAGGAAACATTGCCAACCTTACGTACAATTAACCAAATATTTGTTCGTCGTTTACACAAAAACTTCCCCTAGCGATTTTAATCATTTGCCCCTTGTAAAAACATTTAGCTTGTCGACCTGGGTACGATTACATACGCACACGTAATACGCCGCCTATTCTGAGCGGCGACACACAAAACATTATTGTATTAGATAATTCGATGTAGGATCTACAATCTACAGATTACTAAAAGAACAATTTAAAAGGCGCAGCAAAATTATCAGTACGCACGCGTTGGTCTGCACGAATCAAATTATTGGGTTATGGGGTTTTGATGAAGAGTGGTAAATATAGATTTTCTCAATAGTCTGGTTCACAAGTTTAAAATGGTGTTAATTTTTGCTACTGCTAGTAAAAATATGACTGAGACTCATTGGATTCGTAATGACATTTAAAAAATCTGCAGAAGTTTCTGACCTGCATATCCCCAAACACCCGCAAAACAATTGCAAAAGGATTTAACAAACTGAGATTAGAAAAAAAGGGGGGTTTAGTTTTTTTGCAAATAACTTAGGAACCATCAATATTTACCAAATTTTAGAAAAAGTTTCTTAAAAAAAGAAGATATTTTCAATAAAAAAAGGCACAACTCTTGGAACTCTATCTTATGGTCAAAGCTAGCTTTCTTGCAACTTCAACTGCTATGACCTATGGATACGGGCATACCAAGTGGAAAAAAGTAGTATAAACAATCAAAATGAACTTATCGAATAGTAACTAAACTGACAGTGCTGGATTTCCTTATACGTCAACTATGTCATCGCGTAGAGTGGCAGAGTTAGCGCGCTAGCGTTATAGCAGTTATTTTGTTTTCAAAACGAATAAAGTAGGCAAAAAGATCAAAATTTTTAGACTTCATTAAATGCATTACCTTCGATGAAACTAAAATTGGACAAACTAGTCTTATATGTTCTATAGTTCCCTATAATAATTTACCTTTAAATGAAAAATATAAGCTTCGAAATATAAGTTTTACATGAAAATACCACTATTAGTGTACCGTTAAAGATGAAGACTACAGAACCATATTAGAAAATATGATACCAGTTGTTTAATAAATTTTAAGCTGCACTTTCTCGATCCTCATCTTGATAAACTTCCAAAAATCCTTGGAGATTTCAATGAGGAGCATGGGAAAAGATTTCATATAAAATAATTTGAATGTTGGTATTAAGGAAGACAGGACGTTAATATGGTGGCAGACCTGAATATTGAAGGGAGAGGCTAAGCCAAAAGGAAACAAACGACCTAGAAATCCATTCCGTGGGTTACTTGAAGACAAACGAGTGAGAAAGTGCAAACGGATATAACTGTTTTGTTCCTGTTACATCAGAAAATATGTGGCTCGGACTGGTTATTCCTAGTTCTAAAAAACACATAACTACAATACGTCTTTCTTTTCACCTTCTGTAAGTATTAAAAAGGTCTATCATCTTTCGAAGTTTCTTTATCGCCCTTGTCTGCGGCATCAGAACTCACCCTTTTGATGGTATGTCACTGTTAAAGTGAAAAATATTAATCTTTTACCGACTTTAACCGTTATGAAAACAAAACAAAGTAACTGCTATAACCCCTGACTTTGGATATTAGGTTAGTTGGTTAATTAGTATTTGGAAAGTTCATTTGGTCTGTTTATACCATTTTTTTTTCACTTGCCATATCCATTTCCAAAATTCATAGCAGTTAATTTTGGAAAAACTTGGGTTTGAGTAGTTTTTTCTGATTTTTCTCGGTTATACGAACATTATCCCCTATTTTTTACTTCAGATTCGTGTAGTCAAAATACAAACAGATAAACCACAGACTACTTTTTTGTGAGCCTGTATTATTTTTAATGAAAAATCGGTGGCTAATTGTTCTATCAAAAAAGTTCTTGTTGTTAATGGAAAGATTTCATGATTTTTGTCTCACGTTCCATCGAGTCCCATAATGTATTTTTCCTTCTTCAAAATCGGTGTAACAGTTCTTGAGAAAATCTATGTTTAAGTTTTAACTCATAACTCCGATCAAATATCAAATTTTTCAGGTGTCGCTTCATCTCATCCGTTCCCAATTATAACAATAATTGATTCGTGTGGAACAGCACATACGTGCTGATTCGGATGTGCCCTTATGCTGGAGTTACAAATTGATTGTTGATCAAACCTTAAAGTACAAAACAACTAACACAATTATTTTTTACAAGAATCAGTCAGTTCATATCTACACTTAGTCAAAATTCAAAACTACACTTCCGAATCCTTATAGGTATATAGAAAACTTAGTAACAATATAATGGTGTGTCCCAATTCTATTGAAATTCATAGAAATACCCTTATCATCAACATCGACTGAGTCTATACAGGACGTTCCACTAAAAGGACCTTTTTATATTCGTATATCAATCTGTTCCAGAAAAGTTTGGAGCTTAATATGATAAACCCAATTTCACAATTATGTTTCAGAACTTTTTAAATTCTTGGTTTAGTAATTAAATTAAATAAAAAATATATGGTATCAAAGTATAAAAATATTTTTTTCATAATGGACTGAAAGTAGGGAAGAACGAAATAAGATGAGGTGAGATGCTGAATGAATTCAGCCAAAAAAGTATGTAGTTTATTAAAATAGTTCTCTTAGGCGTATTTTAGCATCGAACGCATAGTTTTAAGATTAGTGGTAAAATTTTCTTCGCAGTTCATATTTTTAGACAGACAATAATTTATGAACACTGTTCCATTTAGATTATTTCTTGGGTTTAAAAGTGAGTGAAATTTTATACATATGTATTTACCTCATGGCGTGTGCAAACCTGGGACCCACTCATTAGGTGATGACTACACCTCTTACAAAGGAATAGTGAAAAAAACAAAAAGTTGCGAAAAAAATTTCAAAAACACTGAGCACTCCCTGGGTTCTCAGTAACGCTCTGTGGAATATTGCAGTATATTTTTTTTCATAATCTAAAACAAATAAGGAGACGTTTTTCGTGTTACAAAATTTTTTTTTTCAAAAATATGGCCAATGGGAAACATTTCCTATAAAATTAAAATTAAAATGGCCTCTTTTGAAAAAAAAATTTGCAACAAATCGAAAAAGTCTCCTTATATTTGTTTTCTAGATTATGAAAAAAAATATACTGTAAATATCCCACAGGGCCCAGGAGTCGTTTAATTTTTTTCGCAAATTGCTGACGGTTTTTTCACTTAAATCTTTCTGTAAGAGGTGTATAGTTCACCTGGGTGTCGTTTTCAAGATATGGCTAACTAAATATCACGCACCGCCGTTGCTTTACCTATATACTTTAACATTACAAAGGTATATTAATTATGAGTTCTTTTTCTATTTAACATTTTTTTTGTACCTTGAATATATAAAGTTATGAAAAAATGAAAAAGTTATGGCTCATTTATCGTCGAGTGTACTATTTGTTTTTTTCGTATACTGCTAGCTAAATGAATATAATTTCTGTAGAGTATTTCAATTTTCGTTTCTAAAGGCATATAAACTTAACTAAACCAAATTAAGTTTAGTTTCTTAAACCAAAGTTTAGAAATCTAAAGCTTCTGTCTTTTAAGACAAATAAAAAATATAGCTTGCTAACGATGTTAATACAAAACGGTGTAGAGCATCGCCACGCTTTGATTTTTTTTTAACATTAAACCTTGAACCTTTATTGAACTCCTTTTTTAATTTTCATTACTTCAGAAATTATGTCCCATCCCCAAAATCTTATTTGGTCTACTAAAACATCCGCTTAAAAATATTATCAATATACTAAATAGTCCACTTCTAAATTTCACACCATTGAGGACATCTTCTAATGCAAATAAAAACTGAGTAATAAACCGTATCCAACTTTCAAAACTCCCAGGATTTAACTGTGAAAGTATGTGTGCAGAACAGTTTTTTGGCTTATCTTTAAGTAAATACGTACCTATTTATTAAAGTAATTGTTATTCTTTTTTGAACTCGAATACAGACAAATGAGCTGTGCACAAAATAATTTGTGTTTTGATTTGAATCAAAAGATTACTACTACCGGTGCTGAATTAGGTGGAAATATTTTCAGAAAAGTAACTTCTAATTTTTAATTTTTCTGATTGTTGTTATTTTATTTACCAATTTGTAAATTAAATATGTAAGTAGCATTTGTATGTATATTCTTTATTGTTGAGGTATTTAGAGATATTTGTTTATTATAAATTACACAATATTTCAGCTATCAAAACCTAGGTTTACTACATATATTTTTTTGTTGTAAATAAAAACATATTTACGTATGTATTATGTTATTATTTGTTATTATTTTATTTATGTTATGTAATAATCGTTATTATTTTTTGAACTCGAATACAGACAAATGAGATGTGCACAAAATAATTTGTGTTTTGATTTGAAGCAAAAGATTACTACTGTCTGTGCTGAATTAGGTGGAAATATTTTCAGAAAAGTAACTTCTAATGAATTAAGAAAACATTACGAGTTGTGCTTAAATAACAATGGTGCACATTGAACATTTATTAAATAATTAATTTTAAATTTTTCTGGTTGTTGTTATTTTATTTACTAATTTGTAAATTAAATATTATATAATATTTAAATAAGTAGCATTAGTATGTACATACTTATATTATTTATTGTTGAGGTATTTGGAGATATTTGTTTATTATAAATTACACAATATTTCAGCTACCAAAACCTCCATTTTTTGTTGTAAATAAAAACATATTTACGTATGTATTATGTTAATCGAGCAATAGTGTCGGAAAATTCAATTACAAATGTTGCAATATTAACTATAAAGTAATTCGTCGGGAAATCAGTCATAACTTTAGAAATCAAGAAAGTGAAAAAACATTAGCATCATTAAGCTATACTTTTTATCTCCGTCTTAATTTTTTGTAAAAGCAAGGAAACTGACACATTTTCATACAGAAATTATATTCATTTAGCTGGCAGCTTAGGAGAAAAACAGCTAGAGCAATAAATAATAAATCGACCATAACTTTTTTTAAATATTTACGATACAAAAAAATGTTAAATAAAAAAAAGAACACACTATTAATATATCTTTGTAATGGTAAAGTAAAAAAGGCATGTTGCTGAAAACATTTTTTTGAGGCGGCGCGACGTTTAGCGTTTTTTTCTGCCTTAATTTTGAGGGACGGTGGTGAGTAAAAGTGATTTGCCGTTCACAAAAATAGTTTCTCTCAGCCGTTTCCGAAAAGAACTCACTTCCTATGATATATCGATCACCCTGTACATACACAAAAATATCCAGTTGTCCATATTTTGTTGTTTGGGTTTATCATACTTATTTTGATGTTTTTCTAATATTGCCCTGAATATGACGGACAAAATTATACCCGAGAGATTAAAAAACTCCAGATTGTAAATACCAATTACCTTCGACCTTTTCAACCTTTGCTTATTCGATAACCAAATCTCACCGCCTGCTTGCAATAACTTTTAATTGGGAAACACCATTAGACATACATATACATAACATACATTTTAGTATATTTTTTTTATTTAACGAAAATTTACTACGGCCTACATAATATATACACTTCGAGAACGCGCAGCGAAAGTTAGATAATCACCCTAGGGGAGCTGTTATTAAGCTTAACGATGTAGCTTTTATGTTGCGTAAGGGTTAAAGTTACAGAACGTTCTGTGTTGAGGTTGATCACAACTAACGAGGTTAAAGTGATTATTTCCCTTACGAAATTAAAGATTTTTGTAAGGTGATGTTAATAAGGTCGAATTAGGCAATAAGTATTTATATAACTTTCTGCGGAAACTGAAGTACAGGCTGGATTCGTGAGAATTCCAACCACATCTTTACTCAATTATTTTTAGAGCTATGAAGAAAATACTGGGGCAACTTACTTTTACTGAAATATTAGAATATGAAAGAATTACAAATCATTTTACCTGTAGTTCTCTCAGTTTCTTTTAAAGGAAACCTTTGTCTCCTAAGAAACATAATTTAGACGATATGAAGTAAACATATATTTCTATAAATAATCTAAATTTAGATCAAATATTTCTTTATTTTACGAGGTTATGAGTAGTTAAACTTTCAAATACCGACAAATAGGGGAGAAAATTTTCGAACATAGTTCATAACGTGTATCTCAAAAGTTTTCGGAAAAAAAAATCCAATAAAACTAATTTATAGTAAACATGATCCGATCAAGTTGCCGTAGGAAACAAAATTTAGTAAATTGATCGAAGTTCAATATGACATATCATTTTAGTAGTTTAGTAGACGAGTACCTAAACGCGATCTTGTTAGGATCTACAGAGAACAAGATATTTCAGTTTAGACAATCTATCAGACAATAAAAGATTGCCAAGAGGGTATCTCTTGTATCAATTTACATAAAAGTGGACGACCCAAAGCTTTAAGCCGACTTATTGAACGAAGGTTGATTGAAAGAGCAAAAAACAAATTGGGAATGTCAACGCGTAAGTAAGTTATCTCGAAGATACCATATTTCACGCTCGACTGTTAGTCGATCATTAGTCAGAAATAATCTAAAGTATCGTAAAAGAAGAAAGACTCCAAAATACAGCGCCATTCAGTTGGAAATAATTCTCAGGTGTTGCCGTGCATTGAGACGCAATCATTTTCGTGAAAAAGTTATCGTTATGGATAATGCAAAATACTTCACGTTGTCCAACTCGGAGATAAAAGGTAATGACGGTTTCTATACGGACAATGTACAAGACGCTCGTGACAAAGTTAAATTCAAAGGCAAAGTCAAGTTTGAAGATACAATTTTGTTTTTTTTTTCTTCTTCCGATGTGTCTGGTTTGGGGTTTGTTTTGCCTCCAACACTGCAGCCTTCAGGCTTATTGTATTTCCAGTTTACATCGTTATTTCATGTGAATAGGTTTGTTGCCTTTATGAGGTTTAGTAGCCCTTTCACAAGATTTTTCTTTGGAAAGGCCTCCTGGGGGTTTTCTATTCCCAGAAGACCGTATCTCCAGTGTGTTAGCGCTGGACACTCTAGTATAATGTGTCGGGATGTTTCATCCTCCTCATTACACAGTCTACAAATAGGTTCATCTAAATATATGCCCATTCTGTGTAGATGTTTCCTAAGGTGACAATGCCCGGTTATGAGTCCCGTGACAAGCCTTATCTGATTTCTACTCAATCGCAGAATCTCGTCGGTCAGTACTTTTGATGGTGTTTTTACCATCCATTTACTGTTTGTTTGTCCTGGTATGTGGTTCCAGTAAGACTGGTGTTCTTTATTTTTCCACCGAGTCAGCCAGAGCCTCACTGAGGACTTTGGTATACCACACATTGGTTCAGGACCAATGAGTGTCGTTGCAGAGCCCTTTCTCGTTAGGGTATCTGCTTCTTCGTTGCTTTCGACCCCTTTATGTCCTGGTACCCATTTAAGTGTTACCTTGTTATGGTTTGCCAGAGCTTGGAGGGGTTCTAGGCAATCCCAGACCAGTTTTGATTTTATTTTTTTACATGCTAAAGCTTGTAGGGCTGCCTGACTGTCAGAGTGTATGAGAATTGTTTCCCTCTATATCCTCTTTCAATATTCTCCCTTAAGCATAGCTCAATTGCATGTACCTCTGCCTGAACCTGGGTCTTTCGCCATAGATTCCCGCGCCAGTTCCACTGTCCATTTTGGATCCATCAGTGTACCACACTAGTGTTCCTTCCTGGCAGTTGGTTTCTTCTTTTGCTTCCCAATTTAACTGAATGTTAAAAGGTTTTGCATAGTTAGTTCTTGGTGTCATTTCGTCATTTGTCATTAAAAATAATGGATCTGTGATCGTACTTGTTATACTGGCATGACCAAAAGTTGCGTCTTGCCAGTTACCATTACACTTCAACCTGTGGGCCCCCATTCTTGCCTCAGCCTTGATATAAATATCTAATGGTGGAAGGTTTAATATGGTTTCCATTGCCGCTGTTGGAGTGATTTTCATTGCACTAGTGATGCAAAGGCAGGCTAATCTCTGAAGTTTCGAAAGCTCCAGTGTTGCTTTTCTTTGCATCATTTTGGTCCACCATATAAGTGATCCATAGGTTATAATGGGTCTCACTACTTATGTGTACAACCAATGTACCATGCAGGGTTTAAGTCCCCATTTGATGCCTATGGCCCTCTTGGCAGCCATTAGTGTCATTTTTCCTTTATTTATGGTTTTCTGCAACTGCGTATTCCAGGTTAGTTTTGCATCCAGTACAATTTTGGTGTGGCTGGTTAAAAATCAGAGGCTGGTGTTTCACGACCGCATGTTGGACGCGTTAGAGTTGAAGCTATCAATACAGACATTGACATACAAAAATGCCTCAGAAAACTTCGAAACTTTATAAATACACATCATCCCAACGACCAAATAATGTTCTGGCCTTACTTAATCTCATGCCATTACGCCAGAAGAACAAGAGACTGGTTAGCCACAAACGGCATCAATTTTGTTCCGAAGACAGATAACTCTTCAAATGTCCTCAGGCGAGGCCCATTGAGGAATTCTGGTCTCATTTGAGCAGAAAGGTATATGATAGGGGTTGGGAAAGGTATATATTAGGGGAGCCCAAACTGAGGAGCAGTTAAGACGTAGAATCTTTCAGAAAATTCGGGAAGTTGTCCAAGGACAAATGGGCCGCGTAAGAACCAAATTACGTGCCATAGAGGGGCATGGGATTTTATCCGTCGCGTAAATGTTATGATTAGGTGAATTAAGACTGTATAAGAATAATATTGTTGTTGAAATTAAAAAATGAATTACAAAAAAATTGACTTTGACTTTTTCCGAAAACTTTTGAGACGTACGTTAACTCGACAAATTGACAAAATATAGAGTTGATATTTATGTTGATATGTACCAGTTATTAATAAGTGCCTAAGTAAGAGCTACTTTATTTCAAATTTCTTAGTTTTTTTTTTGCTTTTAATTATTACTGATGATTTAAAGGACTTCAACATTTAGTATCGGTTTCAGCAGTTATTAAATTTATAGCCTATAGCAGATTTTCAATTTTATTTTTGTCTTGAATCCTCAAATGGTAAATGGTATCAGCTTTCCAATGAGTGATTGGACCTACATGTATCCTTAGAAATCCTATTCTATTACATTTTATTGTAGGTAAACCTACAACAAAATGGAAGAGTAATTTTTAAAATGGAAGAGTAATTATAATAGAAAATTGATTTATTGATTTGATTGATTATTCATGCTTTCTCAACTACATAGATTTTTACGAAAGGTTAAACTGTGTTTATCAGAATAAATTAGTCAATAAACCTCTCTGCTTACAACAACAAAAAAATATATCTTTTACATGTCTGTAACTAACCGCCCTTTCTGAAACTCTCAACTTACGTCGAGTGATTATGTAACTTCGCCCAGCGATATAATAATTGATTATAATCAATTATTGTTACAAATAATAATTTTGATTCTTTAAATGCATACATAGGTACTTTACAACTTTCCAGTTAGAGCGCTAGACTCAATAGCAAATTTTTGCATTACACGCAAACGGAATTTATAATTGAGTTGCAAATAACCCGCGACAAGGAAAAACTGTGAGATAATATTCAAAGGAATAGTTTTGAAATGTGTACGAACAAACATAATTTGTGTAATTATATTTTGGTTATGCGCACGCATTTCCTTTCGTCTACAAACTAAAATAAGTGCAACTGAGAGTTATATTAGATGACAGCCGAAATAATAATAGTCTTCTTTAACACCCATGCTATTTTTCTTCTTATCAGCGATGGTTAAACCCAAAATGTGGTACTAACACTTCAAAGGGTACTAACAATTCTTGAATAATGACACTTTTCTCGTACTTGTTACACTGTATGTTTAACAATAATGTATTTGTATTGTATTTATATGATATATGAGTAACAACATATTAAGAATAGTAAATGATAAAATGGTACGGACGTATAATAGTATTAAAAAAAATAACAAACTGAGATACATTTTTTTAATCTTTGAAAATCGCATTTTTTTTATATCAAAACAGGCAGGTCAATGATGACGTACGAAAATTCGCGAATGTTGCTCCATCTATTATTAGGAAGACCAAATTTTTAAGGTCTACGAAATTTCTTTGATGTGCTTTGATTATAAGTGCGATTGTATTTTTTGTAAAATCATAAGAAAAAATAAAGATGGATTTAAATTTCCTAAATATGACTACAGAAATTGTAGCTAAATTTTTTCACTTGATTGAGGTTTATTTGAATTTAGTTTAAGAGGACATAAAAATACAAATAAACCACCGCTATGTATATTACTCCCGAACGAAGAGAATGAAACAAGTGAATTGCTTTTTTTGAATACAAACGTCCATTGGCAATCATGAATTGAATAAAACATTTATCAAATTTATTTAAATTTCCTAAATATGACTACAGAAATTGTAGCTAAATTTTTTCACTTGATTGAGGTTTATTTGAATTTAGTTTAAGAGGACACATAAAAATACAAATAAACCACCGCTATGTATATTACTCCCGAACAAGAGAATGAAACAAGTGAATTGCTTTTTTTGAATACAAACGTCCATTGCAATCATGAATTGAATAAAACATTTATCAAATTTATTTAAATTTCCTAAATATGACTACAGAAATTGTAGCTAAATTTTTTCACTTGATTGAGGTTTATTTGAATTTAGTTTAAGAGGAACATAAAAATACAAATAAACCACCGCTATGTATATTACTCCCGAACGAAGAGAATGAAACAAGTGAATTGCTTTTTTTTGAATACAAACGTCCATTGGCAATCATGAATTGAATAAAACATTTATCAAATTTATTTAAATTTCCTAAATATGACTACAGAAATTGTAGCTACATTTTTCACTTGATTGAGGTTTATTTGAATTTAGTTTAAGAGGAACATAAAAATACAAATAAACCACCGCTATGTATATTACTCCCGAACGAAGAGAATGAAACAAGTGAATTGCTTTTTTGAATACAAACGTCCATTGGCAATCATGAATTGAATAAAACATTTATCAAATTTATTTAAATTTCCTAAATATGACTACAGAATTGTAGCTAAATTTTTTCACTTGATTGAGGTTTATTTGAATTTAGTTTAAGAGGAACATAAAAATACAAATAAACCACCGCTATGTATATTACTCCCGAACAAGAGAATGAAAAAGTGAATTGCTTTTTTTGAATACAAACGTCCATTGGCAATATGAATTGAATAAAACATTTATCAAATTTATTTAAATTTCCTAAATATGACTACAGAAATTGTAGCTAAATTTTTTCACTTGATTGAGGTTTATTTGAATTTAGTTTAAGAGGACACATAAAAATACAAATAAACCACCGCTATGTATATTACTCCCGAACGAAGAGAATGAAACAAGTGAATTGCTTTTTTTGAATACAAACGTCCATTGGCAATCATGAATTGAATAAAACATTTATCAAATTTATTTAAATTTCCTAAATATGACTACAGAAATTGTAGCTACATTTTTTCACTTGATTGAGGTTTATTTGAATTTAGTTTAAGAGGACACATAAAAATACAAATAAACCACCGCTATGTATATTACTCCCGAACGAAGAGAATGAAACAAGTGAATTGCTTTTGTTGAATACAAACGTCCATTGGCAATCATGAATTGAATAAAACATTTATCAAATAATATAGGGTATATCTACAGATAAGAAGAGCTGAAAAAGGCAGTGATGAAATTTAAATGTAAAATATTGTCACTACCTTCCAGTTCCTTTGTATTTTTTCGACCAAGGAATTCTGCGTTGTCAAAATAAAATAAAATCTATGCGTACTGCGTGGTTTTGTGGACCACGTTTTCAGTTTGTATTATATGAAAAATGTTTTTGATATTGATCTTTCAGATAATGTTATTCTTGAAAAAAAGCTTATTATGAAGAGATTATTAGCTATGAAGAGACTTCAAATTATGAAATCGGCTCAAGAATAAAGCCTTAGTGTACCTTATGTATCATAGGCAGAAACATTGTATAGGAAAAACTTTCTTACAATTTCATTTTATTTTTATTTTATCTGTGGGGAATTTGGCGACCTTCTTAATTTTCAATTTGTTGGATATTAGGTCCGGGAATAAACAACAGCTATATGATTTTTGCCAACGTTTAGGAGATTCATTTCTCTTTCCTCAGGGCTTAATCAATGTTGTTACTCTCATATAAGGTGGTAAGTTACGAACATTGGCAGTTCTTGGCAGGACAACACACTTTAAGAATTGCTATAGCGATCTATAAATATTACTATAGCAATTTTTAAAGCTTGTTGTCCTGTAGATAGTCCTTTGTTTTTGTCTTGTTACATTTGTTGCACATGTATACCGTATAACTTACCACCGTATATGACAGTAATAACAACATGGACTAAACCTTGAAGAATGAGAAATAAATCTCCGGAACGTTGGCAAAAATCAAATGGTTGTTGTTTATTCCCGGACCTAAAATCCAACAAACCAAAAATTAGTTTCATTTTATATTTGGATATGAATTTTCACTGGCGTATGAATTTCTTTATGTTATGTAGTCATTTCTTTTATGTTCTTTCATTTATTTAAGGCCAAATATGCTCTCACAGTTCTAATTTTAAAAATTATATTATCAATGCCAAAAACATTTGACAAGTGAGTGTCACAACTGTAAAATAAATAATGGTTGTCACATAATGCAATATACTCGTATAATAACAGCTTTGACAATTAAATAAAGTTATAAAAAAGATAGAATAGAAATACGTCTTTTTTTAATAGGCCAACTCTGATGACGTTTTTTTTGGATGTTCTTTATATTATGTAATACTATTGCGTTATAGTATTTAGACGATATTATCTCATATTTCACAAAGAAATTAAACTGAAAAAAAAATTAATTTGTGCAGTCGAAGTGCATTGTATAACTTTTATTAAGTTTATTGCATTCATGTAGAACGTTTAATGGTCCAAATTATTAAATTTGAAAAATGGTTTATACCAGGTGTCCCATTTTAAAACATCCACATTAATAACTCGCCAAAAAAGTCGCCAATCAAAAAATGACTTTAACAAAAGTTGTTTGGTTTATAGGGGGCCATCTGACCATATGATCCAGCACCTTAGCCGGCATCCTAATTACGGCCCTGAGCCACCCAATTTTTTTCACGCCCAATTTTCATTGCAGAATGAAATGCAAACAATGCAATATTTGAACATATATTTGAAAAAAAGCATGGATAAGCATTTGTAAGGAGCTCTTATAAAGCCCGGATGTCAGGAAAATTATTTCAGAAACCTATTTTGGACGTATTTTTTTTCCGTAGAATTAGATTCTGCAAAATTGGGGGTTCCCATTAAAAAAAAAATTGGGTGCCTCAGAGCCGAAGAAGGTGCTGGATTACATGTTCAGATGGCCCCCTACAAATAACTTTAAATTCATTTAGAGTTATTCATGTGGATGTTTTAAAATGGACCCCTGGTATATACTTTTTAATTCATGGACGATACAGCAATAATGCATTGCACTAGTTACTGTGAAACAAAATTCTAACATAAAAAAAAAGAAAATTACCAACCCCAAAGGTGACAAAGAAATTACGATTTCTTTCCTGATTGCCTGCTTGACTGTTTTGTCGTATAAAGTGTAAACTTCATGAAAAAAATTGCTGCACTTTCTATTAATATAATCTGTAATGCTATTCTACTGCTGCATTACAGAATGAGAACTTGATATACAACTGTAAAATTTTCTTAAATACATACATTAGTTTACCAAATGTTCGCCTGATGTCGACAAAAACTTCGTGAAATACTCCCAATCGCTTCAATGCCATCACAAAGAACATAAAACGCGATATTTTGATATATATATGTTGAAGTTCCCTCAACTGAAAGAATATTGGATTTTATGTAGTGACGGTTTTGATTTTAAATTTTCCGATAGCTACCTATAAATAAAACATCTCCTCGGTATACGCGGTCGAGTGAATGAGGTGAGGCAAGAAATATAATTTCGAAATAAAAAAAAACATTCTAAACCCTGTCTGATCCGATTTGTAAGAGCGATTCGTTTTCCTTGTCGCAGGTTTTATTTTCTAACCAAAGTATCCCAATAAATTTGAGCAATTCAGGTGTTGTAACAGGTAGATATAGCGTAACTCGAATATAAAGGAATCTGTTTAGGTATTTTATGTGGACGTCCAATTCGGCTACATTCTGCTCTTAAAAAAAACGAAAGGAAAAAAAACGAGGGCCTTTTTCCAGGTAATAAAAGTACCTTGCTTTGTTTTATGATCACCGCGTTTGAGAACAGGCTCTTATGCTCTTTCTTTTAGATGTAAAGAAATAATGTGTGTAAATAAACAAAGCTCAGTATTTTATTTAAGCCGTTCGGGCGTATCTAACCAACAGTGAAGAAATTAATAAATGATTGTTAACTTCAATTGAAGAAGCAATCTTTACATGTTAGAAAAATCTTTTTCCTCAATTTAGAAATGCAAGTACTTCGCCTGAGCATTTTTTTAAAAAAAATTTTTATTACTTGTACCCCCGGATAGGGTACCGCGCACTTGTAAATTTTCTTATTTTCATTTTTCGAAAAAACGTCACTTTTGACCAAAAGTGCTGCTTGTCCTGAAATTTCATAATCAAATTTGTGATGAAATGTACAATTTTGTAACTATTATATTTATTTTACAGTTATATTTTATGAGTAACTCAAGACAAAATATCATAAACCAAAATTTAAGCTTAAATCTTTACAAAGTAAATTGTTACTTTGTGGAAAGTAGAAAAAAACTAGAACAATTCAACATGTGAAAAGAAACTTATATATGGTAACATTTAATCAGATACTCATAAAATAAAACTGTAAATATGTTGTGGCTGTGGTGTATATTTTTTGTCAACTATTTTTTTTTTTGGTTTTAACCAAGCTCCGTATGTTTTTTTTTTTGCCAAGCACTTTTTCAGTTTGCAAACAACTTTATTAAACATAGTTTTATACATAAATAAAAAATAAATGCACGTCATTTAAGAGAAATATCACATTTTTAATTTATCGAAAACCTTGTACATTTTATGACAAGTTTGACTACTGTCCATGGCATCTCAGGATAAGAAAAACTTTTAGTCTAGAACGATGTTCTTTCGAAAAATGAAGAATAAGAAAGTTAATATGAGTGCGGTACCCCATCCTGGGACAAGTTTTTTGCCACTTTTTAAAAATATTGCAGAATCTACAGGCCGTTCATTTACTTCTGTACATCGATTAACTTTTTCTATTTTGAATGAAGAACCCTATACATTTTACAGTTTAGAAAGGGCACACAATTTTGAGGCGAATGATGACCGTGTATAATATATTTTATGACATAAACAGATTTACAGATGTTTGGGAGTGAAATATCCATCAATATTTTTTGTAGTTCGTATAATTCGAAAATGCTATAGCAGGTGTTCAATTTATTATGTTACATTTATTCAATCCAAATTTTGGTTGGGTTTAGGTGTAGTTTATGATATATATTTTTGACTCAAACTTTGTCCTCCTTCCAAAGTAAAAATATGTCGGGTGTTCCATTTACGATATGGAAGTTGTTCGATAAATAGAAGTATCAACACCCTGTCGATTCGATAAAATTTTAGAAAAGTGTCAAAATGCGTTTATAATTTTTAGGTATTACAAATTCGTTCTTATACAAGTAATATTAAAAGTGGATATAAAGTTATTTTATTATAAAACTATAAAACGTATTCCAATATATCCAACATCAATTCTGGACACACGGTATGGTGTTATACTTCAAATAGTGACGTTATTGTTCAGTCGTTAGTTTTATTGTTCTGAAGTGTCTGTAATTATTACAATTTTTGAAAACTTCTCTAGATACAATCTAATACTTTTTGATGGTAATATCTTTGTTAATTTCTTCATATGAAAGGTCTAGTTTATATTTTGTTTTTGGGATTAAAAATAATATTGCAATCGGGTACAAAAATAATGTGAAAACTTGAGAGAGAGAGTAGTGTGTACCTCATTTGGACATCACATACCCGGTTTGGACAACGGAAACCATCTAAATACGTTTACCATCTAAATACATTTATTGCACTCCGTCTAAATTTATTTTATATATATAAGTATCAACAGTAATCACACGTAATTGGCACACAATTATTCACATCCATAATTGTGTATAACAGCAAAAACCGTCCCTTATGTGTTCCCTTAATGTTAATCTTTAAAAATCACACAGTTTGAAACCTCGCCGGTTTCCACTAATCACTCGATTTTTGCGCACTGTCACTCTGAGTGTTCCGATTCTCCGTGCCTTAGTGGCAGATCGATCTCCTTAGCCAGGCGTGCAGGTGGACGAAAAAGATGGATACCATCATGACGAGGTTGGACTTGAAGTTCCTCAGGGCGTTGCTCATGCCTGCAATGAAATCACAGTTAACCTTCCTAATATCAGGTGAAAAATAAAACATTTAATACCGAGTGACCAAGTGCAAAATGACCATATTTTCTTCTGTTTTATGTACAGCTTACTTTCCACATCTACATCTACATATAATTTTACTTAGTACATAATTACTAATACATTATTTAGTACATAATTACAGGCTAGAAACTTCCGGATATGGAGTAGTCAGTCCATACAGACTCCATACAGAGATTTTCAAAGAATTAAAGCAATACCGCATGTTAAACATGCGGTCGGACAGAATTGGCCGTGTCATAGTCTTCCTCAAACATTATCGGGTGATTATACCGAATGAGGGAGAGGAAGACAAGAGACGCATGCCATTTCAACAGAATGGAAACGTCTGGTATACAGATGGGTCCAAAACGGAACAAACCACTGGAGCGGGTGCAACAAACAGAGACCCAGGGTGCGAAGTCAGCATAAACTTGGGGAACTCAGCAACCGTATTTCAGGAAGAAATAACTGCAATATCTACTTGTACGCAGGAGACGATCAGGAGGTCTTACACAAAGAAGAGGATCCACGTTATTTCTGATAGCCAAGCAGCACTCAAAGCCCTGGGAGCAGTAGAAATACATTCCCAGGCAGTTAAAGACTGTATGGATTCGCTAATACTTATATCGGAACACAACAATATCACTCTCAAGTGGGTGAGAGGACACCAAGGCCACGAAGGGAGCGAAAGAGGGGACTTTGTCGCAAAGAAAGGGGCTGAGATTCCACTGATGGGGCCTGAACCCACCTGCGGTCTGGCTTGCTGGACAGCTAGGAGGGCCATAAAGGACCTATTAAGAGAAAACATATTTCTCACTGTGCGAAAGTCCCAGGGTTGAGACAATCGCAGATGTTCATTTGCTAACCATCCTGGGATAAGTCAATAGACCTTATAAAACTGGGTTGAAACCAGCTGCGATGGATATTATGACTGTTCACAGGACACTGCCCAATCATGCGACATCTCACCACAATTGGGGTGAAAAATTATCTCGATTGCAGGAGGTAGAGGAGAGTAGGAAGAAACCCCCTTCCACATATTATGATGCCCTGCACTGGCAGCTGTTAGGCATTCGAACTTTGAGGCTACAACAACCAAACCAAAAGAAGTAACAGACGCTCCACTAGAAACTCTCCTTAAATTTCATAAGGGGGAATCCTGCTTTAGGAGGCTCAATAAATCGTTTTTTATTGCTTAAATCTATTCCTAATGTATCTAAGAATATGTATCTAAAGTTAGAGAGGGTAATTTACAATATTTGTATAGATACAGCACTAAACGCAGTGGTGTGTCGAGCCGGTATACGGGCGCTCGGGCAGTTGGAGTTTGGAGCGCGTGCTCCTTCTCGCGGTCGAATAACTCCGAACTATACCGTGTGTGTAAAGCCGACATCGGCCTGATATGAAAAAGGATAAACAGAAGTGAGACGGCAGATAAGAAGCAACCGCAGATGCATCGAAGGTAGTGAGGAAATAAGATCGGTCCTCTCAACGGTAAACTTTAAAGCGCGTTTTCTCGAGTATTTGTTTTTATGATTTCTCTAAACTGGCGGGCGAGATCGCAAGAAAACTAGACGTTCAATTAAAACAAACCAAGGCTTGTTAGCTTCAGTTTTGCATCGTCTTCTATTTGAACTAAAAAGATTGTACAAAAAAAAATTAAACAATTTTTTAAACAAGTTGAAATATTTTTTTTTTTTTTGTTTTAAAAGCACTTTTTTTTCAAACCTGAGAAAGATTTTAAATTTCACAAATTTTTGGGTTTTTCTTAGTTCATCTAGAAGAAAAATACGTGAAAATTAAAATTTTCTTTGTTTTTTTTTGTGTCAGACGAAAATTACGAGCTCCATTTTTCCCGCCGATTGGAGACTGCAATTACAAGGTGTTGCACAAATGTGCATAAAATCGGCTGCGTTTGAATGTTTTTCTCCCGAATTTTTTTTTAATATTCAAATATGCAATAAAATAATCTGAAAAGTTCGTTAGACTTGTTTATTTTTTTCTGTCCCAAAAAAATTCCCACAAAAACGCTTTTTTTAGGCCTCCTAAAGCAGGATACCCCCTTAAGGAAACAGGACTAATGGAATGACTAGCCTATGGGGGCACGTCGGCTTAAGTGCACAAGGCTTGCACCTACCCCGTACGTAATTGTAATTGTAATTGTAGTACATAATGAAAAATGAGACCTGGGTGTGTTAAAGGTAGCTTCTTCGAAAATCGTAATAATATATAGGGTGTCCCCAAAAAACAACGTCAAGTCGAAAGGAAACCAAATCATGTGACATCAATCATATATATGGGGGTGTTGCATTCTTGAAATATACTCACTTTTGTACAATTGATGAACAATCACTTCCCTAAGTTAATATTTTTATGCCACAGCATTAAATAAAGACGGATTGTTGTTTTTTCTTTTGTTATATTGAGCTGCATAATACGCCATTTGACCAACAACAGTCACGGAACATCCAAAAAATAATTGGAAAGTCATTTTTATGTTTTTGGTTACTATTATCACCCAGTTTTGACTATTCACCCTTTAAAAAATGGAAATTTACAACTTAACAACCATTATCAAAAGTTGGCGCATCTAGTCAGTTTCGAAATAAAAGTAGTGGCTTGAATTGGCAAAAAAATATTGATATAATCCCATAGTCACCAATTTGGATCTAATGTCCCTATATGTGGACCTCTGCCTTACTTGAAACTATTCTAGGTAAAGAAATGCTTAAAAACTTTGAATACTACTACTACTTTTTTAGCAAAGGGGGGCAAGAAGCTGTGTTTGCGCATATTAGAACGAGATAAACCTTGACGAACCATTATGACCTGACCGAACTCATTCCTTGGTCAGTACGTTCCACTTCATTCCACTTGGGATGCGTATTGTTTCCATATTCGTATATTTGTACTATCAATTTAACTTTGTTACTCTGGATTTTGCTTATGCTAGTGGTAGTCCATTCCATTTTACAATGAAGGAAACCGGGACCTCAACTGTATTAAGAATTCACAAAAAAAGCGGATAATGTATCACGATCATGTGACCTGTTGTAGGGCAAACGCCAAAACATGGTAAAGTTTGTTGCGGTATGTTTTTTTTATTCACACCAAACGATGTCTCTTTTCCTTTTTTCTTGCACAAGTTTTGCCTATGGTTCCAAATTCTAGCAAACAGTGCTTTCCAAAAGTCTGCATTTTATTTTTCTACTTTCAATCTATTATTAACAACATTTAAATTTAAAAAGGTGACGACCAAATATAAATATTTAGAAAAATTAAAATAAAAGGCAACATTACATCTATGACACAAAATCTGAAAAACATTAAAGACTAGAATTGTCTTTAATGGATGAGAAACACTGTACAATTTATTTAGCTTTTTTTTTTTTTGTTAGAGAGGATTACATTACCTCTGTTATATTTGATACTACTTCCTTTGGCTAAGAACAAAAATTTTGCTTCAATCATATATTCATTATAAATTACATTCATAATAAATGTAATAATTTAAAAATTACAAGTATAAAACGACAGGTCGCGACAAATATATATGTATGTTGTCACAAAAGAACTACGTATGAAATTAAAAAAACAACTGAAATAAAAAAAAGTGTTTTTTTATGACTTTTTGAAAGTTGCGTAAACATTTTGGAGGTTATACAAACTTTAGCACCAGTCGCCACTAGTAAATAATAAAATACTGTTTAACAGACAATATTTTTAGTTGTTAATTTGTTAATATTTCATAATAGCTAAATATATCTTAAAAAATTTAATTTGAAAAATAATTATTTCAGATGAATATAGATAGAAATAACTTCCCCTACCATCTATGTTGCATAATGGAATAGTATTGTCGTTATTAGAAAATATTTTCTATCCAAATTGATGTTTTATTTGACAATTAAAATATGTAGTATGCGAGGTGTGGCTATTAAATGACCGAACTGATGCTGCTACCAGCGCGCTGCGAGCGTGTCGCAACAAGTTTGAACAGAACTGTGTCTGGTGATACTTTCCCCACCCTGAGCTCCCTGGACAAGCCAGCAGGTCGCTCAGTTTGACTGTAGAAGTCGTTTGAAGTAATCTACGCACCAGTGACACGTCGAAAAAAATGTTAAGTGTTCAGATGAGCAACGGGTTAATCTCAAGTTTCTTGTTAAACTAGGGAAAACTTTTACAGAAGCTTATGTAATGTTAAAAGAAGTGTACGGGAATGACATGTTTATCCCGCACACAAGTTTTTGAATGGTTTAAACGGTTTAAAGTGGGACATGAAACGACCGAAGACGATCCGCTCCCCGAACGGCTCTCAACGTCCAAAACTGACAAAGACATTGAAAAAATTGGTAAATTAATCCTCAAAGATCGTCGTCTAAGCATCCGAGGGTTTGCTGAAATAACAGGAATCGACAAAGAATGTGTTCGCCAGATTATGCATGAATCGTTCAACATGCGCAAAGTTTGCTCAAAAATGGTGCCAAAATTCCTCACTCCCGAACAAAAGGAATCAAGAATGAACATTTACGCTGACATTCTAAACAACATTGACACTTTTCCAGGCTTGTAAGACACGGTGATTACTTGTGATGAATCGTGGTTTTTTACTTACGACCCCAAAACAAAGCTCCAAATTCATGCATTGGAAGAGCCTGAACACGCCAAGGCAAAAAAAGCAAGGATGAGCAAATCCAAATTCAAAACGATGATGAGTGTATGAGAAGATGAAGACCCGAAGTGGAAGACCAAATCATGTAAGATTCACCAAGACAATGCACCGGCCCATTCTGCTTTGTCTGTGAAGGCGTTTTTTTTTTTTTGCAAAATACGGCATTACTGTGTTAGAGTATCCACCATACTCGCCTGACCTTGCCCCCATTTTTTTTAATTTCCCAATGTCAAATCGGCGCTGAAGGGGACAAGATTCGAAAGTGTGGAATTATTTAAAGCAAAAGCGATGGAAGTTCTGAACCAGCAGACAGAAACGGACTTCCAGCACAGCTTTCAACAATGGAAAAGTCGTATGGAGCAGTGTAGAGATCCACATTGGGAGTACATTGAAGGCGAAAAAGTTGCTATTGTGAGTGGTAGGTAACGAATAAAAAGTGTTGTGACAGCAGTTTGGTTATTTAATAGCCACACCTCGTAGCTTAGCTGAATATACGAAGTAAAGTCTTCGACGAAGGTCTAAGAACCAAAACATCAAAGTGTCGAGAATTTCTGTTCCTTATTTTCGCTGGGTGTACATTCTTTTAATCTCCTTCTATAACTCTTTTAAGGGATAAAAGGTCACTGAGAGTTTTCTCGTTAATTGATTTTCCAGAAAATGGGGCAATGATATACACGATATGCAAACATAAAAATTTAATAAGCTTATCGCTGAAAATTCTTCAAAAGATTACGCTCTCTTTGATATGATTCTAGATTAATTCAAATATTTATTTTTCGCTCTTAATGGAATCCGCCCAGACGTATTTAATGTGTGCGTTCCTTTATCGCGAACTGCTGAAAGGATTTCACATAAGTAACCTACATACGCATCGGATGTAGTAGTCCTTACATCTTTATAGGGTTTTAAATTGTAGAGTTTTGTTTGCGCTGGATTTTACGTTCGAGATTCTCGTATGCGGGTAACTAGTCGTTCTGTTTGTCTGCATGCAAGATTCTGCCTGATGATTCTCAATGTGGGAGCCGTTAAATCGGTGTTTTTTTTCTCCTTCTGGGAGCCGTCCTTTTCGCCGGATTGCACTGCAGCCTCTTGGGCTTATTGTGCGCAACCTCCCATCCTTCTCACACCACCCATTCCAGTAGCCGGGTCCCGTGTACGAGCTTGTATAGCTTCACCGCCGGCTGGGTGCTGTATTCTTCTGGACAAAGTTTGGGGTGTCCATATATGGCCTGCCTTTTGCGATCTAAGGTCTCGCAATCACACAGTATGTGGTGTGCTGTTTCCGTTTCCCTGTTGCAGAGTCTGCATTTCAGTTCTCCGTCGTACAGCCCCATTCTGTGTAGGTGTCCATTGAGGGCGCAATGTCCTGTTAGGAGGCCTACAACAGCTCTTATCTGAATCCTATTCATTTTTAGTAGTTCTTCAGTTATTTTCTCACATGTTCCTTTAATAAACATTTTTCCGTGTCTTTGCCTGGATATAGAGTTCCAGTATCCATTTAGTCTGTTTCTGACCCATTCTCCTATTTGACCCCTTACTATACTCTTTGGTACTCCCAGGGCCGGTTCTGGGCCAGTAAATGGAGTAGACGATCCTTTTCTCGCTAACTCGTCTGCTTTTTCATTGCCTTCGATTCCTGTATGTCCTGGTACCCATATCAAAGTTACTTTGTTGTGGTCTGCCAGTCGTGTCAGTTCTCTTTGACATTCCCATACCAGCCTTGACGTTGCCTTTGGGTTTGTAATTGCCTTTAGGGCAGCCTGGCTGTCCGATAGTGTATCGATCCTCTTATTTGTGTAAGACCTCGTTATATTTTCTTTAGCACAGTGCAGTATTGCATATACCTCCGCCTGAAATACAGAGGTATATTTTCCAAGTGGAATGCTGTACTGTAGCTTTTCCGTTTCGTTGTAAATGCCAGCACCAGTTCCCTGCTGAGTCTTTGACCCGTCTGTGTACCAGGTTACTCTCTCAGTTCTGTTCCTGTTGTTGTTTACTTTCCATTCCTCTCGGTCAATTATTTCCATCCCGAAGTTTGTTGTGTGTGAGTTCAGGAGTTCGAGTCATGTGGTCTTTCCTCATCTCTAAGTGTTTCCACCACTAGACTTGTTCTGTTGTCCCCAGGTCTTTGTAGTACCACTTGTAGTTAAATCGGATACTCAACTTTTGATTACAAGGAGTGTATCTGTGAGGAATATAATTTTACCTTGAATTTATGAAAAATAGTGTTTTCTAAAGTTTATGTATGTAGGTATAAGGAAATTTCAAAATGTATTTTTTAAATAAAAAAGGTTAAAAATAAATTTTCTAAAATCAAGAAATTAAGAAAAAAATATAAACATTTTTTAATATGTCATTAATAAAAAGATCTAAAATAAACAAAATTTAAATATAAATGCGGGTAGTGAATCACATAAGGCTGGTTTTGTAACAGACCGGAGGTATTTCTATTCTGTTGTGAATTGGTGTCAGTCCATTTTCTTTTCTATATTTCTTTTGTATTGGGTGTCTTCTTTCCTTCATCTTCTTATTCTCTATCCTTTTCGAATCGTTTTCAAAAATTTTTCAACTTGGTGTTTATTACTTTTGGGATTCTCAAATTTCCTGTTTTGCTCTTCTCGGTCTCTTGTCGTCTTTCTCTCCATCTGTCTTCTCTCTCTCTGTCGTGTTCTGTCTCTCAGTTCTTGTCGGTCGGTCCTCCTTGTGCTTTCCTTTTCTGGTCTTCATGGTCCTCTTGTCGTGTGTTCTGCCTTCTCATGGTCCTCTTGTCGTGTCGTTCTGTCACCAAAATGTATTTCTCTTTAAATTTTCATTCAAAAATATAATTCTAAACCTAACTTCAAATTAAAACAACTATTATCTAACCCTATGTTTATAGAATTATCTATTCTAATGTTAATCTGTATTAAAATTCTTTAAAACAGAGTGTATAAACTAAATATCAATATGTAAACTAGTAATACCTATCATGTACTAATGACACTTCACAAATTACAGTTTTTAAAAGCCTATTCAGTAAAAATGTAAACTCTTATCGTACTCGTTCAAATGTGTAGGAAGTTACTCTAATTTTCAACAGTTCGTTTTCAAAATTTCAGGTCCTTAGTGTAAACTTAAGATTTAAAATACCAAAAAAAATTTAAAAGTGTGAGGTCGGTGACCAAGTGCCATTCTATCGACTTCGTATATTACCACGTTCTAATCCAAAAGTTTACTTCATTCCAAACTACAAATTAATCTAATTGTATTTCAAAATACAAAATTCTACTGTTCAAATGTGTTTTGTAGATCTCCAATAACTTAACCGGTTAAGTTAGTATTCAAAAATAACCAATGTGGTTTCTCAATTATGCCTAGACATCTATTTTGCTGGAAGTGTGTATGTTTTTCTGAAACTTGAGGTTGTGTCCCTTCAATATTTTACATCTTCAGATTAACAGTCTATTGAGGTGGAAAGTAGTTTCGTTACTAAAACAAATTGTTTACTGTGTTGGCCATTGTGGAATTTTAATTCCAGTTTCGGTGGTCCTAAAGTTGATGCACCATTTTTAATTTATATGGGTGGAATTGTTTTTGGCAACACCCTGTATTTGATGATTTTTAGGTAGTGCAACTTGGGCTGTGGAAGAAGTAGGGTTTCCATTTCTATTGTATTTTTTTGTATCAGAAATTTTTGGTATGAAAGGTATTGAGTATGTTTCAATTTCCGTCCCTTTGTTCTAAGATGGTTCTCCTGCCCCATAGTTACGGAATCGAATGAACATACTCTTCTGATTTTACTTTAACTTCATCAGAAGACAGATATGGCTGGTGGAGAAGAGATAGGGTGAGTTATGTGTGACAGTCATTCAAAATCGTACGTCTTTCTGTTAAATGGACTGTTGGTTTCTATTAAAATCAACAATCGTGGAAACTCCTGGGTTTTAGCTTTTCTGGTGTGAGAAAAGGATTTTTTTTTATGAATGCAAGTCGCACTCACCTATGTAAATCACCTATTTTTATGGAGAGACTTTGTCCCTTCTATAATGCGTATGAAAATTCTTCAGACCTTTAACGAACGGAACTGACATTTTTATGATATATTTTCTATGTAACGAAACAGGCTTTATTTACATTACTTTCTAGGCGTGTTCATAAAATGTGTATCGAGATTCAATCGAAAAAAAAAAAACTATGGAAAAAAATGGATCATTAACTAATGTTTACATGTTTATTAATGCCAAGTTAGGTTAGGTTTTAATGTTTGTACGGTGCAGGTATAAAGCTGTGAGTAATTATAGGTTCCTCTACCAAATTTTACGCAGCAAACCGTTTCAATTGGTTAAACACATATTTATAATGCCCCGAAACCTGAATCCCTAACAGGGTAAATTTGTCGGGGTTGAAGTGCCTCGACACGTAAATATATATTTATATGATCCTTGGTCCGTTTGCACAGACGAAGATAAATATGTACCCGAAATAGGGTACTAACTTATTGTTGCATGACAGGGCCGTACGCAGTTTGGGTTACCTCGGCTTCGAAAAAGAATGACATTCAAAATAACTTTTCCAGGAGAACTCAGTGACCTCATTGTTACGATACACTTAACGGGTGTGTAATAGGGTGTCCATTATTTACCAACTTGTTTTTTTTTATTCGCAGCGCCCCCTAAATTTTTAGTTTATGACCTAAAAAATATTATCAGACCCATATAAGCCCTTAATATTCATATTAAACCCTGCCACAAAGACGATACATTTCCCATTTAAATAACATAGGGTTTCGGCACATTTTACATTTTTTTTTTTATCCTGAGCAGGTTAATACACAGCGATGAGAGACACACATTTTTGTAGGAAATTGAACGCTCTACGAAAAATCTCTCTACGATTCATTCGATAAATTCAATTGTTTAAAAGTTATTCAAGGTTGAAATTGAACTTATAGTAATTTTTTAGATTTTTTTTACTTTGACCGCAAAATTATCATTATTTATGTAACAGTAAATTGTTTATTGCAAAAAAAATATCTAATTTTAAGTGTTTTATAGGTAAAATTATTATAAAAAATTGAGATAATTGAAACATAATATGACTAACTATTTGACTTCAAAATTTTGCAATTTATTGGGAAAATTAATATGACAATTAAACAAATTTTTTAACATATTGATTGACACAATTTATTTTATTAAACATGCTTTGGAGGCATTTGGATTTTTTTTATTCACATACAGTTTGAATGATATATTGTTGTTGATCTTCGTGCTTAGCTAGAGTATTAATATATTCTTCAGTCAATTTGACAGCTCTCTCTGCAGTACCATTGACCACTCGTAGGTGTTTAACAATTTTTAACCCTCTCAAATAATCCAGATAATCCAGAAGAATATATTAATACTCTAGCTAAGCAGGAAGTTCAAAAACAATATGTCATTCAAATTGTGAGTATAAAAAAAATTCCAAATGCCACCAAAGAATGTTTAATAAAATAAATTGTGTTAATCAATATGTTAAAAAATTTGTTTAATCTGTCACATTTTTCCCGATAAATTGCAAAATTTTGAACTTAACTCAAATCGTCAGTCACATTATGTTTCAACTATCTGAAAGTTTTACAATAATTCAATCTAAAATAATGTCTTTGTAAACAATTGAATTTATCGAAAATCATAAGAGAATTTTTTTAGAGCGTTCAATTTTCCAAAAAATATGTGCTCTCATTGCTGTATATTAATTTGCTCAGGAGAAAAACAATTAAATGAAAATGATTTGCCGAAAACCCATGTTATTTAAATGGGAAATGTATCGTTTTGTGGCAGGGTTTAATATCCTAGAATAATATGTGTCTGATACTGTTTTTTTTAGGTCAAAAACTAAAAAAATTGTGGGGCACTGAAAAAAACAAGTTGGTAAATAACGGACACTCTAGTGTGTAAGGACTTTGGGTCTGATAATTTTTGTTCCTACAGTACTTTGGGCCAATAGTCAAAAGTGCTTTTTTGTTAAAAACGGACATTTTGTTTCCATACCAATAAACTTTATCCTTTGCAAAACCCAAATATATCGACGCTATGTCACAGTTATCTGTGAGATCACCTACCCGGGTTTACGTTCTCCACCATCTCTTTATGTTTACCACCCCTTCGTGCCTACTTTTCACCACATCTCATTGCCTCTCATCACCCATTTTCACGATGAAGGTGTGACTCTTTTTTTCTCCACTTCAGACTCATATTTTTATCTCATATTATTTATAGAAATCAATTAGTAATTTTAAATTTGGAATACGATTATTACTCCAAAACCATACAAATTAAAGATTACTCAGAAGTTGATGCCGCGACAAATGTCACGAAATTTTAATATCCAAATGAATGGTGTTAGGAAGATAAGAATGATTTTGAATATTATACATATATCTACAATACAAATGAAAGCAAGTACGACTATATAACTAGGTACCCACCAAATTCGATTTCTATCTGTCTTAAGAAGTCTGCCTAAGCAGTCTGTTTTTTCCTTCTCCATAAAAAGTGTTCTAGATTTTTCGGAGCAAATGCAACCAAACGTATTGCTAGATACCTCTAGTAATTTCGTGACTATTTATAAGGAAAACTACAATCCTTAAATGCTGACGTAAACATAGGAGATTAGTGGAAGCCAAAAAATATAATTTAGCCTAATTTCTTGACGCTCTATTGTTCAAAGAATTTTCCACATAAAACAATTTGTTTATTAGTTGCAATTAGTTTACTATTTTTCTTCTACGCATATTATACATATATGCGTAGACGAATATAAATTCGTGGCCAATACATACAAATTATAAGGCCAAATAATCCAGAGAAAAAATCATCGGCCGGTTTTGAAAAAGGACAAATGCTATACTTCTCGGTCTAACAACAAGCACAGGTGATGAGAGGACCGGTCTTATTCCATCTCTACCTTCGATGCGTGTGCGGTTGCTTCTTATCTGTCGTCTCACTTTTAATTTGTCCTTTTTCATAACTGGCCGATGTTGGCTTTACACACACGGTATACCAGATTACCATAAAAAAGGAAAAAAACACCAGAAAAACCATAGTTTTTCATGAGTTACAATTAAAAAAAAAAGATTATCAAAATCGGACTAAAAATAGCCACTTTATACAAAGACGTACAAATTCCAAAAGGGTCACACTGTAGATACGGCCCTGTATTACAATAAACGGTTAAAAGCCCAGTATATATAATTAGGGTCCAGAACGTGTGCTACCACGCAGGGTCGGACACAAGGCACGACACAACGGAAACAAAATTCGTCATATCATTAACGGAAGCACTTATGAGAGACCAAAAAGACGAAGAAGTGAAAATGTGTTAATAATGTGCATACCTACTGTTTATTTCATTCAGAAACACCGACTGTCTTCATTGCTTCAACGTACGTTGCCACAACCAGTAGTCTTCTTGCATTTCTTCTCGTTAAACGTGAACGCCCATACGTTTTTAGAGAAGGGAAGAAGGATATAAAATATGATAAACTCAAACCATAAGCAATCTATTGAATTTTCGAAGATGTAAAAAAAAAAAAATCACTTTTATTTTTTACAAAATATACTTTTTTTTTATCGAAAAAGGTATAACACGATCAACTAATTATTTTGTTGTCTTTTTTCGCTTATATTCGCCGGGATCGGTTTCACGTCTGATGGCCCAACAGTAGGTCGCTAACATAATTGGGGTCCATTTTCCAATATACCTCTTCTCCATTTGAGCAATTTGCTGGTGAAATATTTCGCCGTGTACGTCTGAAACTATACTTCAATTTTCAGGGAAGAATTCCAAATGGGCGTGAAGAAAATGCAGCTTAAATGACATGTTGTAACTTAACGTCTTGTAAAATTCAACTAGATCTTTCTAGTTACCTAGAGTCTTCTCCGATTTCTTGTTACCTAGGAAGTTGCTACATACCTACATTATTGAAGGCAGTCCACGCCCTATTTGCTTTTCTCGAAAGTGCAGTTTCAAAATTTTGCTCTTTAAGAAGTTCTCGCATTTACGGCCCAACGAACATTCGTTCCTTATAGTCCAGTTGCCAGGGATTAAAAAAGCGTCCAAAATTTGTATTTTTTGACGGAGCCATAATTATTATTGAGTCTTATGTATTTTATCCCGTAGAATACAATGGCGGGGGTCCGTACAGTCAAAAATGTGAGCTTCATTAGTTATTTAACAATTTATGCAAAAAACGTGTTTTTTTCACGTTTTAGCTTATACCTCAGTTTCCTGGCACTTTTTGTATAGCACATACATTTAGAAAGTTGTTCTATATTAAATTACCTAAAGGCTATAGCCGGGTAAGGGGTCAAATCGGCCCTTGAACCAATCGAGGTTCTAGTTTGGCAGGTAGGAAGTATAAATAGAAAGACTCCTTCAGCTAGATTTTCAGACCTCTAGGTCGTCTCTAGAAGTTCCTAACCTCAAAAATGTGATTGTTCGTTTTTTCTCGATTCTGGGCGCAATTTTCAACCAAATGTTTTGAAAAAAATCACAGAGTTGCATGTTTCTGTTACAAATATGCTCAATTTTTTTTTTAATTTTTTTATTCCGAATGGCGCTCAAAAAAAATTATTGAATATTTCAATCAATATTTACATTAGGACGCTTTACATTGGCCAACTTTTAAGGCCATGCTTGTTTTGTATTTTTTGACGCTCCTTCACGTGGTGCTACTTAAATTTAATTTTAGGTGGTGGAACACCGTGAAAAATTCAAAAAAACCGTTTTTTTTAGGCAGTCTTTTTGCATTTATCTGGCTTGGTTTACATTTTATCGAAAAGTTACTATTTTTTTCGGGTGCAGGGAAAAAAAAACACCCAAAAAACTTTAAAAAACAAAAAAAAAAAACCCCCACCCCCTTCATCTCATATATAATTATTATTGTGTTATTTATTTTTATTCCAAAATTTCTTTTTTTTTCTTTTTTTTTTTTTTTTTTTTTTAAAAAAATTTCCCCATATAAAAAAATGTATATAAAATTTTGTGGGGTGGAAAAAAAAAAAAATAAACCCAACCAAAAATTCCCACCCCACTTTTTGCATTTAGTATGAATGATTTAATCTGGCTTGGATTACATTTTATCGAAAAGTTATAAATTTTATTTTTTTTTCGGAGACCTACAAAATAATAACATGAAACACAACACTTAAAAAATCCCTAAAAAAAACAAAATTTATAATTTTTTAATATACTTACTTTTTATCATTTTTATAATTATAAAGTGTCTCGTGTTTTATTTCTATTCTTTTGTACGTCAAATTCGATAAAAAAAAATAATAAATCGTCAATATTTATTTTTATTTTTTTTTTTTTTTTTTAAAATTCGACATTCGGGAAAAATTAATTTTTTATTTTTACACGAGACACAAATAAAAATTTTCAGTTCATTTTCAATGTACTCAACTTGTTAAAAATATCGATTGAAGATTTCTGATTCAGTTACTAATTTCTATTTTCATCACACTCAAGATTTCATTCGCATTTCTTCATTTGATGAATGTTTCTTCATATATAATAAAAGTAATATGTATAAAAATGAATGTTTTGAATCAAAATTTACAGTTTTTTTACATAACACAATATTTATATACAGAGATAACGTTCCTGAACACTTTTATTTTCACACCTAGAGTTTTATTAGTCAGAATTTTTTTTATGATTTTTTATGATTTATTACACGTTTTTGACGTATTTTTTTCCGCTGGATCCGAGAAAAATAGTAACTTTTCGATAAAAAGTAATCCAAGCCAGATAAATGCAAACAACTGCCTAAAAAAACGGTTTTTTGGATTTTTCACGATGTTCCACCACCTAAAATTAAATTTAAGCAGCACCACGTGAAAGAGCGTCAAAAAATACAAAACAAGCATGGCCTTAAAAGTTGGCCAATGTAAAGCGTCCTAATGTAAATATTGATTGAAATATTCAATAATTTTTTTGAGCGCCATTGGGAATAAAAAAATTAAAAAAAAAATTGAGCACATCTGTAACAGAAACATGCAACTCTGTGATTTTTTTCAAAACATTTGGTTGAAAATTGCGCCCAGAATCGAGAAAAAACGAACAATCACATTTTTGAGGTTAGAGACTTCTAGAGACGACTTAGAGGTCTGAAAATCTAGCTGAAGGAGTCTTTCTATTTATAGTTCCGACCTGCCAAACTAGAACCTCGATTGGTTCAAGGGCCGATTTGACCCCTTACCCGGCTATAGCCTTTTAAGCTCAACCGGAAGTCGCTAGAGTTTTTTTTTATTATTGCAATTAGCGTTGAAAGTTGCAAAACTCCTTTTATTTTGATATGTTTTTTCTTCACGAATAAAATTCTTAGAGGGCTGAAAATATGCTATCAGTATTCTAAACAAGTGCTATAAATTTCACGGTGATCGTTTGTTAACTTTTCGAGTAATTAACGATCGAATTTTTTTATAACTCTTAATTAACAATTTCACCATTTCTTACAGGAAGCTTCTATTTTGACCGGATAGGGCTAGAAAGATCACAAATCTCTTCAAGTTTATGACGTTTATTGAAATTTTGAAAAATATTAATTACAGCCGATTTTATAAGGTTTTATACGCGACCACCTCTTTATACGCGACGTATCGTATAAGACGTTGTAGCATTACGGTATTGAAATTAAGAAGTTCCTTACCAAAATATCTTTAAAGTGCATTTCAAGAAGCGTATTTAAAAAAATTTATCCTGCTACGACTTCAGGGAGCGGATATATATTTTTTTAATTCCCAAGTAAGTTGTATAATACGAAGAAGGCTGAAATTTACAGGGTTTGCAGTCAAAGAGTTATACTTTCAATAAGAAAATACTGCAAATCGATTGGCCGACTTTAACTGTTAAAAAGCTGAAGTTGACGCTACGGCTGCTGTATGCGCACGGACCTGGTGGGACGGAGCGAGGGGGAGAGACTTGCTGCCGGGGGCGGCGCTACCGAAACCGAACTCGGACGCTTCAAATCGATCGCGCCGAAAAAATCTTCATTATCTCGGCTTCCTGATGTCGTAGCGGGACATTTTTTTTTTTTAATTTAGGGTACCTCGCCGAAAAATAAAAGAATATCGAGTTTATTTTTGGTTTTACGAAAAAAAAGCCTTGAAAATTTATATTTCACAAAATATAATATTTTTCAAAATTTCAATAAGCGTCATAAACTTGAAGAGATTTGTGATCTTTCTAGCCCTATCCGGTCAAAATCAAAGCTTCCTGTAAGACATGGCGCCACTTTTATTAATTATAAGCTGTAAAAAAAATTCGATCGTTAATTACTCGAAAAATTAACAACCGATCACCGTGAAATGTATAGCACTTGTTTAGAATTTTCAGCCCTCTAAGAATATTATTTGTTAAGAAAAAACATGTCAAAATAATAGGAGTTTTGCAACTTTCAACGCTAATTGCAATCATAAAAAAAAAACTCTAGCGACTTCCGGTTGAGCTTAAAATTTAGGTAATTTAATATAGAACAACTTTCTAAATGTATGTGCTTACAAAAAGTGCCAGGGAACTGAGGTATAAGCTAAAACGTGAAAAAAACACGTTTTTTTTTGCATAAATTGTTAAATAACTAATGAAGGTCACATTTTTGACTGTACGGACCCCCGCCATTGGATTCTACGGGACAGAATACACAGGATTCATTAATTATTAAGGCTCCGCCAAAAAATACATGAGAAAAATCCCTGGCAACTGGACTATCAAGCTTTGCCTCACTTATACGCGCGAATTTCCGTCTCAAATAAAGAAAAGCATTTCCTTCTGTATTTAGGGCTTTAATATTTTTTATAAGCCCTAGTTTTATGTGCAGAGGAGGTAAATAGGTACATCCTTATACCTGCTTGGCAATCAGTCAAAACATGTTGTTGATGACCTCTTATATGTAATACAATTTAAAGTCGTCAGTGTAAGGGTTACATAGGTAGAAATGATTAAAATGACACGTTAGTTTGGTGAAGATGATTTTTATGCAGAACAGTGTTATCATAGAATTATGTAGTGCATTGCATTGTAGCACACTTTCCGGACGCAATACATAATACACGGTGGAGACTTTAACTGGAATATATTCGCTAGTGGGGTGGTGAATGATTTTTCAAAAAATTCCCGAGACACGTCAACTTTTAAATATATTTACCTACATTTTGCAAGTAATATGAAAAATATAGGCCTTCAGGGGTGGCTGAAACCACCCTCGACATGATTTTTTTCAAATGCAACCCTATGGCATGTGACCCCTCATTGTAAAGCTGGTGGAAAGAGGAATCCAACGCACTGATCAAATTTTAATTTTTAGTATGTTTGTAGGGTTGCATACAATTAAAACAATTTAAAAATTAAATTTATTTTCAACGTAACAATTGTTCAAAATGTGCACCATTCACTTGTTGGAAGCATCCCAGTCTGTGGTAGGTTTCGTCCCTTACATTATGCAACATTTGCGGTGTTATTTTTCCGATTTCCTCTCTTATCCTTTCTGCAGATCTGCTATGTTGTTGGGTTTCTGAATGTAAACCCTACTTATAAGATGTCCCCACAAAAAGAAATCCAGTGGTGTAAGATCTGGAGATCTTGCTGGCCACTCAATATTACCTCGCCTCCCAATCCACCTACCGGGAAAAGTTCTGTCCAGATACTGACGAACAATGGCAGCATAGTGTGGTGGGGCCCCATCTTGTTGAAACCATAACCTCTCGTCGGTCAAGTTAGGGTTTAATGGGTTTGGAAATAAATGACATAGCACTGGCATTAGTTCGTGCTGGAGTAAACGCAAGTATCTTGCTCCATGAAGAGTGTCACCAAAGAAAAATGGTCCTACAATTCTATCTTGTATTATTCCGGCCCACACATTAGTTTTCTGTGGGGTCCCTCATCCAATGGGGGTTCTCTTCAGCCCAGTAACGACAATTTTGGCGATTTACGTGCCCATTTAATGCAAAAGTAGCCTCGTCAGAGAAAACTATCCACTCTAAAGATAACTGGTTTTGATCAATACAAGTCATCAATAAATCGCAAAATTCCAACCGTCGATCTGGATCATCTTCAAGTAGCTCTTGAACAGCTTGCATTTTGTATGGGCGTTTTTTCTCATATTTAAGTATTTTTAAAACTGTTTTGTGATTAAGATTACTATCACGGGCCAGTTGACGGGCTGGAGTGATTGGATTTTCTTCTAGAGCAAGCAACAAATTCAACTTCGTGTCGTCATCAACAACAGCCTGCCTCTTACTCGGTACTTTCCTGACATGACCCATCTCTCGATATTGTGCCTCAATTTTACTAATGGTACCTTGATTTAGTGGTGGCAAGTCAGGATGCGTTTCTCGAAACAAGCGAACAACTTCGCATTGAGTTCGCGCCCTATCACCATATCCAATCATCATCAAAATTTCGATTTTTAGTGATTCAGTTAAATAAGACATTTTCACCAATTTGAAATAACACTTCGTTTCAGATTCTGAATACAGCATACAAACTAAATTGCTCTTTGCGGCCGTGTAAAAACACTAGCAAAAAATAACAAATATCAGTTGTGGCAAAAAATTGCTTGGAATTTTTTTGTGGGGACATATGAAAAGTAAGGTTTACATTCCAAAACTAAACAACACCCATTTTGAGTACGAAATTGTTGCGTTAAAAATAAATTAAACCATAAAATTACGTTTTAATTGTATGCAACCCTACAAATATACTAAAAATTAAAATTTGATCAGTGCGTTGGATTCCTCTTTCCACCAGCTTTACAATGAGGGGTCACAAGCCATAGGGTTGCATTTGAAAAAAATCATGTCGAGGGTGGTTTCAGCCACCCCTGAAGGGCTATATTATTCATATTACTTGCAAAATGTAGGTAAATACATTTAAAAGTTGACGTGTCTCGGGAATTTTTTGAAAAATCATTCACCACCCCGCTAGCGAATATATTCCAGTTAAAGTGGAGCTTTAACACGGTGGACCGTGTATATTTTGTTTATACGTGCCTCGGCGCGGACGAAGATAAATACAGTTACGAACCTTCGTTGGTGTGAGTGGTCGGCACCATGATTAGCGCCAGCTGGGGGCGTCCTCCTGTATCTCCGTCTCCATCGACATGCCGTACAGGGTAAACATTGTAGCCGAGCAGCGCAGCCCCATTTTGCCGTTCTTGAAGAGGTCGGGAGTGGCCCTTATCGAGATCGTCGATGTGACCGTCTCCTTGCCGGGCAGGGCGTCGTAATGATAGATTGAGTTGTGAATTTGGACGTCGTAACTCGAACGGATCTGTAAACAGAACAATAAAACCGCCTTTAAATTCGTCTGCCTTTGTGCCTCCTTATTTTTCCGGGTAAACATGTCGGAGAGTGAGGATAAATATGGGGTCGGGATTTTATCGCGTGCCGCACGCTAGCAGCGCAAACACGGTTAGGATTCTGTTAAAACAATGCAGACTGGTTATTTGTTTAAGTCTGGTTGGACTAGAGTTCGTAAAAGATTGTATCTTCACAGTTTAACATATTCTTATTTTCTCTTCCTGATTGATGTGCCTCACCAATCACTACGGTAATGTATGATTATACAGTACGTGTCATTGGGAATTGGTAAGTTAACTTCTTTGTTGAGTAGACCTCACCACCGCCTAAACATGAGGTGGTAACCAATCGCGATCCTATCGCTAGCGCAGGCGTATGGCAGGCATCCGGTTTGTCGATGGAGTTGTTTGAGTTGAAATTTGAAATAGCATTTTATATTTTATTCTGGTCTAATTACTAATTAGTAGAGACAGAATCATTTTTGTGCACAGGAATTTCAAAACAATTTTTTTGCACATAAAAGCAGATGTAAAGTTTATCATCTCTGGCGGATATCTTGCTTTTGAGTTCGCTTCGGTCGGACCATCCCCGCACATGGCTTCGCGCTAACGTGCATAATACCGACAACATGTTTGACCCACTATAGGAGTCGGAATACCTGCGGTTTTTAGAAGCAGGTCCGGCTCGGAATCGTCTCCGATATACATACCATTTCATAGAACCTCGAAATATACAGAGCACTTTTAAACCGATAAGGCCCCAGCCACAGATATTGGGCGGGGGGAAGTGGAGTTATCTGCTATTGTACAGTACTAATATTGAACGTTACATCTCCCAGTATTTCTACGTGTTTACTTATTTCTATAGATTTGAACTTTAGTTAGCTCCTTAGTTAGATAGTTAGATCCCTAGTACGTTTATTCGAATATTCACTATTGTATTATGATGTATTTTCTGTGAACTATCGCTTTGCAATAATAGTCCCGCTGTCCGAATTGAATGAATGAATCTGCTTCGACTCGCCGGAAGTTTGACTCTTCGTAGTTTCTGTGTTGTTTCGCTGTTGTCGCATTAACATAATATTCCTATTAGACATTTTAAAATTGTTTCACAGCTCAGCTGTTTAAAGTAATATTCGCTGTTTAAAATTGTTTCACAATAGTTAAGTTGAAGAAAGATAACAGTAAATTTTATTATACGCAACACAGTCTGAAGAATGACATTGGCTTATATTGATTGATCGTACATCAATGCATTTTTATAAATATAGGGTTTTTATAAAGACCTATTATGCAGAGTTATAGTTAGATATGGCAACTTCTAGATTTCCCTAAGAAGGGGGCTGGGTTGTACGTAACTAAATTCGCCTAACTTTGACATAAAAATGTATCATTTAATATGTATTTACTATCCACCTATGTACGCAGTATGGTAACTCTTACGTATATGGTATCTTATTAATGAAGGAACACAGCGAAGCTGCGGGTTAATTGGGTAAAAATATTGCGATTTAACCAAATCTATCGTAGTCCAAAAATTAGTAGTAACGAAGATTCAAGGTGTCAACGTTATAAACAGACTTCGGACAAACGTGGTTTTTACCTAAACGGCTCTTATGAATGGATTGCTCCATTCATAATTTCCGAGAGCGCGTGCGCGGTTGGTCCTGGAACTGAACTGTTCATGGGATGTTCATGTTTATGGGATACTTGCATTGGTATAATAGACAAAGGCCAAATATTATCGGCGAAGTACAATGTGCCTTTTTTGTCAGATAAGCATTATTTAAACGAAAATTGCACGGTATTAAATATATTAAGGTTTTTGACACAAACGAGTTATTTTAACCACGTTTACCCAAATATACTAAAAAAATTGGCACCAACAAAACATAAGGTTGACATCCGATGAACAGATATAACAGATATTCATATTTACTTGATAGCCGGTCAAGATTAAAACCACGTTTTGTCCGAATTCTCGTTATAATTTTATTTACGGGTTTTCTTAATTAACATTTTTGCGCAAAATTTTAATTTGTTGGCTGTGACTGGACCACAGTGGAACGAATGAATAGAGTTTATTAGAATTCATTTTTCTGAGTGATGTTCCACCAGATTTTAATATGATTCTAGGAATAACATTGCATATTATAGATGACTACTATGCCAAGAATTCCCATTTTTTCCATAATCAGAAAATGAGAAATATAGAGGTTTTGGGAATATCCTTAGGGCTTCTATAATTTTTTTTACTTTGTTCTTTGAAATTCTGTTTTTAGCACCAAAACATTTGAAACTATCTGTAATGATAATTTTATAAAATAGCGTAGTAGTCTTGGTACGGTGGTTAGTCAAACCATAAAGCTTTGCAGCAATGTTTTTATTATTTACGTACAAAGTGTTTAAAACAGGGCTATCAGTTAACACAACTTTAAACCATCCAAACTCAATAATTCTAAATACAATACCCCATATTTTACTTTAAATTTTGCCGTAGAATTAAATTATGCATCGATTTGTATTAGCATTCGTTCTTCCTATATTTAATAGTTATTCAGTTACATATTTAGCGTTTTTAAAAAAAAATAGTTATAACTTGTAATAAATCCTTTGATCTATCAGTAACATGTTATTGAAATAATACTACTAGCGTTGTTACTACTAGTGCTAATAGTTTTAATTATAGCAGTATAATTGTAATAGTAATGTTTTGTGTTTTCTTGATTTCTAATCGTCAGTATTAATTAAAACACAGACTACATGTATGGCATTTTTCCAATAAAGATAATGGATTTTTTTACTTAAAGAGGATCGAAAATTGCTTCTTCTGCCCCTACTGTAGCTTTTAAGATTCATCCCCATGGCCTGCTACGTATTTTTTATACCCCCTGAAATTCAATATACCTAACCATTTATCGTTTTTTTTTTATTTAAAATCTAAATCTATAGCGTTAATCGGGACTCCTCAAAACCACCGAATGCGAAATTTAAACAAAACTTATACAAGGTGTTTCTTTTCTATTCGATTTCAAAGTTGAGTAAAATATTGAGTTTGAGAGCCGCTAGATGAGTCGAGTGTGCTATGGAATTATGTCAAGACAGTTGGACATTATCTAAAATCACTTAAACTTAATTTTGACCAATATTTAATTTAAAACAATATTTTTGTCTACAACGTGTAGGTGTTTATTAATAATACTATGCACCTACAAGAAAAAAAACTGTAGTAGACAAAAAAATAGGTTTTTTGTCTATTACAGTTAGGTCAAACTTTGAGTACATTATTGACGCTTAACATTATTAGTATATGGTTTTAATAAGTATAACGTTGATTAGTTTTTTCGACAATTACACAAAAGCTAATGAAGAAAGCATAAAACATGCGTATTTGGATTTAGAATAAAATAGCGAACTTAAATTTATCAAAATATACATGGTATTCCATTTAAAAAAAACCATATTTTTTTCTACCTGTATATATAACTAGCGACCCGCCCCGGCTTCGCACGGTTTACGACATCACATTAGAAACCTCTAAAATTATCAGTGTTTCTCTACGATATTATGCATGTATTATACATATAAACCTTCCTATTGAATCACTCTATCTATTAAAAAAAAACCGCATCAAAATCCGTTGCGTAGTTTTAAAGATCTAAGCATACATAGGTAGGGACAGACAGCGGGAAGCGACTTTGTTTTATACTATGTTATGAAGAGACTTGGTAATGCAATAGTTCTAACTCAATTATTTGGATAAAACTACTTAAAATGGATCTACTTTTTTAAAATCGAATTGAAAAAATAAAGAGGGTATGCTTTTATAAAAATAACCCTGTACAGGGATACGAAGGGTAACGACAAATATGTTGTCACAAATAAACTATTTTTATTACGATTTTAAAAAAGGCGTTTATTTAATAATTTCTTGATTTCGAGTTTCGTAAATTTTGGCACCAATCGCTATTGGTAAACATAGTGTTTTGGAGAGATATAATAATTTATTTTCTATAATAGATTTCACTACAAGCTCACACTTTCAATTTCAAGACACTATATACCTACAGAAACGGTGACAGGACTCCCTTACAGGCCACTGTCACCTTAAAAGGCACCTCCACATGATAAGGGTCATAGATGATCCTGAATGTGGATAGTGCATGGAGGATGAGGAGACTGCATCTCACATCCTCACAGAATGCCCTGCAATCGCAAGGGTCAGAGAACGGCACTTTGGGAGCTGTCTTCTGAACCCAGAGGATGTTAAGAGTATTCACTCCAGGAAAATATGCGTCTTTGCTAGAGAGGTCGGCATACCTGGGTGAACCTGGGGCGGCCTAAGTGCATGGGTTTTCCCGCCCACTTTTCTCATTCATTCATTCATTCATTCACCTACAGAAAAAGTAAACCAAAAATCCCTGCTCCTCTGCAAAATTCCTTTATTGTACCTTCAGCCGGCCCTGCGGAGTTTCCTCGCATCCGAACAAGCACCTACATTATCAAGAATAATAAAATTATTATACTTGGTACACCTGGCGAATTATCCCAACGCACATTACAGGTCGAGTGACCCGCGCTGCCTGAACCTGGACACATGTCGGATATTATTTTTTACAGCGATGGAACCATGGCGTCATTCTTCCCGTTAGGTCCTTGGCCGGCACCGCCGCGCCGTCGAGTAGGCAGCCGGGCATTTCCATGGCTAATTATTATGGCCCGGATAATTGGAGTGTAATTTGGACGGCCGTGACGTAGTGACAAAGGACGCGCGTACGCAGGGCTCCTCGCTAATTAATCAGGCTCTTCACTTGGGGCGATGAGCCGATTCGCGTTATTAATCTGCCTGTCAAATTATTCCGCCTCGCGAAGAATATGGAAAATATCGCAGACACTCGGTCGGATGTTGTTATTGGTTTTTGCGGGGGTAATCACACGCCGTGTTTAACTTTGAGCTGTTCAACTCCATTAAGGATTTTTATCGCATTTTAAATGAAGTACATGTATGTTCTTTAAATACATTTCAAATTGAGCTTTTTGTTTGCCCGATACAGTTTTACCCACAGTCTTTAAAACTTATTCAGAAATATGTATTTGAGGTCAATAAGTTTCGAATTTAGAAAAGGTAGTATCATCTCGTTCTATTATGGGCACATCATTTACAATATTGCATACAGGGTGAGTCAGAAAGAATGGGCCAACACTAAACTGCAGATACTAGACATCAAAATATTATGATTGAGCTCAACATGCTTATAACAATGTCGCTAGTTTAAGAGATACAGTGTGTTCAAAGTTTAAATTTTATTCTGAAATTTCTCAATAATTGAGAAAGTTTTGATACTTTAATCTGAAAATTGGTAGTTCTATGATTGTTGGTGTCAGAATTACGAATTGTAAGCTTATTTTGACGTTGATCCTAGAGGGCGCTAGTTTCACCGTATTATTTAGGCAAATTAAAACATTTTTTTTTATCTGTTGACCCACGCGTAAAACAAGAATCTAAAAGAACGCTCAATTCTACAGAGAAAAGGTACTCTTGTTTAGGTCGTCTAAATCTATCGGTTTTTAAGTTGTTTGCATTTAAAACTTTCAATGTACCTGTTTTATTATGATTTTTTTTATTCTTAAAGAGAAGATACGGAGAAGTAATCAGGAACGGTAAAACATAACAAAAAAAATGACAATCAAAGGTGAAAGGTCCACCACCATTTTAAGATACGCCCCTTTAATTGTCTGAATGTTAAGCAACATTTCCCTATTATTTTTAAATGTATTCGCGGCTTGTTGTATTCGCAAGTCCTGAGAAAGATAATTAACTCCTTCCTGATAAACTAAATCCTTCAAATTTGACCATATAGACAAGTCCAGAGGGTTTAAGTCTGGGCTTCTCGGTGGCCAAACAAATTCACTTCCACGGCCAATCCACCGATGAGGAAAATGTTCATGTAAATATAGGCGTCAGTGGCGGATTTACCAGCAGGCGGTAGGCTGGAGCCTAGGGCGGCAAAAAGGGGCGGCAAATTTTTAGCATTTTTAAGGCTTACCTTACCCCCACCTTATAATTAGTATATGATTGAGCTTTTTTAGCTCAAAGTATACCCAAAAACTACTTCTCGTGTAATCTTCACTAAATCGTGGGTTGTAAAAATAATATAGAAACTGACACAACGATCCCCTAGTTACAATCATGCTAATAACAGGAAAAAAACTGATGTAATGAAGACGATAGAGCACAAATCATAAAGTTGCAATTTCATTGACAGAATAAATGTAATTAATATGATTGCGAACTAGGGTATCGAATTTGAGAGGTCACTAGGTGCGGCAAATATTGAATAACCTACTGGCGCCAAATTTGTAAATTCGCCACTGATTGGCGTACTGGCAAGGCAAAATGTGGTGGCTCTCCGTCGTGCATAAACCACATGTGTTCTCTTATTGCGAGTGGTACATTTTCTAGGAGTTCGTTTAAATTATGTCAAAGAAAGTTTAAGTATTGTGGTCCAGTTAGATTGGGTGGCATTTCAAAAGGTCCAATGCCAAATTAGAAATTACACCACACCAAATGTTCACCTTAAACACATGCTGAAAATGTCTTTCTTTTACAGCATGTGGATTCTCGGAATCCCAGAAATGACTGTTCCTTCAATTAAAAACTCCCCGTCTAGTAAATGTCGCCTCATCGGTAAATAAAATCTTATTAAGAAAATCCGGGTTTTCGGTTTGTATATTTTGTAGAAACTGAACAAATCGTAGACGAGCTGGTAAATCTTGAGGCAATAACTGCTGAACAGGAGTTTAATGATGTGGATGGAGGAATTTTTTTTTACAAAATTTTACAAATGGATTATTGGCTTAGCCCCGTTGCCGCACATAACCGACGAGTAATAAAACCTGGATTTTCCGAAACACGAATTAAAATTTTATCTTCTTCCACTGGAATTGTTTTCGGAGTACTATGGTTACTTTTTGGGGGAAAAGATCCAGTTTCACCTAAGCGGTTGTACAGATTTCTGAGAAGTTTCTTCACGCACCTCACTGTTAGAAAAATGATTATGTCGTGGTATTTTTTGATTACTAGCTAGTCTTCTTGCACAAATAGTAATCGGCATACACGAAAAATATCCAAATAATTTGACAAATTTTGACAAGCCAAGCCTACTTAGAAAAAATATAGCAATATCAGCGCATGAAAAAAAGAATCAGTAAAATACATTGCACCGTTTAAATGCAAATAACATAAAAACCGACAGATTTAGACGATCTAAACAAGAGTACCTTTGCTCTGTGGAATTAAGCCTTCTTTTAGATTCTCGTTTTCGATTCTTGTTTTATGTGTGGCTCAACAGATAAAAAAATATGTTTTAATTTACCAAAATAATACGGTGAAACTAGCGCCCTCTAGGAGCAATGTCAAAATAAGCTTAGAATTCGTAATTATCACACCAAAAAATATAAAACCATCAATTCTCAGATTTATACTATCAAAACTTTCTCAGTTATTGAGAAATTTCAGAATAAAATATAAACTTTGAACACGCTGTATCTCTTAAATCAGCGACATTGGTATAAGGCATGTTGAGCTCAATCATAATATTTTGGTGTCTGGTATCTCCAGTTTAGTGTTGGCCCATTCTTTCTGACTCACCCTGTTTATCACCATATGTGAACTAGAGTCTATTATCCAAACGTGAAGAGAGAGGTTCATTAAATGAAACTGGCGCATGTGTTGTTGTGGCGTTACATATTTTAAATCGGAGTGAACTACTCCCACTCCAATTTTGGTTTCCGCGATGCGGAAGCTTAGTTCTCATTAAAATTCAAGTTCTCATTAAATCACCAGCAAATGCGAATCGGCGGACTACGTCATCAGTGACGCGCCCGCTGAGAGGGACGTTAGATGTAGCAATTACTAGGCATGTGCGAAATCTCGAAAATCTCGAGATCTCGATCCTCGAGACGAGAAAAAAAGTCGAGACGAGATGAGACTCGCGGTCAGTCGAGATTTCTCGAGATTCCGAGATTTCAATATATATATATATTATCAAATATCCATCTACCCTAGTAGAGTGTAGGATGGTTGTTTTTCCTTTGGTGTTAACTCCTGGTGAATTTTCTCCATGTTTTCCTGTCCCTTGCCATTTCTTTCGCCCTTTTTTATTGTTACTTTCTTCTTTTCCATAATTTTTTTTATTGTATCGTCCCATGTTTCCTCTGGTCTTCCTCTCTTCCTTTTGCCGTAACTTCTTGCCTCCCATATCTTTCTAGTTGGTGTGTTATTGGGCAGCCTCATGAGATGTCCCCACCACTCAAGCTGCCTTTTTTCTATGTATTCTGTAATGGGTTGTATTTCTAGCTCTCTCCTTATATCTTCATTTCTGTGTCTTTGCAGTCTATTCACCCCTTCACTTTTCTCAAATATTTCATCTCCATCGCCCCTATCCTCACTTTTTCTTTTTTATTTAATACCCAAGACTCGCATCCGTAAGTCAGAATCGGTCTGTATACTGCTTTATAAATCCTCATTTTTGTCTTTTTGGAAATTCTTTTTTTTTTTCAATAAATCCTCTGTTTAATGCGAAATATGTTCGGTTCGCCTGCCCTATCCTTTTATTTAATTCACAGTCCATTTTACCATCTTCCTCAAATGTGACTCCTAAGTATTTATAACTGTTTACTTGCTCTATGTATTTTCCCTCTAGTTTTATTTTTAGTTCTTTCGTTTTCTCTCTCGTTATCTTCATTACTTTTGTTTTTTTCGAATTGATTTTCAACCCATTTTTACTTATTAGCCATATTTCATATATTTAAGTTGTGCTGCAATTCTCTTTCACTACTCGCTGTTATCACTATATCGTCTGCAAATACATGTTCGGTGTTCTCTATCCTTTCCATATTTTTATACCCTACCATCATTGATTTCAATATATGAAACTTAATTTCAAAATATGAAATTTAAGGAAAATATCGGAGACAATCTTTCAATTAGGAAGTGTTACGTCTCGTGACGTAATTTTTATATACGCATCGGGCTGTACACCGACGCTCAATCGATACAAATTAAAATCGAACTTAGCTTTTGAAATCGATGACAGATTTCCTAAATGCTGAGTTAAACCAAAATGTTAAACCAGAGTGTAATCAGTTTTCTTTTATTTCATGTGCTTTGCTAGCTGAACTTTTAAATTTAAGCAACTGTAAGTATTAACATTAATTTCACCTGTTTTTCGATAAATTTCAATATATCAAGAAATCTCGGTATCTCGAGAAATCGCACGATCCCCGAGAAATCTCGGTATCTCGAGAAATCTCGCGATCCCGAGAAGTCTCGGTATCTCGAGAAATCTCGCGATCTCGAGATATCTCAGTATCTCGAGAAATCTCGGGATCCCGAGACATATCGGGATTTCGAGAAATCTCGTCTCGTCTCGTCTCGAAAAATGACTCTGTCTGACTCGAGAAATCTCGCGATCTCGAAAAATCTCGCGATCTCGAAAATAACTCTCGACGGTATCCCGAGAAATCTCGGGATCAAAACACTATACGAGAAAAAGTTTTCGTTGATATTATTTTTAAGATGGATACATGAAGAAAAACAAATGAATCAGTTTGTCAATCCACCGCAGTACATTATAATACAACGTATGCATATGTAAAAAAATACATCCGATTCCAACATATAAAAAAAATTTGATGTCCTAGCCGCCGTCTAATGCAGCACTTAGGCCTTTTTAGACTCGTATTTTAGACTTGTATTTTCTTGAGTTCATGGTAATTTAAACAAATGGTTAAAAATGAACACTTGTATAGGATGTATGGCCTTTTTAGACTTGTATTTTCTTGAGTTCATGGTAATTTAAACAAACGGTTAAAAATCATCTCTTGTATGGGATGTACTTATGGTATAAAATAATCAGCTGTCGGTTTGCTAGGGAACTTACGAGTATGTCTGTAATACCTCAGCGAGGAAGGACAAGGAAAATTTTACCCCATATAACAGGGATCCTGATAGGATACTGTCAGCTACGAAAGTACTTATACAGTATCAGCCTGACAGTAATATTCCTTTGTAGAGGTGGGAACAGGAAGAGGAGACAGTCGAACATCTTATGATTGTTACTTTATGGTTGTTCAACTGTTTCGTTGATGAGAGAATCCATATTAGGAAAACGGTAGCCTTACATTGCCATAGTGAGCATATCATAAGCCGGAGCCTGTTAGTGGTTATAACCCACAAAATACTGACGAAAGATGGATTTTATACATTAGACATCCAGAACCATACAACCCCAGTATCAGCCGGCTTATGCAATCCCATAACCCCACTCTATAGCCCCAAAATCCCCTAACTCAGGGTATACAAACTATATAAAGTATAAAATCCATGTTCCTTCAGATATTTGTGGGTTGTACTTATTCGTAGAACCCGAGTTATAGAATTCTGGGTTGTTAGGTTATGGGTTATTTGAGTTGGAGGTAATTTATTGACTAATATTCAATATACGTGGTTCATAGTGTTACAGATCCCCGGGGTATGGGGTTAATGGGTTTGAGTTTATGGACTTATAGAGTCTGAATATGTCCCTCCGCAGATCCGCGTCCTAAAGGGTTATAGGGTTCGAGGATGCTTGGTCCAGAATTTTCTAATCCGCTACAGATATCTATGGGGTTTTCTAGGGATTTTTCTCACATAGGAGAAAACCCGGAAGTGATAGTATTAAACTCAGCTTAGATTCATGTGTAGGGGTCTCATTTGAGTCGGAAAATCGTACACACACCGGTGAACTAACCTTTTTTTTTTGGTTCAGTGTTGTCGATATGTCCTAGATTTCTTTATAAAAACTTTCCGAAAAAGATGCAGCTGGGCAAAAAAAATCATACATAATGCCTGTAACATTTTAATAACCTGGTATATAAAAAATGTCCTGAATAAAACAGTTTTTTTTACAAAAAAGATAATTTTTCATTTCGCGTTTGCTTGTTATGAAGACTAACTTTATTTTATTTTAAATGACAACCCGTAGGTTTTCCCCAATATCTGAATGATCAGCTTTTTTATTTACTGTACACTAAAATTTTTTATGGTTACATAAATTTTTTTTGTAAATGTAGATAACCGTATCAATTTTTTAGTGTACAAGTAAAGAAAAAGCTGCTCTTTCAGATATTGAGACACAACCGACGGGTTGTCATTTAAATAAAGTTGGTCTCTATGACAATCAAACGCGAAAAGTTAAAATTATTCCATGTTGTCAGAAACATGGCAAATAAACTGATGAACAATTTTTATTGAGGACATTTTTTCATATACAAAATTATTAAAAAGGTATGTATAGGCATTACGCTCGACTTTTTTGTTACGCTGTATGTTTAATTAATTCCAAACGATTTCACTGCCTTGCCATTATGGGGCGTTTTGTAGTTAAATTAAAATCAAAAAATCCTCGAGAGCGTAGACACACAACAATCAACCCTCGACGTACTACAAATAGACGTCAAATCGAGCGAAAGAACCGCGTTCCATAGCCGTGTAAAGCGAGGAAACGAGTCGCTGAGTCAACAGAATCTCAGATAAATACCGAGAATGTAAATTCCGATATACATACATACATACATATCATGCCGACTGAAAAATTCCGTCCGTGTAATTCCTGTAGGGACGATCGGTAAGCGGCTCATATCACTACGCTCTCCAATAACCGCCCTATCACTTATCGAACATCCATTCTGATGGATGGCTCGAATACGGACTGTCAGAACTGAACGGGCGTATAACGGCTTCCGCGGACCCCCTGCAGGCAGCCGATAAGAATTACAAAACTCGACGGGGCTTACGAAGTGTCGAATTGTCGACTTATATACACTCCGAAGGCTTCATTCATTATCTACTTCGGGAAATTATAGATATGAGCCACGACGCGGGAGATTGGAGACAGTTCGATTATTTATTTTCAGGAGGCCGTTTCAGCTTGCATAACATCGAACAGCGAGGTGTGTAAATTAACTAATGAGACTTTTTTAAATTTTTCAATTCGAATAGAATTACAATTCAGTAGTGTCTCCTTCAAAATAACTTCCTTGGGAAGCCACACAGCGCTGGAGGCGGTTCTTCCATTCCTGAAAGCAGTGCTGGAACTCATATTCTGGAACGGCCTTCAGCTGGTCGGTTACAGCCCTTTGAATATTTTCTATGGTCCCCAAATGACGTCTCTTGAGGTGATTATTCAATCTCGGGAAAAGAAAAAAAGTCACAAGGACTCAAGTCAGGCGAATAAAGAGGCTAAGGAGCCAAAGGGATGTTTTTACTGGCTAAAAATTAGTTTACTGAAATGGCTGTGTGCCAAGGCGCATTGTGGATGAGTTTGATGTTTGGTCTCACACGGATGACACTTTTTCGAAGTTTTCCAAGAACCTCTCTGTAAGATCTTCAAGTGTTGATTTACTGTTTGGCCTGGAGGCACAAACTCTTTGTGGACAATTCCCTGGCTAACAAAAAAACAAGTCAGCATGCATTTGATTTTTGACTTGCTTATTCTCGCTTTTTTGAATCTTGGAGAGCTTGAAGTGTGCCCTTCCATGCTTTGGAGCTTGGTTTTCGGGTCGTACTCAAACACCCAAGTCTCATCACCAGTAATGACACATACCATAAAATGGGGATCATTTGCAATCGATTCCAAAAAGTCAAGACACATTTCTTTCCTGATGTCCTTTTGCTCCTGCGAAAGGTTTTTTGGAACCATTTTTGCGCAGATTTTTCTCATCCCCTATCCGTTAGTCAAAATCTGATGAACAGTGGTGTGATTCAAATTTAACTCTTCCCCGATCATCCTTGTCGTCCACCGACGATCTTAACGTGCAAAATCCCATATTCTATAGACGTATTCATCGGTTCTTGAAGATGAAGGCCTTCCGCTGCGTTGTTCATCTTCAATCGACTCTCTTCCTTCTGAGAATGCCTTAAACCACCGAAAATCCTGAGCTCCTGAAAAACAGTCTCAAAGTATCCGTTGCGCTGTGTCCAAGTCTGAAGGAAAACATGATGGCACATTTAGCACGTTGCTCAAAATTAATGTCACTCATCTTTAAAACGCACTAGAAAAAAACCGGTTTACGATAACAGTCACAACGAACAATCAAATGACTCTCACAAGTTGAAACTTGTACTGAAGGTGCACTACATATTAACCTGCCGCCTTCCCAGGTCCCGTCTTCGCAGTGTTGCTAAGTCGGGCACTACGTTGTCATCCTCATTAATTAATTTACACACCTCGTATACTCAACGACAATTATCGTGGAACACCGGGAATTTTAGTCTTTTATTTTTAAACCTGATCTGTATACCAAATGTATAGACAGTAGATAGCCTTCACACCGCTTGTTTTGGCGAATTTGAACGGAGGAGCCGGCGACAAATTTTGTCAAAACTGCCGGAGGAGTCGGTGATATATTTTGTTAAAAATGACGGAGGTGTCGGTGATGGCAAATTTTATCAAAAATGACGGAGGTGTCGGTGTCTCTTCGATCAAATTGAATCCAGTCCTTCCAGCAGTTTTGTCAAACAAAACCAAAAAAATTGTCACCGGCTCCTCCGTCATTTTTAATAAAAATTGGCCATCACCCCTCTGTTATTTTTAACAAAAATTTGTCACCGGCTAATCCGTCATTTTTGATAAAATTTGCCATTACCGGCCACTCCGTCAATTTTAATAAAAAAAAATTCTCGGCTCCTCTGGCATTTTAGAATAAACACCGACACCTCCGACATTTTAAAAAAAATTGTCACCGGCTCCTACGGCTGTTTTGACAAAATTTGTCACCGGCTCCTCCGTCATTTTTGATAAAATATGCCATCACCGGCACCTCCGTCACTTGTTATTATTTTTTATTTATTTGTACACTTAACACGACGTTGTCTGAATGGATTAATTCGTAGTATAAATAACCTAAAAATGTAAGAAAAAAAAAAAAAGTTTTTCAAATTTTTTTATTTTTAACAAAATTTATCACCTGCTCGTCCATCATTTTTGATAAAATCGGCGCGGCGCTTCTGTCATTTTTGACAAAGTTCACGCAACATCCTACGAATTTTTAATAAACCATTTTCACTAGCGGTTCATTTCGACAAAAATTTCCAGACAGGCCATTTATACCTAAGAAAAATTATCCACTGGGAGTTTTACAAAAAAGTGAAGATCAAAACAGAAAATGCAGATTCTATTAAAAATGACGGATGTGTCGGTGATATTTTTAATAAAATGTACAGGAGCCGGTGAATTAGGTGAAATTTTGTCAAAATTGACGGTGCCGGTAATGGCAAATTGGTATAAAAAATGACGGAGGAGCCGGTGACAAATTTTATCAAAAATAACAGTAGTCAATTGATAGAACAAAGTAGTAGTAAATTGTTTTGCGCTGATGAATTAAAACCATTTTCAGCAATTAAATTAACTGAAGGCTGTTAGTTTCTACAGGCTGACCTGGATAACTGATAACCTTACCATCTGGTGTAGACTAAACTACCTTAACCTTGATATATCGAAATGCAAGTATTATGTCTACACACAGAGCCAATATACATACTTATTTAATGACCAGATCAGTTTGCAAATTTTAACACGAGCTGACACAGTTAACGATTTAGGAATCCACTTTGACAATATACCTTTTTCACATTATCAGACTGGGACAAGACTTGGCAGAAAGAACCCAAGAAATTTGTAGGGGATTTTAACTTTTTTAAATTTTCTAATTTTTAAAAAGAAGGATGTTAATTATTATAAATGAAAAATTTAAAACAGAGATGGCCCATAATTTGAATAATGGTCTTAAAGTAAAAAAATAAAATAGTTATTAAGATTTATTTGATGTATCAAATACTTCTATTAAGGATCCTCAATAATGATATAAAAAATAAAAAAAAATCAAAAACTTTTCTACCAGAACGACTCCAGAACAAATGCAATATTTAATTAATAAATGATTTCCGGTATTTTGGAAACTAGAAGTCGGATTTGAATTTTGATAACATGTCAAGAGCGATATGGGGAAAGTTGAAAACCGAAAAAGATAGTTTAAGATATAAGGCTACCTAGAGTATTATATTCAGTAAATGGGTATTGTTTTTGTCTGTTGGTTTTGTTTTTGTGGTTATATGTGTTTGGATATTTATTAAAAATGTGTTAGATTAGAAAGGAATACACAAAATATAGAACTTATATAATTATAAAATTTTGTAACGAGCTGGTCCTCCTCTATGTAAAAAACTGATTTTTAATAGATAGTTTAAAGAGATTAATCTTAAATATGGATTTGTTATATATGTATTTTAGTTATTTATTCAAAAATGTGTTAGAAAAGAAGATATTATAAGAAAGAGAGATATTATATAATTTATAAAATTTGTAATGAGTGGTTACTCTGATTGTAAAAGGTTGCCATTCTTAGGAAGAAATAGTTTTATTTATGGTTTTGAGGAAGAGAGGATTCTTCTCCTAATAGCAATAGCTAATGTTTTTAAATGAAAATATACGAATTGTTTAATTGTCGCTGTTTTAACTTTGCCAAGGTTAAGGTGACATTTATTTAGACAATCTAAGTCTAACAAAGTGATATTTGTTGACTGATCATGTTTTGCGACTTTTCGATGTCCAATTGATAATTTTATTCAATCTTTCATAATAAACCCCGTACGCAGGTGAAAAAAATCTAAAAAATGAAAACCCTGTACACAGATTTTTTTTACGTTCAGCACATTTTTAGGACAGTAAACCGAACGCGTTAAAAGAAATGGCAGATATAAGTAGGATATAAAAGGTCAAGTTTCCCCTCTTTTATGCATCTAAACATGCATTGCGAGTCACATCACCCTACCCTTTATATGATTCAGAAACCTTTGAGGACGCTCCTCCATACAGAATTCCTGGGAGAGGAGAGGTTTTACAGTTTTGCATAAGAATATATAGAAGGGCGAATAATCCCGCGATTGAGGATTTAGAAATTTGGGGTTTCGGTTCAGAAAGTGAAAATGAAATTGATTCTCGTAATCCTTCCCGATATAAAGATCTGAGGGCTTATGCTTCGATACAGAATCGAATTTGCTACGTACGAGAGGCATTCACGGGGCACCTTTGAAGCCGTATACGTGCAATCTTGGCACGTTGGGATACATTTTTAACGAATCCGCCGCGTGCGTGCGATGTGAATCGCGAAATAATGCAGGTCGGTGCGGCAAGAAGGCGTTATTACACGATGTACTGAAGAAATACGTTCTTGTCTTTGAATGCTGCATCTAGTCACGTATCTACTGATGTATTCCTTCCAACCCTAATTTCATGAAAGGAAAAGGACATTATATTGATGTATAGTCGGGTCAGGTTTTAACGAGTGGTAGATTTTAGTCACTATTTAGAATAGTCATTTAATCATTTACCGCAAACCCCCCAACTTTGTGACACTTTTGGAAGTTTTTTTTAGGCTTAACTGGTTTTATCTTACTAGTAGAAAGCTGTGGATTTTAGATAACATAGCTACACATCCCAGCTTTCGTATTTCATCAAGAAAAATGGTCTATTTGCAATAGGAGGGGAGGAGGAATTTCTTTTTATGTCACATTTTTTGGGTGGTAAAGTAGCCCAACTTTGTAACACCCCTTTCTTTATACTGAAATATTCTGCAAAGTGGGTTTGTCACATTGTTGTGAGCGCTTGTATTAGAATCCTTACATTTCACTTGCTAAATAATAAACAAAAACAGTTTTTTCTTTAAAAATAGCAAATTTCAACCCATTTTTTGAACTCGGGAACAGAGCGACCGATTCGCAACAAACAAGTCCTAACAAGCATTCGTAATTCTAGTTTATTGATGGGGAACCCATATGTTGCAGTGTCAACTAGGTGGGCACAAATCACTTCCTCTTCTACTTCTGACAACACTGTTTGTCTTTCAAGATTTCGATCATACAAGGATCCACATTGTTTTTCAATAAATAAAACACATTTCGATGTATACCATACCGTTTGTGAGCCTCACGAGCAGATATCTTATTCTTCATGTCATCCAGTGGCGGTGCGTGATATTTCAGTTAGCCATATCTTGAAAACGACGCATGGGACCCACTTCACTTTTTAGGTAATGACTATACACCTCTTACAGAAAGGATTTATAGTGAAAAAATCGTCAGCACAGTTTGCGAAAAAATTTTCAAAAATACTGGAGCACTCCCTGGGTTCTCAGTAACGCTCTGTGGGATATTTGCAGTATATTTTTTTTTCGTAATCTAGAAACAAGTATAAGGAGACGTTTTTCGTTTTGTTGCAAAATATTTTTTTTTTAAAAGTTATGGCCATTTTAATTTTAATTTTATAGGAACATTTTGTTTCCCAAAAATTAAAATGGCCATAACTTTTTGAAACATTAGAAAAAATATTTTGTAGAAATCGAAAAACGTTTCCTTATATTTGTTTCTAGATTATGAAAAAAATATACTACAAATATTCCACAGAGCGTTACTGAGAACCCAGGGAGTGCTCCAGTATTTTTTGAAAATTTTTTCGCAAACTTTGCTGACGATTTTTTCACTATAAATCCTTTCTGTAAGAGGTGTATAGTCATCACCTGAAAAGTGAAGTGGGTCCCATGCGTCGTTTTCAAGATATGGCTAACTGAAATATCACGCACCGCCACTGATATCATCCAAAATATTCATCAAGAGCTCCTCTAAGTAATTTTTGCAAGGATGGGCGCTCTTGATCCTCCTACCCACTGAAGATGTACCTATTCGAATTGTGCACCATATATCTGCACACAAGCTTTCATAAGTTCTCTTGCATGAAAAAGTCCATCCAAAGGAAAAAGTCAAGTGGCGATAGGTCTGGTAACTGGACAGGCCAAGGAATACCACCTCTGTTGCCTATCCATCCATTAGGGCCCAGTGGTCGGCAAACTCGTTAGGCAAAAGAGCCAAATATCAAAATTACAACGATTAAGATATCTATTGAGAGCCTAATTTAAACTTAAATTATATAGTTAGGTACTCTGTTTATTAACTTAATAAACTTTGGTTATAAGTCTTAAGACTTTTGTCTTAAGTCTTTACTCTTCGAGTCTTAATTAAACTATAAGTAGGTACTGTTTTAATCTACAGTTTTGATCTTCTCCCTGAAGATGCCAACTTAGTTGGCGAAACGCGCGTCGAGAAAAGTATAGTAGTTCGGTGTTTGGTGGAAAACGTCGTTTTTTTTTGGGTACCCCCTCGTATACGTAACTTGATGTCTAATATTCAATTTTAAAATTTCATTATTTAATTTCTGAAAACTACATGAGTTATGGGGTGAGCCACTTTCGAGAAACACCCGGTATATATAATTTGATGTTATGGTCGAACTATGACATGCTGACTATAAACCGAATTCGGATTCGGATTCAGCGATCCAAAAAACATATCTATCGTACTGTAGTCTACTGCAATTTCCACATTTTTTGTGTATGTTCCGGTGTTATTGACGTTATATACTCGTGGATATAGACCGTTTATTATCCAATCCTCGGTTGTGAAATACCATATGAATACCGTGCCACATTTCCACACACTTTTGTTCGAAATGATTTTAGAGCCAACATGCCAGATTGTCGTATTTATTCCAGCCATCCGTTCCACATAAATAGACGCTCAACAGCGGAATAGATTTCGAGCATCAAATTAGCGTAAAATATGAACCCACTTAAAAAGTTTGTAATTTCATTACTCCAAACTTGAGTGCTAACTCATCTGCCGGATCGCGCGCCCTCGAAAGTTTTTAATTATATGTATGTTTTAATTTAAACTGATTTAAAATAGCGCACTCGCATGCAGTTTGTGCAAACAGGGCCGGTGCGGAGGGTGCTACACAGCGAGGCAGATGTTACAGGAAGGTGTATTTACAGGGCCGGCTTTTTTTGGGCGATAGTTCGTTATCATTAGAGTTCGTGCGATCGCGGAGTGTAACAGGACCGTAGTCAGTTAACGAATGAAAATATTAATATGTTTACATAAATTATGTAGTAACATAGTACTATTTTTACCAAATAGTACGGTTAAGTCAAGGATAAAATACCTATATAAATTAAGATAACACGTAACAATGGCAACACTTACCCGACAAACGACAGTGTTGAGACAAGGTCCCCCGTTTCGTGATTAGTTTTATCCAGAACCTTAGAAGCTGGTAGGTGGCTGTCACTAGCAGTCATTTTTTAAGGCACCAATTAAAAAATTGGCTACTGAACGCCCGCAGGCATCGGTAGCTTCGTCTATAATAAAATACACGAAATTGTCCGCAATGTCTTCGCATATTGATGTCACTACATTGTTGTAAACCCGATCGACATATGCAAGTCTTAATGTATTTTCATCAACTTGGGGTTCTCTAGTTTGTTTATGGAATATTGTTTGCAATAAAGGCTTATGTAAGTTCATAGAAAAATACGTAGTCGTCGGCGCTGGACGAGGCATGACTTTTCAGATGTCTTGTTACTTTAGTTTTATCTGAAGAATTTATAATGCGTTCACACACAGTACAAAAAAGGTAATTTCCTTGAATACGTACATATGTCCCTAAAACCCTCGGGATCACTGTCAAACCACGCATGAAATACTTCCCGTCTATTTCTTTTCACCTTTGGCATGGTATCTAACTTTATTCACTTCTCCCCTCAACTAATAATTATTAATATTTATAAAGTTATTTAAAATCGTAACAAACGTATCAACGCGATGCAATACCGGCGACTGTCTGTTAGAGCGTGCCATAAATAACTAAAATTGCTAGCGCAGTTTTCGTAATGCAAGTCAGCTGTGAGCAGTGTCGGCCCTGTGACATTCGCGCTTGGTAATAAGTAATAATATTTAATAATGTAGGTATGATGCAACATAGTTTCTGTGAACATATTAACATTTTCATTCGTAAACTGACTACGGTCCTGTTACACTCCCGCGCTCGCACAAACTCTAGTTATCATCTCCTGAAGATGCTTACATGGTTGACGAAAAGCGCGTGTTGGGTGAAAGAATATTGGTTCTATTGTTTAGACATTAATGGAAACTGTGCTTAAGTTTGTGTTTTAATTTTTTTTGAGTTCTTTTTTTTTTTGTGGGTAGGAATAGATAAAAATAAATTATTGAGCATTTAAATAATACAGGGTCCGGCAGGAAGGTACGGAATTTTTTAAAGGACTGTTACGTAGGACTGTTAAAGTATTTTTCAACGAAATTCAAATTTTATTTTTTAATAATAATAATAATAATAATAATAATAATAATAATAATAATAATAATAATAATAATAATAATAATAATCTTTATTTGTAAGTAGTAAATATACATATCTATATATAAAAATAATTTGATAGATGCATACATAGTAACACTACAAAAGGGCCTGAAAACAGTAAACTTATCTAAGTTTCAGCCCGAATCGCTAAGAAAGTAACAGATTCTCAAATGTGAACATTCAGTACAACGTATTCGTTTAAATTAAGTGAATCGTGGTGGATAAATATAGAGGTAACAAATTCTTATGAAATCAGCATTATAGATAATGTGTTCAGTGTTCACCTAGCAAAAATTTCTTTATACTCATACTTAAATTTTGCCGACTTAAGCCCTTTGTGATCAATAGATACCCTATTATATAAAAAAATATATATTAAAAGAGAAGCTTCTACAATACATTGAGGTTTTATGGGGTGGAGGTGAAAGCATTCCTCTGAATCTCAAATTTAGGGTGTGGACGTCACTTCTGAATTTAATTTTGTTGTACAAATATGGAGGAGACTTATTTAACATTATGTTGTGATATAAGGTTACACTATGAAGAACGCGTCTATTTTCCATTTTAATACATAGCTGAAATGTTGCCATTAAACGATGCATAGTGGGAAAGAGTAATCAGGTGCTAAACATTACGTCAGTTAAGTGGTGCCCATTTTTGTCTAGGCACTCTTGTAGACGGCGCGAAAAATTGTCCATACTCCTTTGAAGCACTTCACGTGGAACCCTTCGAATTTGTCGGGTGATTGTTTCTGAAAGGACTTCATGTGTACGTGGTTTGTTTATGTATACTCGAGATTTAAGGTAGCCCCATAAAAATAGTCACAAGGTGACAGGTCTGGAGACCGAGGAGGCCACTCTACATCTCCACGCAACGAAATCAACCGTCCAGAAAAAAACATATAACATCGCTAGGTAGCGATCTGTGTTTACAGTAAATGTGCGACCGTTTTCAGGAAAAAAGTAAGGGATATTAATAAAGTTTCGGCTAATGAATTCGAATCCGTCGCTGTGTTTGAATCACAGAACGGCCCGTTTCAATGAAGGTGTTGTAAACAAACACGCGATGAGCTGTAGTCCACGGCTCCATGGTATACTGAAATGGCATCTGCCAACGAGTAGATACTACCTATTCGGAAAACATTAGGTTCACCCCACGTCATATGACACACTCTTCAAAAATTCCGTACCTCCTTGCCAGACGCTGTATAATTTCTACCCCACAGTTTTGACATATTTTTAAAACAGTGTGGTTACCAGTCTTTAATGTTTACAACGTCACGCTTTAGTAAACCAGTGCAGTAAGTAACATATATAAGAAGGGAACCACTGCCGGAGTAATTCCCTTTTTCTGCCCAACATTTGTCGTGATCGTAGAAGTAAATCAAGCCAAATATGTTCCTTTTTTCGCTCAAGCTACGCGTATATATAAATTTATAAAATTATTATATTAGGTTAAGTTCGCCGAAAATTGGAATTACTCCCTTCAATTCAGCGATTCAGTTTTAATTTTGTCTTGTAAGACGTTGTAGAGGAAAAAAATATCAATACGGGAAGGATGTACGAATTGTTAGGAGCGTCAGAAAGAATGACACCAAAGGAATACAAAAATTGGCTTGCCTGGCGGTTTATGATGTTACATTTTCAAGTTTCAAGTTGAGATGAAATTCTATTTTTGAAATTGGGGTCAAATATATTGTATTTTATCATTTAATTTTCACATTTTTTCTTGAAATACTTCCCTATGCTATCATTGACAGCACAATATTTAGTTCATTGGTTATGTGTATGTCTGACTAGATAAATAACGGCTATATTCACTCTGATATACGTACTCACATATACACTGGTGCTGAATAGTATACCTGTGTAAAATGATATATTATTGTAAAGTAATACGCCAAACGGTGGCGTATTACGTGAAAAAATATTATAGTTCAGTGGGGTAAAGTGATACACCACCTGAAGCAAAAACGGTACACGGGAAGGGGATGATACACCCAAGTCAATGTCGTATACTGTAAAAATATTACTAGTCAAAGATCAGTACTAGTACCACAAAAAACAGTACTAGTCAAAGATCCCCCTCCCCCTCGTATCTCTTGAAAAGTTATAAATAGACTAATGACATTTGGATATTAAAAATAAAGGAATGTAAGCTTCTCTGCTACATTCTTTAACAATTCCTTGTTGTAAAACGTCGATACTCTCAGGTTCTGTAGAATAAACTTTAGTTTTAAGACACTCCCACAGAAAAAATATAATGCTGTGAGTCTCGGTGATCGAGCTAGACATTCTATCGGACCTTGTCGTCTAATCTATATACCACGATATTTTTCATCAAGATAACGTCTTACTTCACCATAATAGTGTGCAGGAGTACCACCTTGTTGGAACATTATTTCCAAGTTACCAAATTTATCTGGATTGTCTTCCATAATTTCAAGAATTAACGGCTTAATTTCGTTTTGTAACATCTCCAGTTACACTTCACCGGTTAGATTAGTATTTAAAAAAATAGAATCCCAACTATGTGGTTTCCCACGACACCTACCCAGACATTTTGCTAGAAGCTGTGTACGTTTTTCACGAAACGTGAGGATTTGTGTCATTCCAACATCTCACATTTTGAGTGTTAAAATTTCCATTGAGGTAGAAAGTACTTTCATCATTAAAACATATTGTTTTTACATCGTCTGGCTGTTGGCCAATTTTAGTGGATATTTTTTCACAGAATCCTTCGGTCGGAGTCATCATCTGAGAGCTGACGCACCATTTTTAATTTGAATGGGTAGAATTTGTTTTTTTGTCAACACCCTGTGTACTTACTGTTCTTTGATTGACTTCACAGGTAGATGCAACTTGGGCTGTGGAAGAAGAAGGGTTTACTACCATTTCTACAACTATATCTTTTTTTTGGTTAGTCAGATTGTTTGGCATTATATAACACTGACTATTGTTTCCAAGTTACGAAGAAACTCATACATATGTGGAGCACGTACCATTTTGCTTATTTACACACTTAAAATCTCGTTAGATAACAACTAAACTAAAAATTCAAGTTAAAAGCACCAGTAAAACGTAGCAATGTAAACGTGGATGACGAATTAGAAAAACTTCAACTTTTTTGACAATTATCCAATGGCGGTCTTTTGAATCTACAGAGAGATTAATTGAATTGAGTATCATTGAATAACATGAATTATCTTGGAATAATTGAACGCTCAATTGAAATTTTAAACTACTCTAAACCCAAACAAAAGTAGAATGACTGAATACGCCTTTTAAATACTTTTCAAATGAGGTGTCCTTAGGGTTCCATTTAAAGTTATTGGTGACAGTGGCCCTATGATGTCATCTGTGATGATTACATCACATGTTGCCACTAGTAGAGACGTCCTTTTATTTTCATTCTCTAAATTTCGTTAGTCTAATCATAACCGTTCAAAAGATACGAAGGAGGTGGGATGGGACTTTGATTAGCACTGTGTAAAGTAAATCAGAACCATGTACCATTTTTTCTCGTTGTACTATTTTGGTTCGGTGAAATCCTTAAGAATCTCCAGTGCACAATTTCTCTGGTGTAACATTTTAGCTTGATATACTATTTCGCTCTGGCGTATACGCATATATGTGACAGCGAATTTATCTAGTCAAACAGACACATAGCTGGTGAGCTTAATTGTGCGGTTAGTGATTAAAACTACGCAGAAATATTTTTCGAGAAATAGTGAAAAAAATGATAGAAACTAGAAACTATTTTTTTTCGTTAATGTAATAAGCAACGTAAGCTAATATTTAAGTGCGAGTCCGAATCCGAGAGTTAGCAAACAGGCCGTTTTTGCAATCACTCTTTCTTGAGCGTAGGTGGCAAATACTCTCGCGCCGGTCCTGTCTACGAATTATGCAAAGTCAAGCGCGGCGCTCGCTAAAAGTACATCGCTGTTAGCATTACTCTTCTACTCAAACGGTGTACTGTTTTTGGAGCGGTGGTGATGTAGCTTTGAATTGCTGTTTATTATGCTCTTATGGAAGCATGTTACACACGACGGTAGATGCAGAAGCACGGGAAGCGGCATGCGAATGACAATAAAAATGGCACTCGCCTGCAAAGTTCAGACAGATGAGACGGCATGAAAATATGTACTTACGTATGTACGAGAAACGGGATGTGAGTGCATACTTACATAGACCTGTGTTTACGTTGCCTACATTTTTTATCGAGTCAAGACAACAGCTAATATCACAAGTTCCAGTAAAGAATATTAATACCGTGCCTTCAAATAAAATGTCAATTAGGCTGGAATTTTATTTAAGGCAACACATAATTTCTAATGAGAAATCAGCACTGACAGCGACATTGTGACTTAACCAGCACAATATGGTTGTTTAATATGACGGGGACATACAAATGTGTAAAGGAATCGCGCAATAATAATATATAGGTACCTATATATAAAAATATATTTATTCTTAGAGCAAATGTTCAAAATGTTCGTATTTCTTTTAGAGTTTGTGTGGTATATTTACATATTATCTGATTTTGTGTGGATTTTTAGAATAATGGCACAGTCGTTACCATTTGTGAATAGATTGAAAAATATTGAAGTGATGAAAATTACGAAGATTTTATAATAAACAGATCACATATTTTATGTATTCCTTGCAGTCGGTGATATATATTTCGTAGACGCCGATAGTGTAAAAGACATTTAGATTCGAATATCTATCAACAAAATATTACTGGTACTGCTAGAAAAGATGAATTTTCTGGAACGTGGTCGTGGACTTTCGTGGAACGTGGTCGACAATATTCACTTTAGACGTTTTTTGCCAAAAATGTATTCAATTTTCCATTGCCTAGTAAATACATTGCGTAAAACATATTTACAGAAGACATATCAACATGTCATGGGAAATATCAAAAAAGACATACGTAATAAATGTATGTGGCTGAAACAACGACTATAAGTATAGAAATGGAAATACACGTGCATTGTCCTCAGTATATATAAAAAATAATAACTGAATGAAAAGAATAATCCTGATGTTGGTGACAACAGACAATTGTTAGTGATACAAATAACTGCGCGAAAATAATGTCCATGTGAACTATTTTGAATTTCCATCTTTAACTTCAGTAGATGTGGAACGATGATTTTCTTTCTGTAAACCATATGTATCAACAAATATGTAAAAACAAATCAACAAATCGCTCACGTTTAACGAAAAAAAAAATGCAGAAAGACTACTGGTTGTGGCAACATACATTCAAGCAATGAAGATAGTCGAAGTTCCTGAATGACACAAGCGTTAGATACCTGCACTGTTATTTTGGTCTCCCATTATGTCATTCCGTCAATGATATGACGGATTACAAGTCCGACCCTGTGTTCTAGCACACTTTCCTAGTAACTAGGTACTCCCTAACAAATGACGTGGTTCCTATCCTACATTATGAAAATACGAGAATTTTCAAATTACCCCAGCCGCCGTTGACCTCTGTTGACTGTTACTCGAACTTTTGGGACGAAAACCGACAAATGTGACCCCACTGTGGCATTTCCTATTCATTCGCGGTTTCCAGTTAAATAACGCCGATTTATGTGAGATTAGCTCAATGAGCGCATTTAATTTTGTTGCACGAACCAGATTACTGCACGAACGTACATCAATTATATATTCGTGCCGTATCATAATATATAAATCATTATTCTCCTCATCGAAGGATATTAATACGACATTACGTATGTATATTGACCGAACTATATTCTGTCAGAAACCTAATCATACATATTTATGGACCAGCGGCGGCTCTATATATTTTCTATTAGTCCAGTAGGCAGGGAGCTAAAATCATCAAAAACTGTTCTTGAAAGATATAGGGCTAGTTTTGACGGTTTTCTATGTATTTTTGTGCGTAGAACACAATGCGCGGGGTCCGTAGAGCTGAAACAGTCCGCAAATATTTTAAATTAACAATTTGTGAAAATAAAACGTGTTTTTTTCACATTTCCACTTATATCTCCATTCCTAGGCCTATTTTATATAACATATGCATATACGAAGTTGTAGCCTATTGAATTTCCTAAATTTTAAGCCCAACTCGAAGTCTTCAAGTTCTATTGTTAACTACAAATGACTGCTGAAGTTGAAAAAGTGCTTTTTTTTCACCATTTTTTTACTCCGAAAGTAGGGCGACTATGATCTTGAAATTTCTTGGAGGGACTGCTGTTTGTAGTTTGAAGTTACAAAAAATTCAGCTCGATTCATTAATAACTTTTCGAGTACCTAATTAACGATCGCAATTTTTTTTAGCCTTAATAAACAATGACGCCATTTCTTTGTTGATTGTACGATATTGATTGGTTGAGCTAGAAAAATCATAAATGTCTTCAAGTTTGCGAGAAATTTTGAAAAACATTAATTTGAGCCAGTTTTATAACGTTTCCTACGCGACTAACTTTTTTTGACGCTTTCTTTATAATATCTTGAAAGTACGCTTCAAGACGCGTATTTTAAACAAAAAAATGGGCGCAAGATATTATAGTCACAATTCCGAGAATTTCGAAGCGGCAACGCTAAAAAGACATTTACGTCGCGGCAAAAAAGTAGTCGCGTAGAAAACGTTATAAAACTGGCTCAAATTAATATTTTTCAAAATCTCAAAAAGTCTCGCAAACTTGAAGATATTTATGATTTTTCTAGCCCAACCCCGTCAATATCGTACAATAAACAAAGAAATGGCGTCATTGTTAATTAAGGCTAAAAAAATGCGATGGTTAATTACTCGAAAAGTTATTAACGGATCGAGCTGATTTTTTTTTGTAACCATACTACAAACAGTAGTCCCTCCAAGATTTTCATTATCATAGTAGCCCTACTTTCGAAGTAATTTTTCAACTTCAGCAGTCGACTTCAGCAGAGACTTCGAGCTGGGCTTAAACTTTAGGAAATTCTTAAAATAATATGCATATGCTATAGAAAATATGCCGAGGAACGGAGATATAGCGGAAATGTGAGAGATGTTTTTTTTCACAAATTGTTAATTTAAAAAATTAGCGGACGGTTTCAGCTCTACGGACCCCTGCGCATTGTATTCTACGCAAAAATACATAGGTAACCGTCAAAACCAGCCCTATATCTTTCAAGAACACATAAAAATCTCTGCCTATTGGACTCTACGTAGGATTTACCAAAAACGCCTTACCAAGGACGCAAAAACCTGTGATTTATTATTTCTTTGGATTTTGATGAAATCTGGTTTTTAATGGTGTTTCGCAATAATATTCGAAAAAAATGTAAATTATTATTTAAACTTATTTTTTTTTAAATCTCCTAAATGAACAACTACGATTTTAACTGCTTTCTTCATGAGAAAATTATTATCTTTTCATATCAAATTTTGCGAAACATTTCATTTTTTCAAAATAGCAATAACATTTTTGCGTGCATTACGAGTTTTAAACAGTGGCGGTGCGTGATATTTCAGTTAGCCATATCTTGAGAACAACGAATGGGACCCACTTCACTTTTTTAGGTGATGACTATACACCTCTTACAGAAAGGATTTATAGTGAAAAAATCGTCAGCAAAGTTTGCGAAAAAATTTCAAAAAACACTTGAGCACACCTGGGTTCTCAGTAATGCTCTGTGGGATATTTGCAGTATATTTTTTTTCATAATCTAGAAACAAATATAAGGAGACGTTTTTCGATTTGTTGCAAAATATTTTTTTTTCAAAAAGTTATGGCCATTTTAATTTTAATTTTATAGGAACATTTTGTTTCCCAAAATTAAAATGGCCATAATTTTTGAAACAAAAATTTTTGTAACAAATCGAAAAACGTCTCCTTATATTTGTTTCTAGATTATGAAAAAAAAATATAGTCCAAATATTCCACAGAGCGTTACTGAGAACCCAGGGAGTGCTCCAGTGTTTTTGAAATTTTTTCGCAAACTTTGCTGACGGTTTTTTTCACTATAAATCCTTTCTGTAAGAGGTGTATAGTCATCACCTAAAAAAGTGAAGTGGGTCCCATGCGTCGTTTTCAAGATATGGCTAACTGAAATATCACGCACCGCCACTGCGAGTTTATATTAACTTTTTATAAGTTGTTATACTATGTTTATGACTGTCCTGGCTGCACCTACTCTTTCAATAAAATTGTAACACGTTCGATGTGCAAGAATAAGTAAAACGCCCATAATTTGCTAACAATGGAAGTAATCAAACATCTTTGCATCAGGTATATGAAATCGTGTTCGTTAATATGTTTTCTGGTGTTTTTGATCAATTATTCTATTGCAGTTTAAAAACATCAATCAGTTACAATGGGATGATTTAATGAATGCATCAATTCTCTTAATAAATTGAATACTAAGTGTGTTTTAGGAAAATAAAAACTATGTTCTTTTTTTCACAGCCAACTTGAGGTCAAATTTATTTGACGTTCAATATTTATCTATTGCAGTTGCAACAGATATACTAAAGATCATGCTAGTGATCGCAAGATTTGAACAAAAAGAACTTAAAGAAAAAGGTGTCCATAAAAAAAGGGCTACAGACATCCATTCAATATTTATTTATTGCAGTTGCAACAGATAAACTAAAGATCATGCTAGTGATCGCCAGATTTCAACAAAAAGGACTTAAAGAAGAATTATCAATAAAAAAGGGCTACTGACATAATTACACCTAATGGACGGAAAGTAAATAAAGAAAGACATTGTGAGACTAGAAATGAGCTGGATGGCACCTGTTCGTCAATAGTGACCAAACGGTGGAATAGTCTATTATTAGTTTGAAAGAAGTAGCTGAAAAGGGGTACAGGTAATATTGTCAATGACCAGATGCTGCTGAAAGAGAAGTCATCACAGGAGTGGTTTTGACGTCATACGGATCGTTAAGAAAACCTGGCAGGGTATGCGCAATGGTTAGAAAAGAATCATAAGAAGTAGCTTCAAGAAGTGTTGTCAATGATCAGAGGCTGTTGAAGGAGAAGTCACATTGGTGATGTTCAGACGTCTTGTGGCTTATTTAGACAAAAATCATGGCGGTTGTGAAGGTGTGAATTAATTTTGTATTATTTTTGAAGTACCGTTAAAAATAGTTTTTAAGCTAAACGTTTCCAAACACATTTTTAGAGCAACTCAGCACTAAAGTTAACTAACCTGTGAAAACTCCGACATCAGAGGAAGACGTAGACTCATCATGTCATATCCAATATATAAAATGTAATGGTTATTACAAACTGTTTCATTGTGCAGTTCAGTATTTCTTACGATACGTGTGTCTAAATAAACTAAATTGTCTACTTTTCTAAAAGCGTAAATGGCAAAACATTTTTTATGTATTGTGCCGACATTACATGGTTTTTAATTTGGTCGCCTAGATGAATGAAATCAGTCTATCCCATTGTTGTCCCATTATTGTTCATCGCCATATAATGAGCAGGGGAGACAAAAAAACATGTTTTGAACTTAGTTTGTTTTCTAACATGCAAACCAAATTCTTAAGCTGGTGGAATAGTACAGTCAGTAGTGTTGTTAGTTACGATGTATGTACCAGTATACGATGGATAGCGATAAATAGTTAGGTATTTGTCACAAATGAAGTACTTTTACTTTTATTACGACCAATTTAAAATTGATTTTTTTTTCGATGATTTTTTGGATGTTGCGCTACCTGCAAACCTTATGGCTCCTGTACACGTTTGGCCAACTAGTTGGGCTAATGAGGGGCCAAAAATAAGGACACTGTGTACACGTTGGCGTTGCTCATTCTGCATTGGCCATTTGACGAGGATGGATGTGGAAACTATCGCAGCCGCGGCAATTTACTTGTACAGCACTTTCAATTATTATAGAAATGTGTACCAAAGAAGAGTGATTAAAAAAATGGCGCAAAAGAAATTGGTGGATGCTGAGTATTCATCGAAACAGAACAAGGCGAATTAAAAAACATGGAATGTTTTAATCGGATTGATATTAAAACTGAATAAAATGGCAGTTCAATTCTCTCGCATTGCCTTAACGAGTCGCCCGTGCAATCGAATGACCCTTCCAATGAATGCCCGGATGTCCGAACGGAGCGGATTTAATTCCGGCGTGGCTACACTTCCTCTAATAACTAGAGAGGGAGACGATTGCGCGCGGAGATTGTGCGATATCTGCGGGCGGTCAAATAGATAATGCCCGACGAGTAAGACGGGAGAATCTGTTAATTGATAGTCACCCTCATCAAGACTAATCCGGGAGTGTCCGAGGGACATCGGGGGAGACGACTCTGGCGCCCGCTGGCGGGCGACCGCCGAAAGCGCGCTTCGATCTCGACGCAGTCCATGAAAGGCCGATTAGAATAGAACGAAGAAGTTTGCGTTGTAAACACTGCTAGTTTACGGAAATGTAGAATACCAGAGCGCACAACGGCGACGACAGGTTGCATACGGGGTGTCCCAGAACAATTTGTACAAGCTATGACTTCTACATTAACCCTTTAACGCCCAAGTGCACTGTCAAGAGAAATGAACTTAGAGGCTCATATTACTGATAGAAAAAATAAAGAAAAAATAACTAAAACCATGTATTCCCATGTTTTCGAGGTCGCTCTTTCAAATGGAACCGTTAAAATTTGCAAAACAATTGATGTAACGTTCAATTTTTAACAAAAAATATTAAAAAATGCGATTTTTTCAAGATTCTTTTTTTTAATCGCAATTTCAGCTATGTTATCGTCCTTTATACCACTCAAGAACAAATAGAAACGTGCACTCGAGACGTGTACTTGGAGGGAAACACAATGAGAACAATTTAATTTTCTCATTTTTGAGGTTAGAATAACTAAATATGGCAAAATTATAAGGGTGATATTTCTCGTTTTTTTACCAGTTGCGGGATCATAGACGCAAAAGAAAAATTATTAGTACGTTAGGGGTTTTTGGGGTCGCTGATCTTGATGTCAGAATTTCAAAATTCAAAATGGCAGGTCCAATATGGACACCATCCCGAATCAAATTTCATATTTTTCGATTATTTTACCTCAAACTTTGTAAACCAAAGGTTTTCGGGGTCGCTAATCACGATTCCGATGTCAAAATTTCAAAATTCAGGATGATAGATGGCTACCATTTTGAAGCAAATTTCAAAATCCTGAATTTTGAAATTGTGACATCGGGATCGTGATTAGCGACCCCGAAAACCCCTACTTTTACAAAGTTTGAGGCCAAATAATCGAAAAATTTGAAATTTGCTTCGGGATGGTGGCCTAATTGGATCTGCCATCTTGAATTTTGAAATTCTGACATCAGAGTCGTAATCAGCGACCCCAAAAACACCTGACGTACTAATAATTTTTCAAAATTTTTCTTTTGCGTCAATGATCCCGCAACTGGTAAAAAACGAGAAATATCACCCTTTGAATTTTGCCATATCTATGTTTCCTTCAAGTACACGTCTCGAGTGCACGTTTCTATTTGTGTTTGAGTGGTATAAAGCACGATAACATAGTTGAAATTGCGATTTAAAAAAAAAGGAATCTTGAAAAAAAATCGCATTTTTTAATAGTTTTTGTCCAAAATTGAAGGTTACATCAATTTCTTTTGCAAATTTTAACGATTTCATTCGAAAGAGCGACCTCGAAAACATAGGAATGCATGGTTTTAGTTATTTTTTCGTTATTTTTTATATCAGTAATATGAGCCTCTATATTCATGTCTCTTGACAATGCACTTGGTCGTTAAAGGGTTAATGAATGTAGTAGAAACTGGAGAGTATCTGAATCCTCAACTGTCCGAACACTCAGAAGAAAATTGAGACAAACAAGCTGTCGTTTATAAACGATTGGATGTATAGCCACAACTTCAGCGGCGTCGACGAGTTCGTCTGTTATTACGATTAATATTGTCGATATCTTGGTTCGGATCAAGGGCTACATTTTTTGCCTGTTATGCTTGCCGGTAATTTTAGCCGTTCCGCTCGAATATATGTATGCATATGTTTTATTTAATTAATATTTCACGTACGTTCATTTTATTTTAAATTTATATAGTTACGTCTATGGAACTGAGTTGAAATTTGTTCCACTAGTTAATGCAGTCGCAGTACTGTACAGAGGACAACATTAGGGTGGGCTAATAATAACAAAAAAATTATTGGTTTATGACCTTGTTATAAATTCTTTTTGTTTAATGCTTTTAGAAATTCCGTTGCCACCACGCATGCAAAAAAAAGATGAAAAAAATGAAATATATGATGTTGTTATAAAGCTGACACCCTTTTTTTGTCATCTTTTTAAAATATGAAATATACAGGGTGTTCATATTTTGCTGCGTGTCGACTAACTTCCTTATTTTGAATGGAACACCCTACAAATTTTACAAATTTGGAAAAAGCACATAATTTTGAGTCTAAAATATGTACCTTAATCTATACCTAAACTCCGCCGTTTTGAATATATTCGATGTTTAAATAGCCGTTTCGAATATATATGATGTTTAAAAAAAAAATACAGATGTTAGCGTCGCGAAACTTTTTCCCACAAGGTTAAACTGCGAAAATCCACTACATCAGTCTAGCTTAAAAAATTTCTTGTCGTCGTAAACATGTAAAGTCCTTTTCGTTACGATTTCTCTAGTTTTATTCGATGTTGACTATGTACTCAGTTATTATCGTATAAGTGATTTGTACACCCAGCAAGGTGAACTTCTAACTGTTTCATTAAATCTTAAGATCAAAGTTATTGCCACCAACTTCTGTAGCGGATTTTCTCAGTTTGACCTTGTGGGAATCCCCAAGGTCAGAGGAGGGGTCACTCAAGGCCGTATCTGAACGTAAACTTTTCCGCTGTCTCTATATCCGGCGGCAAAAGTATGGAGTCCCATTTAAAAAAAATTGATTGACCTTTGGATGATCTTTAATGGTCAAAGTCAAGATCTAATGAACTATGATCATCATTAAATAGCCAGGAAAAAATCATAAAACTTTTGTATTTTTCATCAATATTTAATCTATCTATCTAATTCAAAATATCAACATTTTCCTCTAAAATGCACTCCCACCGAGTTATTCTGCCGTACCGGGACTTTTGGCTCACCCTGTATAACAAGTAGGTGTTTGTGTCATTTTCAATAAATATACTCGAACCCCTCTTAAGTCACCAAAACCGTGCATCATTGTCTCGCTTACGTCGCGAAATTTAGCCTCTCTTAAGTCGCGATAACCTCAACTTTTTCGTGTTTTAGCTGCAAAAAGAAATATTTAGAGATATGTATAGCACAGCACTTGTTATAACGAAAAATGAGCCAACTGAACGAAAAAATCAACGTAAGTATACCCAGTCGTGCTTGACAACGTTCAATTTTCCACTTGAATGAATATTTTAAAGGTTAAATATTTTTAAAAAGATACCTAACCTATTTTAAATCAGATAAATGTATTACACAATCATGTTTTTCAATTAAAATTGTACATATTCATGCGAGAATCCAATTTCCAAACGTAGTTCTAAAACTTTTACAAACTTAAGAGGGACGGTTTCGTAACATAATAGGGGGAAACGTGGTGAAATAAGAGAGTATGTGAATTAAGCGAAGGTAAATTAAGAGGGATTCGAGTGTATTAGCTTTTTATACTACTTACTATCATGTATAACTACATTAAAGTGGTATGATTGTCACTACCTAATTCTACTATCTTAGTATTTTTGCCTTATTCTGAACGAGCTTATCAAATCCAGAGTTATTAATGTTCACAAAACGAAATACAAAACACAAGTTCTATTGCATTGTATCTTGTATGTACCTGTATTTCTATCTGTATTTTATGTAGCGTTATAGCATATCCGTTGTCTTAGGTTAATGGTTAAAGTTATTACAAAAAGGCATACTTAATACCGTCAGTATAATTTATTTTTAATTATTTTACAAAGGAATATTTAAAAGAGTGTTTTTAATATGAACAGGAAACTATTGGCAATTATGCTGTTCATATTCTGTTTATTTACGTAATAAATCTTTAAAAGTACTCGTAATATCTAGCGTGGTAAATAGAAGATACATGAATTATTCTTGCTTGTTTGAAATGCTTCTATCGCCGATTGTATCTCTCGGGTATGGCCGTTCTAAATCGTAGTAATTTTGTTGTGAGTAATTTGTGGGCGACGCTACGCTGGTAGCACTATAGGAACATATTTTTTTTGTAACAAAATTAGTACGTTGCGGTTCACACGTCCGTTGTTGTTTACTTTCTATGAATTTCAACGTTTACTGTTGTAATGTTATGCGCTAATTTCTCCGGGCTATTTTACGTATTCGCAAGGATTCGGGATTTTCGCGTAGAGCGCCGCTCGTGCCACTGACAGATGTTATAACGCGGCCTTTATATTCCATTAGACTCATTCTAACATAATGAAAATTTAAAAGGAGACGTTATGTTGAAAATAATGAAATTAATAATGCCGGGGTGAAGTGGGTCACTCGAAGCAGTGAACTGGTGATATTAAAAAGTGACAAATTGTTGTTTTTTCTCCCCGTCATATTTCCATTTGGAGAAGCGCGGGCGCAAAGTACTCGTTTATACTCGACAGGATAATTTTAATTCTGATAGTTTTATCCGCAACTTTGTAGATGAGTAAAATAATAATTGTTTTGTTTTATTAGTACTACGTACACGTGACCAAATTATTAAAAAAAACATTACTGCCTAAATAGTCCAAAAATATAATGGGTAGAGTCTAAAAATTCGCGAACCCTAACAGAACCGTATTAAGGGGAAGAAGGTAGCAGTGATGGTTGGTGTAGTTAAAAATTTTCATAAGGAAACCTGGAACCCATATCAAATTTTAGGGGGTTATTATTAAACCTAAATAGAATGCTATAATAGTAAACAAAAACTCAAATGAAACTTTCCAGAATATCTGCTTCACCAGAAAATTTTGGAAACAGTTTGCAAAATATTTGCGAATTATTTTTTTTTACCATCATCAAATTAATACAATGTCTTTTCATCCCTGTTACTTTTTCGAAACCTCGAGATCTGTTTAAGTATTAGTAATTTTAATTAGTATTTCATACCAAAATTTCGCCTGTGATATGTTACGAGGTGTGGCTATTAAATACCCGAACTGCTATCATAACACATTTTATTCGTTACCAATTAGAGCAGCAACTTTTTCGCCTTCAATGTACTCCCCTGGCGATCTTTACACAGCTCCATACGACTTTTCCATTGTTGAAAGCAGTGCTGGAAGTCCGCTTCTGTCAGCTGGTTCAGAACCTCCGTCGCTTTTGCTTCAATAGCTTCCACAGTTTCGAATCTTGTCTTCTTAAGCTCCGATTTGACCTTGGGAAATAAAAAGAAGGCACACGAGGCAAGGTCGGGCGAGTATGGTGGATATTCCAACACAATAATGCCGTACTTTGCAAAAAACGCTTTAACAGACAAAGCAGAATGGGCTGGTGCATTGTCTTGGTGAATCTTACATGATTTGGTCTTCCACAAATGACGGGTCTTCGTCTGCTCTTCTTCTCACAAGACGAGTATCATCGCTTAGAATTTGGATTTGCTCATCCTGGCTTTTTTTTGCCTTGGCGAGTTGGGGCTCTTCCAATGCATGGACCGGCGCTTTGTTTCGGGGTCGTAAGTACAAAAACACGATTCATCACAAGTAATCACCGTGTCTAACAAACCTGGATCAGTGTCAGTGTTGAGACAGACAGAGCACAAATGTTCATTCTTGATTCCTTTTGCTCAGGAGTGAGGAGTTTTGGCACCATTTTGCGCAAACTTTGCGCATGTTGAACGATTCATGCAAAATCTGGCGAACACATTTCTGGTGTCAATTCCTGTTATATCAGCAAACCCTCGGATACTGAGACGACGATCTTCGCGGATTAATGTACCGATTTTGTCAATGTTTTCGTCCGTTTTTGACGTTAAGAGCTGTCCGGGCCGCGGATCGTCTTCGGGAAACTTTTTTTTCGTTAATGTAACATCATACGAGGTGTGTAAATTACGTAATGAGACTAATTTTTTTAAAATTTCTTCATTCGAATAGAATTTATGAATGACGTGACGTCATTTTAAAAATGACATCACTTGATGTGATTTTTTTACTTTCGGCATTGAAAAAAAACTCACAAGGACTCAAGTCGAATAAAGAGGCTGAGGACAATGGCGGCTGGTGATAAAGGGCACAGGGGCACGTGCCCAGCCCAAAATTCAATAGAAAATATTTCTTTTGTTTTAATTTACTATAAATTACTGTTACAATATTATCAATTAATTGTATACGACAAACTATTCATATTCTAATTATTATTTCTTTTTATACCACAAATAATGATTTTTATCACATATATATGACAGACTATCGATCGACCACCGAGCCACCGTAGTCTGAATTCCTCGCATTTCGCGCGCGTGGGCGAGGGCACACAGTTTCCCAGCCCTCGTTTTTAATCGGATTTTTTTGGTGACTGGTAAAGTTTGGAGACGATTTCAGCAGACAGACGTCGTTAAATCGTTCGAAAATCAGCTGAACGGGTCACACTTTTTTAGTGATTGTTTATTTTCTTCGCTGAGAAGTGTGTTTTTACTGTCTTTGATTGTGAAATGTTTCAAAATGAATTCGGTGGACTATTTATTGACTAATAAAGATATTACATACGAGATCCAAACGAAAATTAAACGGTTAGGAAGGCCGATACCCGATTTGATTATTTCCAAAACAGATGTAGGAAAATCGCGAAATTATTCACGACATTTTAATAGTAGTGTCTACGATAGATTTAAGTGGTTATGTGGGTGTTCTAAAAGAAACAAACTGTTTTGTTTTATTTGTTTAGTAATGGGTGGCAACCGAAGTGCATGGACAACATTTACATAACATCTTAGATTTTTGTGTGTTGGGAAAGGTAGACATAAGGCAACAGCTTTATAGTGCTTATCGTGAAAATATAAGATGTCACAATTAAAATGTGGATAAGAACAGACATATTTTAAATCAAATAATTAATTTTATTAAATTTTTGTTAACAATAAGGACAGGCGAGCTGATTTCCTCTACAAATAACGGTAAGATACCTATATCAATTTTTTTCACATGTTGCGACCCATTATTTTAATTTATTTATGCCCTTAGTATTTGTGATTAAATATTATTTCAAAAAGCCACCAAACCCAACAATTATTCTTGTGAAAGTCTATATTTTTGTATAAAAGAATTTTTCATTGAAATTCTGAAGTGTCAGTAGAACACATGACCTTGAAAATTTAAAAATTTTCGCCTGCGGCGCCATTGGTAGCTAATGAGTAATCCTACTGACACACCCTGGGCCCACCCATTTAACACACCCATGAGCCTCCACTGGCTGAGGAGCCACAGGAATGTTTTTACAAACACCCAAGTCTCATCACCAGTAGTGACACGTTTCATAAAATGAGGATCATTTTCAATCGATTCCAAAAAGTCAAAACAACCTTTCTCTCCTGATGTCCTGCGAAAGTATTTTTTGGAACCATTTTTACGCAGATTTTTCTCATCCCCTATTCGTTAGTCAAAATCTGATGAACAATGGTGTGATTCAAATTTTACTCTTCCCCGATCAGTCTTGTTATCAACCGACGATCTGAATGCACAAGATCCCGTATTCTGTCGACATTTTCATTCTCTTCTCGTAAACTATCATTTAACGCATTGTTTGGGTCCTTTTCGTAAACCGACAAACACCATTGCGGATCTGCCGTGATTTTTTTCCATCGCGAATTTCGCAATAATTCGCAGGTTTCTCGCCAGTCTGTGGGATCCGGAAAACTTGTTCTAAAACTTTTATATTTATAAGTGAAATGTCATCTTCAAGCGTCCGCAAATACCTGCTCGTATATACAAAACTTATTTAGGAAAAACATAAGAGTTGAAAGACGAATTTACGACAGCGTTATCTTAGAAAGATTTTTTTCAAAGGAGAGGGAACTTAATGCCCACTTTTTATGCGCGAATGCTCAAAATAACTTCGGCTGAGTTATGTGCTGTATTATGTAAATCTTTTTTGTTGAAAACTTTTGATTGAGTTAAACTGGAAGTATAAAGGTTTGGGAGAAATGTTCGCTTTCGATGCTATTGCCTACGCATAGCGTTTTCAACTTTTAAAAGGAATTCTGAAATTATACTCATTTTCAAATTGTAATTCCATTTCGACGTGGTTTATTTTTTAATTCGGAAGATTAGATGGCCTAACTTTAATGCGGGAGGGCACGTTAAAGTTTTGTTTCGTAATGAAGTACGTGAAAATCTGCATTAGGGAACACAAGCCAACAAAGGCCCATGAATTAGTGACTTACCTACAGGCGGCCCTACAGCTGGATAAGAAAAACTGTTTGCGATTACATACAAGTATGGTGCAGTTTGGTGCTGCATCACATTGTGTTACTAAAGAATACAAAAGAAAAAATCAGTTATTGTAAGAGTGATTGTAAGAAGAAGAAAAGAATAAGTGGAAAACGAAAGAGAAGAAAAAGAAGAAAAAGAATTGTAAATACAAAATCCTATGCTGAATGCATATGCCTAAGATTCTAACCAACTGCATTAAGTTTCTTTAGGATCTTCATTAATTGTAAGTTTTAGCGTATATATGAATTTACAGGGTAAGGATTTTGACGGGGTGCTGGTAAAATACATAATATAACCACTTGTAAAGACGGTTAAAAACATTGTGAGACTTAGATTCAATCATTGTTTAGTTCCTCAATATCTACATAAGTATAATATCACAAACAACCCAAAATGCCAATGCGGTGAAATAGGAGACGCAGAACACATATTATTAGCTTGCCCTCTAAATGACAATAAAAATAACTCATTTTTTAAATATATTGTACTCTAGAGACATATTAAAACCATTCAATTTACACCAACTGCTACAATTGAATGATATAAATGTATACACTGCTCTAGACAAGCGTATAAAAAATATGAATCTAAAACTATAAAAAATGTATAGTACTATCATAGGTTCCTAACTAAAATAAATATTACCTACCGAAAGCCGAAACGGCGGTCTACTTTATTAATAGAATAATGTCGTATAATGTAAAAATCCATGTACGAATATTATATTTTAGTAATAAGCACACCCTTGTATACTACCCCCTTGTATAAACACCCAACTTTCCGTAGTTCAGTCTGTACTGTTTATGAGACTAGACGAACTCCTAATCGATCAGTGTCCTTGTTAGTTCCCACATTCAAAGGAAAAAAAAGAAGGAAATAATAAGAATACCTAAAAATAATAACATAAAAAAAAAAGAGAATTAAAACAAAAGAAAAATATATAAAAATAAATAAATAAATAAATAACAAAAAAAAGAGAAAGAAAAAGAAATTATGTTAAAAAAAAAAGATATTTATATAAACATACAAAATTAAGTAGATCAGAAGATATAGGTTAGGACATAATATAGTCAATATATGTAGGTAGATAGAATTCTCACAAGCAAAATATCACACAACGTCGGAAACACTGCGCTAATAGCCTAGAAGCTCTGGCCATAAATTCGAAAAAAAAAAAAGCTTTCTCGTTTAAAGGTATAGAAAGTCTTGTTGTAGAAAGTCATATATATGGTGACGCTAATTGTATTTATTATAGGATGTTTACACATTTGTAAATTGTGCTAAAAATCACAACGTGCTAAAAATACGCCAAGGGCAAATGATATAATTTTTTTACAGGGAATCTCCTTTTTTTTTATACAGGGATACTAATATTTGCGTGATCATCTCTGATAGTTTTTGAGATTTAAGCACTTGAAAATATATGGTAGCTGTAGTACAGAGTTTTCAAAACTCCGTAGGCATTAGATATAACGAGCGTTCAAATAAATTTGACCTCAGGTTGGTTGTGGAAAAAAGTAGTATAACCAATTTTTTCCAGTAGGGCTGACAAATAAATAAATTTTTACAGTTTCGGGTATAGCGAATTTATTGTAATTATTACGTATTTGCGTTTGAATCTGACGATCTGGGTTAAATCCCTCAAACTTCTTAATGTGACTTAATAGAACGACGAAATGAGATAATAATGCATTTAGATGAGATAATAGTGCATAATGCATTTTAATAAGCATTTTCTGGGAGATGAGGACTACTCCTCATCTCTCAGACTTCTGTTACTCTCATTTTTTTTCCAAATACTATCTTGAAGTCCATCATGCAATGTTACGTTTTTTGTTGTTGTAAACACCATTTAATTAGTTTTTCTTTGAAATAATATAAACTGTTTTGGTTTAGAACTGTAACCTTGACATTTTTCGACCTCTAGAAATTATAAGAAAATAAAAAAAACGCTAAATAACTATTAAATATAGGTATAGGAAATGCTGATATAGATTGATTCAGAATTTAATTTTACATTAAAATGTAAAATAATATACGGGGCATTTTATTAAAAAAAAATGTTTGAAGTCGGGCTAAATTGTGGTTGTGTTTTAAATACCCTGTATATAATTAAGAAATAATATGAATACCGATACTTCATTTTCTATAATGACTACTACAGAAAGATTCGAATGTTATGGCGCTAATGAACAAAATTGAGATCCAAATTATTGATATCCATACCAATATATTGATATTCAGGTTAATCCAAAAATGAGATCCGACAAGTAGCGCCATAGTTAAGTTATTCATAAAATTTTGTATTGAAACGGCCGGACAACGTCTGCTGGGTCAGGTAGTATGTACATATTAATATCTCAAAAACTCGTACTCGTATCAGAAATAACCTGGTACAGTTTCATATCGCCTTGTTAAGGTAAAATAGGAAATTACGTTTTGTCTGATTAAAAACATGCATTCCATAGGATGCTCCATTAAAGAAAAACGCTGTCGACGCTCTAGGTCAAATGTCACTGACATGTTATTTTTTAACACTCTGGATAAATAATACCATTTTAAAAAAAATAAACTGCTCGTCAAAATTAGCGTAACACTTTTAGATTAGCGCAATTTGCGTTCTATTCGAGTTAGAGACTTAAGGCAGGGCCACACAGAAAGCTATGCTATGTTCGCTATAAACAATGTGTACGCTATGTTCTCTTTGTTTGCTATGAAATATGGCCACATCAAAAAAATAGTAAGTACAAGACATTTAGTTTCCCACAAACATGTTACCATGCTGGTTGCCGTGGGAGAGTGATAGTATTGATGATGAAGCAGTATTGCTGTTTTCGTTGTGTAAAAAGAAGAAACGCAAAAGATTATGGATATACGATGTCAACAAAAAGAAGAAAAAGTACGGTGAATATCATCACTTAATAAAACAATTGATTAATTGCTCCATAATGTGGGTATAATATGTTAGGAACTACTTTAACAGTACTGCAGCACACGTGAAAAGCATCTGTTCTCGCGCGTCTTCGGCGACGTTGCAAATATATAGCTAGAAATCAAACATCTCGGCTACGCATCTAACATCGCAAACATAGCGCGCAGCGGCTATTTTTACTGCATATAGCGAACATAGCGAACGTAGCGAGCATAGCGCTCTGTGTGCCCAGGCCTTTACGGTTTTTAATTTTTGGTAGCCTATAGGGTGGTTTGGATGCCCCAGAGACGCTATGTTGTGACGTAAACAATTCGCCATCCACAGCCCAAAAAACAACCAGATGTCGAAATTTGAATTCGCAAGATTTTGACGGCAATTTTAGAGACGTACAGGATAGACGAAGAAGGACGCTGTCGGGTAAAAACTCCATGCTGGCACACATTAATACCTCTTCGATAAGTTCTGCGTGTTTCGTCGCTGTCCTATTTCTTCAAGCACTTTACAGACCCCTAGCCTACCCCTTTGCATTTGCGCAGGGTTTTGCGTGGTTTGACCTCTGATGGGCGAATCCATTGATCTTAATTCTGCTTAATAAATTGATGTGGGTTGCCATAACTGGCTTCATCCTTTGACAACCCAAGAACTCCTCCAAGTCACACCTACTCCCATCCCCTCTGGTTTCGCCCCTGTAGGCTGTATGGGATGTCTATTTGTCTCGAATTCATGTCATGGCATTACTTGAAGGCTCTTGAAGTTGACGGGACCCACTGTGAACGGCTGATTGAGTGCCAAATGTGATATTCCATCTCTAACTCACACCCTTCAAAATTTGCCGCGCTGAGGGATTTTAAGCAGTTATTGATGCCTGGGGTGACTCTGAGAGCCTTTCTAAGGATGATTGAACCATTTTCGGTCTACCTCGATTCGTTTTCACCCACATCATCTCCTTCAAATCCTCTTTTGCGTCCCATCGGCCTCTTTTTTTGAACGCGAAGGGTGACATTAGAGTTTTGTTTCGTAATGGAGTACGTGAAAATCTGCATTAGGGAACACAAGCCAATAAAAGCCCATGAATTAGTGACTTACCTACTGCTCGATAAGAAAAACTGTTTGCGATTACATACAAGTATGGTTCAATTTGGTGCTGCATCACATTGTGTTACTAATGAATACAAAAGAAAAAATCAGTCATTGTAAGGGTGATTGTAAGAAGAAGAAAAGAACAAGTGGAAAACGAAAAAGAAGAAAAAGGAGTTAAAGAATTGTAAATACAAAATCCTATGCTCAATGCATATGCCTAGGATTCTAACCAACTGCATTAAGTTTCTTTAGGATCTTCATAAATTGTAAGTTAACCATTTTCGGTCTACCTCGATTCGTTTCCACCCACATAATCTCCTTCAAATCCTCTTTTGCGTCACATCGGCCTCTTTTTTTGACCATTCACCCATCCAAAAATTTTTTGAATGGGTGAAAATTCCTGAAGGAATGCTCGTTGGGTATGCGGAACCTTTCTTTGCACTTGTGTGAATCGACACTCGCGAAATTCGAGAGAGATGCTTGGTACGCGCGGCAAGTGTTCACTGTGACTAGGGCTCATGAATGTGTTCACTGTGACTAGGGCTCATGAAGCCTTGGCTGGGTAAGCGCCTGCGAGGTGGGCCACCCAAACATGCTCTCGCTCGGAAAATTACTGGACGAAGGCGCTGTTTGGATGGTCTGCCTCGTAGATGCTAGACCAGTCGAGGGTTAATGAACCCAAGTCACAGTGAACACTTGTCGCGCGTACCAAGCAACTGTCGCGAATTCAGGCAATCAGCAGGATCAATGGATTCGCCCAACAAAGGTCAAATCATGCAAAATAAATGCAAAGGGGTGGCTTAGGCGGGTGTGGAAATCGGACAGCGACCAAATACACAGAACTTATTGAGGAGGTCTTAATGTGTGGCGGAATAGAGTTTTTACCCGACAGCGTTCTTCTTAGTCCATCATGTAGGTCTCTGAACTTGCCGTCAAAATCTTGCGAATTAAAATTTCGACATAGGGATGCTTTTTGGGGTGTGGATAGCGAACGCTTTAAGTCACAGTGTACCGACTTCGGGGCATTCAAACCAACCGAAAATTAAAAACCGCAAGTCTCTAACCCGAATAAAACGCAAATGGCGCAAATCTAAAAAGTGTTACGCTAATTTTGACGAGCAGTTTGTATAAAGAACACAATGCAGTACATTAGAATCCTCCATGCAGAACACAATGCAGTACCGTCAACCGGGGCCACTCAGAACTAGGGGTATTACTCAGAACGTTTGCGCAAACCCGAATTAAATTATGTGCTGCTATCTAAAAATGCATAACTAAACTATAATTTCCGTGCAAACATATGAGTAATAGTGTTATAATTGTTCAGAGTTGTTTTACGTCTATCGGTGCATTAGAACTATAAAATATTCAGTTTTATCTAAAGGTAAGTAATGATCATATTTTTTAAAACCTCAAAACTTTATACTGGATCTTTTCTATTAGTTTGTTTTATCACGTAACGTTTTTTTTACAAGAAAGGTTATATACAAGTATTAGTAATCTGCATGTAAAGTTATGTTCTTAAAGAAAGCTACCAAATATTTGCTACAGGGTGATTTATTTTTAGGGCGCATACGTAAGGGCGAATCGGAACTACAATATGGTACGAACATACAAATAAAAGGTCGGGGGTCGCCCTTATGGCACTTTTAATGACGAAAATATGAAAAAAGCCATTGACGCGGTTAAATCAAAGAAGCTTACGAACAGAAAAGCATGTAACAAATATTCCGTAAAATTGAGCACTTTGCATGGACACATACATACACCGAATCTCAAAAAAATTGAGGGACAAACAGCCTTATGTCCAGAAGAAGAATCATTGTTTCTTGAATGTATTGAATTATTGATTGTTTTTATTTTGAAGAAACCAACACTTCTTAGAAGGGGTGGTTATTTATTTGAAAAAATCCTCTTTAAACAATATTATTTTTTCCATTTTGTCACATATTTTTTTAATAGAAAGGAATAAAACTGTTACTTCCTTAAGAAAATGTGTTCTATTAACTAATAATAAATAAATTGGTAATGTAGAAACAATTGTTTTTTATTTGTGATAAACGTATTTTCATCTACAAGGTCAAAGAACATATTTTAAAATTAAATTTTTGTTCTGAGACGTCCCAAATAAGAGGTGACTGGCTTTTTAGACGAAAATGCAGGTTAGTTCCTAGACACCCCCAAACTGCGGGGCGTATCGGAAAACCTTATATGCTTAAAAAAATATATGTATCATTGAAATATCTTCTCTATATTTTGTCATAATGTTGACCAGATATGACACACAATTTTTTTATAATATCACTCAAATGTATCAACTACCTTGAAAACTATAATAAAAAATAAATCAAAAGTGTTATCAAGTCGCCCCGGTTGACGGTACTTAGAATCCATTAGAAGTAATGTTTTTAATTACGATATTTTGTTAACGTTATAATTAGTTAAAACATCAGACTTCTTAGTTTCCCTTGATCATCTCTACTTACTTATAGTTTCCTTTCCTATTAAACTAATAAACAATTAAAGTGAACATATAATCATCAAGTATAAGATGGTTACTTCATTTTAAGTAACCATAACTTAAGTTTTATTATTTTCAAGAAAAAATGGAGCGAGAAAATTCCAGAAAAAATTGGATTACATTTTTTAAAGCATTTATCCACTTCCCACTCTCCTTTACGCCTTTAATGCCTTTAGAATTTTCTTAAAGATACCCTAAGTTCACTAAATCTAAGAAGCTATATAAGCGCATGAGATAAATTCCGTTTTAGGGCAGTAGTTAAAAATTTTATGCACGTTTTATTCCTGTTTAATTTAATACAATAACATAAACAGTACTTGACTGTACATAGAGAGACGTAAAAGATTTTATACCTTGCGATTATCTCTGCACTAAAATTTTATACAGTTTTTGATAACGCTTTATTACTTTTTAGATCGTGAAATCCAAGTTGGGACCGCTCAAAGTCTAATCCAGTTTAAAGTTAAAAAATACGCCTGATAGAGGAAAATCGTGTTAGCAGATTTATATTTCAGGACATACCAAACGACTTTTATTACTAACTATTTTTGTCGTGAATACCGTTGTAGGCATATTTTTTTAATTGTATGTGTTGTCATTGTTAAGTCCTGAAGAAGTCTGAGTACATTAGACGAAATGTCCCAAAAATGAGTGCTTCTTTATTTATCCAATATACCCAAAAACTAGAGATGTGCATTAGTATCGCTTGCAAATTGAATTCAGATATTAATTTAGGGCACATTTCAGACTGATCCTTCAACAAGTGAATACAATAAGCACGTTTACAATTCATAACAAGATTTTTCTGAACTTACATCCGATTCGTCATCAAAAAGAGAACAGGTGTCATCGTCGGATGAGTCTGAATCCGATAGCAAATTTAAATCGGCACGTTGAGATTCGAAACGCACTAAAAATTTGCAAGCGATAATAATGCACATCACAATAATACTTTGAATTCATTATTTTGCAATTTAGTAATAATATACTCACAACAATCAGAATCGGACAGTCTTCCGATTTTTTGTCTACACGATGTGCACAGTTTATCGTTTGCATTCAAACATATCAATTTTTTACATAAGGAAGGCGATGGGCGCTGTAAATTTTTGTTATTAACACTTTTGGTGTGACTGTTTTTTTTAAAAGGGTTGCAACAACGATCTTTAAATGAAACTGATATTGTTGATAAAAAAAATGTTAAACGCGACGCACTTGCTGCAGGATGGCTCAAAAATGCGGAATCACCACGTCTACAGGAACAACCGCGAGTCGCGACGAGTTTATACGAGAATCATCGAGTCCAGCGCGTGCTCCAATCGTGCTCGCCTCTCTTCAAAAATTTGTATCTAAAAAAGTTACAGACTACCCACTCTACAAATTTTACAGTAAAAAAAATTAGAAAAAAAAATGGCCAACTTTGAAAAAAGCGTATTTGTTTATGAAAAGTCGATAATTAAACAATAAAAAATTGTCCAAAATTTTTTTGACCACATGGCTGGAAAGAGGAAGAAAAATCCTAAATTTTATTGCCTTAGCTTTTTCTTCGAATGTACCGTACTTTCCAAGTAATCAGCGAACAAAAATGTAGTGTTTTTTTTGTACTTTCAGATTTCGTACTTTTGTACTTTCAGATACTCATAAAGTCGAAATTTTTGCGATTTCCCCAAAACGAAAAAATACATGTCGAATATTTCGGTGTAAAGAACAATAAAAAAATATTTCGGTCAAATTAAAATTTTCATTGTAAATCTCGCGTGAAATGACCCTTATACTACCTCCACCTATATTTTATAGAATTTAATACAACGTAACATATTGACGAACTTACTAGGAGAGCAAGAACTTAAAATATGACATGGGATCTATGTTTTCTTACGAAAATATAAGAAAATCAAATTCTACCAGCCACCAACAGTTCTATCTGGTTGAATGTACGGCACCCGAGGCGTTTTGGTATACGGTTGGCCCGGCAAAAAGTGCGCCATCACTTATGCATGTACATCATCGCGAGCCGGTCGATGCGCTCGCCTTTATGTGTTGCATTTAAAATGCATATTTCACCCGCCGCCCAGATATAAATCGAGGAAATCTCAATAAACGTCCGAATTTTTATCCAAACATGCAGTTTATTTATTCATGGCCTTTCGCATGATTTAGGATCAAAAATTTAATTTCATTGTTTGCCAAGTCCAGTGCATCCCAGAATTTATACGCCGCAGTAGCTACTTCGAGACGACCGGGATATATTGGCCAATAAAGGCGATATATAGCCGAGTCGGTCTCGGCCACGCAAACTGCATAACTGTTGATAATAAACTTTGAATTTTATTGCTGTTAAAAGCTCAAAAAATCGATGTTCGCGCTTCGTTTGTCACCGAGGGCGATTTTCTATTTATCTAGTGTAAGGCCCGAATAAATAAGGAGGAACTTTTTGTCGTAAAAATCAGTCGAACGGTAAAGTATCGCTTTGAAAAATTTAGTGGTCTATAAAATTCTTCTGGTCGCAATGGTACTTGAATTTTTTTTTTTACTAAATTTGCCTTTTTTAGCCTAGTTGATGCGTCGCCTCAGAAGGGTTCAGCTTGCATTAATTAGGGCAGAATATGTTTTTTGACATTCTATGTCTTTATTATGGGATTGCCCCTGGAAAATATTGCGATCTGCGTCATGGTTTTGCGTCACGTCACGTTTGGTAAAGATGGTTTGCCTAACCTGAAGGGGCAAAATCTGGGGTAGGGAAAAACTCTATCGAGCATCATGTATGTGACGCATGACGTCATGGGTCTTGATGGTTTGCCTCTTGGGTCCTCTTTCTGGGTCCTCTTTCATAATAAAGGCATAGAATTTTCCATGACCTCACGTGCGTAGCTTCGTGAGCTTTTTATAATTCTTTAGGACTGTTTGATATAAGGTGAGAAATGTGAACTAAGTTTTCGACCTCGAATGCCGGGGAGAGAACTTTTGGCAGGCGAAAAACCACTAAATTTTCGCACTTGTTTTAGTTTTTTGCTTATATCTCCTAGTTGCCGCATGTTACAGAAAATTTTATACGTTTCGAAATTAAATTAGACACAATTTGACTTTGCAAAATGCATTGGTCAAAGTTGTTTGATGTCGTGTGGTTCGTATTTTACGGAAGTTTGAACATCGACGATATTTTCCAAAATATTGTAAAGTGAAAAGTTTGTGAGCGGTAATATTACCCCATTATTGCTGAACGCATTGTTATTGGGAGGCTGGCGTCGTCGAGATGTTGACGTTCTTATGTCAAATGGGACCTTTAGTCAACCGAAACGAACGTACACATGCTGAAACCAGGAAAGAGTGGCAAACCTGGCATCTTCGTACAAGTGTGACCCTACATTATTTTTGCTTACGCCTTCTCCGGTTGTGACACAACGTCAGTCCCTTTTGGACATAGCAAGACTAAACTATGTGTCAACCCTTGAGGACAACAACTTGAAAACAACCCTGCAGTAAAGGAGGCGGCATCTACTTTTTATGAGGCATCAGCATATACAGTCCAAGTCAGCAGAGCAGGGGAAGCTATTTTGATAGCATTATATGGCACCGGTGCAGTCACAGAGCAATCACTTGACAAGACGAGGTATCAGCAATTCATCAAGATGTCTTCAAAGGGGAAGTTCAACTTGCCACGACTGTCATCAACATTTGATGCAGCCGACAACCACTGCCGCAGAACATTTCTACTAGTCCAGTGCTGACTGGGAAACAACTTAGCCCAGTCAGCACGGTGCGTTGTTACTGAGATATACGAGAAGGAATGTCCGTAACATCGGAAACATAATTGTGTGAACCATACTTCAAAAATATTAATATTGCGGACCGTAATTTTTCAATTAGGTGTATAAATTCCGAAGTGCAGATCAGTATGGGGTCCCTTAAGGTTCGTTCTGCACACCAATAAACTGGATGACTTGAAATTTGACACTTTTCATATGTATGCTGATGATTCATCTTTACTAATATCAGACAAGTGTTGTGACCATTCCTACGCATTCACAATAACCGTTTTGTTCATAAATTACATTTTAATGCACATAAACTACATTTTAATGACCAGCTTTTTTAGTTTTCAAAAAACGTGTAATGACTTGATTGTAAATATTAACAGTATCATCTGCTCTAACGATAACAGTGTTAAAATTTTGGAAAAATAGTTTCGACAAATGGTTAACCTGGAAATCGTATTCCTAGCATCTGATTCTAAAATTGAATTCCGAGTATCTTTTTTTAAACAAACTTACAGAATTTGTGAGAAGTGCTAATACCGTAAATACTTTCAAAAGTTCATTAAAACACTATTTAAAAACTAACTGATTTTTTAGCGTAAACACGTTTTTTAATTCGTAGATTTTAAGTAATCAAACTGTAATTTATCTAGAATGAAATAAAAGTTATTATTCATAAATTCGTTTGGAGACACTTGTAAAATCAACAAACAAGGTGTCAAGAGAGATCAAAAGAATTAATTGGCTTGTTATACTAATTTCGTTTTCTCTTTGTACAGCAGAATCGAGGGGGAGGGGGATAATTTATTTAGAAATTACAGAAAAGTGAATACCAGTCCACGTGTACCGTAGTAGAGGGTTTTTTTACAAAGATACTCACAATACGTATTTTGCTTTTTTGGGAAGTCCATAAAGATTGACACCGGTCCTGTAGTCTCTATTGATAGAAAAAAAATGGAAGATTACTTGGAGAAAGAGAAATTACTCGGAGAAAATTTAGAGATTACTTGAATGACTTTTTCCAAGATGCTGGATTGGTAGAAGAGAGCAAACAGAATGGCCTCCCAGATCTCCAGATCTTAGCCTTTGGGCCTTACGCTTTCGGGATATTTGAATGCAGAAGTCTGTGCTACCAGACAGAGAAAATTTAAATGATTTAATGAACGGAATATGACGCGAAATTAGACAAATTTTATTGAAACAGTCATTCACAATCTACCCAATGAAGATAGATAGACCTGTCTATTGCCAAGAAGTCAATGGTTGGCAAATTGAGAACTTGCTGGCCTGATCTTGCGTTTTGTTTGTAATTGTTCAATTAATTTTCAGGCATAAAATTGTGTCACAATAATTTTCATTTCGAATTTTCACTAGTAACCTCCTTACTGAATATTTTTTCGAGGTCTCGAATGTTGTAAAAATTGTAATTAATATAATAAAGATAATAATTTGAGACGGAGAAAAAATGTGCAATGATTAATTTAAGATGGGAGATTCGGTAAGAAAATTTCACACCTAAATTTAATTAAGAAATATTGACACTGAAAACACGTTTTTAGTATAATGAGCCATTCAAAAAAAAAGTCATTGAAACTGGCTACGGACGAGAGAGATGTAAATAGCGGTTATGTAGAAGCTGGAAGCGAAATTTTGTTGTCAAACATTTTGTAATATGTGACGTTTATTGTCATTACATTTATAGTTTGAGATAATGCATGAATTTTTTTTTCTTTTTCAAACTTGGTTATTTACGTAAGTGGTACATTTGTTTGTAATTTATGCTCATGTCGAAGTAAACAAAAGTATGTTAATACTAATCAAACGTCAGTTTATGTCGTGTTGACATTTGGCAGAGAAAATTCCAGTATAATTTCACCTAGGGTACCCAGCAGGACGAAAATTTCCAGAATTTTTTTCGTTGTTGTGGTAACTGCTAAAAATAAGAGCATCCGATTGGTTTGAAGATATACAGTGTGTCCCAAAAAGTTGGAAACAGGCCCAGAGAGTCAAAACTGTCAGTATTTTCAAAAAGAGTTTCCTACAAAAAACTTTCGCATCATAAACCGCCATTGGTCAGTCGAAACAACGTCGACATTCCTCTACAGGGTGTTTCAGAAATAAGAAAGAACTGTTTCGGTTAAATGGCAACACCGCTTAATTCGCGGCTAATTAAAAGGAGTTATTAAGAAAAGTTGTTCAGAATGCCGAAATATGGTGATATACGAAAAATCGACGCGATAGTAAAATGTTTACGAATTAACGCTGCTGGCCCAAAAAGTTGGAAACATGCGTAGAGGAAAGTCGACGTCGTTTTGGCTGGCCGATGGCGGTTTATGGTGCGAATGTTTTTTTGTAGGAAACTTTTTTTTGAAAATTCCAATAGTTTTGACTCTGCGGGCTTGTTTCCAATTTTTTTGGGCAAATAGAGTTAATTCGTAAACATTTGACTATCACGCCGATTTTTCGTATACCCCCGTATATATATAGATATTTCGGTATTCTAAACTCCTTGTCTTAATAACTTTTTTTTGATTAGACGCGAATTAAGCGGTGTTGCCATTTAACCGAAACAGTTTTTTCTGATTTCTGTAACACCCTGCAGAGGAATGTCGACGTCGTTTTGATTGGCCGATGGCGGTTTATGGTGCGAATGTTTTTTGTAGGAAACTTTTTTTGAAAATACTAATAGTTTCGATTCTGCGGGCCTGTTCCCAACTTTTTGGGACACACTGTAGATGTGAAATTTTCTAATGCAAGGTGCTAAAATTTTCACGCCTGTCTTCTTCAATAATGCCTATGTACTAGATTGACCAACATCAAAAATAAAGAATTGCCATTTCAAAAAAATGAAGATTTCTCGAAAACAGTTGATGATCGAAAAGTGTTAATGACAGTCAAAATATGCATTTTTGTAATTAAAATTTGATCTATTACGTCTCTTACGAAAATTTGCTTGTTTCTGTTTTACTGAATATGTGCAGTACTTTTGCCACTTCCTGTGTAATTATAATATAATTTTACAAATAATAATAATAGCATTTTTATGTTAAAAATAAAGCCTATAATTTTTAATAAAATTTTCTGTTTCGCTATCACTATTTACCTGTCATTTCGCTATCACTATGTCCTGCTCTATACGAGGTGTGCAAATTAAGTAATGAGACTGGCAACGTAGCGCCCGATCTAGCAATACCGCGGAGACCGGACTTGGAAGGGCGGTAGGTTAACACCTTCAGTACTTTGACAAGTTTGAACTTGTCAGAGCCACATGTTGGTTCTTTGTGACTGTTTTCGTAAACCGGTTTCGTAAACACGCCTACGGAGATAGTGTTTTTTCAAGACCCCAAGTTTTTCGGCGGTTTAAGGCATTCTCAGAAGGAAGAGAGTCGATCGACCTTGAAAATTATGGCTTTTTTAATAGCCAGGAAACAGTAAATCAACACTTTTACAGAGAGATTCTTGAAAAACTTCGAAAAACTGGATGTTGTATCACGACAATGCGTCTTATCATGCAGCCATTCCAGTAAACCAGTTCCTAGCCAGTAAAAACATTCCTGTGGTTCCTCAGCCTCCTTATTCGTCTGACTTGAGGGCATATGACTTTTTTCTCTTTCCGAGATTGAAAAATCGCCTCAGGCGACGTCATTTCGGGACTATAGAGAACATTCAAACCGTTGTAACCGACAAGCCGAAGGCTATTCCAGTATATGAGTTCCAGACTGCTATGAGGAATGGAAGAGCCATCTCCAGCGTTGTGTGGGTTCCCAAAGGAAGTTAATTTGAAGGAGACAATACTGAATTGTAATTCTATTCGAATAAAAAAAATTTAAAAAATCAGTCTCATTACTTAATTTACACACCTCGTGTGTATTATCTATTGATATTTTGCGGCAGTAACTAGAAATTTATTGTGGGTCAATAAATTACGCGTATTTAAGCAATTATTGTGCGAGTAATAAAGTTTATCGGTACATAAATACACGTACAGGCTGTTTCGAAAATCGCGTGTGTATTCCCATTATTGGAATCAGTATCTCCGAACTGCAGTGTTCAGTAGGGTAAGTTAACAGACGAGTAAACAGCACCGTGCACCGGGGTCATTTTACCTATAAGCGAACTAGGTGAATATAACATTTCGGCTGCAACGCCAACCCTGACGAAATATATTACCCTCCATAATGCATACATTCGCAATTATTCCGAACAATGCAACTTGGAACGTGCGCAAGAAATTCCTGTAATAATGAACAATTAGGGATGACTTCATATATGATTTCGAGGTGCTAGTGCAATCGGAAAATTGACTCACATTCTTTGTTATACGACAATAATATTTGTAAAAAATTATAGCGGTGGTGGATCGTAGGTAACAGTAGTGCTGTTTTTCTACTACCGCTATCTGTTTAGATCATAATTAGGGTTCCAAACATGTGCTGTAACGCAGGGCCGGATTCGTGATCCGTCATGTTATTGACGGAAGATGACATATGAGAGATCAAAAAGACAGGAGTAAAAATGTATTAACAATGGACATACCTATCGCTTGTGTCTTTCAGAAGCACCGACTGTCCTCATTGCTTGAACGTACGTTGCCACGACCTAGTAGTCTTTCTGCATTTCTTCTCGTTAAAGGTGAGCGATTTGGCTTGTATACAGGGTGTCCCAGATTTAAAGGGACATAGTGTAGTGGGAGGTAGAGCACACTTAGCTGAGATCAAAACACCCTCAAACTTACCCTTTATTGTTAGCCGTTTCTGAGATACGGGGTGTTTTATGAATTTTATTTTTTTTATGAACTTTAGCCAGCCATATTTTTGGAACTGCTGTACATATTTGGATAAAATTTGGTACAAATAGGTATTATATTCTTTTAGTCCAATAAGAAACATAATTTATTTTGGAAAATTCCAGAAACGGACTCAGATTTTTTAATGTTGCTCTCAGTGCCGATAACATCACCCTTTTGTAAGTGTCAGTAAACTTTTAAAAAGATAATAGGTCAGTATAAAATAATGTCATAATATTTGATGGCACGTTTATTGTTATTCTCCGATACATTTTCACAGTACCTATTTATTGACCAAATTTTAAATTCTACCAAAAACGTAGTTAACTAGCTAACGTCAATATTTTATCAATTTTATTAAAATGATCCTTCACAAGACCTTGCATAATTATTTGCATAATCTTCATTACTAAATTGGAACGGCATCTTCAAGTTTTTAGTGTTGTAACTTTAAAAACCCAGCCTTTGCTGATGCGGATTACTAAGAGACGCTAATCTTTTAGTTTGTAGTAATAACAAATTTGACATATGCCTAGTTGGGATTTTTAATGCAACAATGCGATATTAATTGGTAAAACTTCTAGTTCAAAATTTAATGTAGGGTATATTAAATTTGTCATATTATTGCTACAAACAAATAATAATAGTAATAATATCTTAATGTTATTTTCTAAAGGTGTTTAACAGCTGAATTTAATTGTGTTTGTTAATAAAAACCTCATTATTAACAATTTTTCTCGTGAAAGAAATGGAATTTAAGTTATTTTGAATGAAAATTTAAATTCAAAAAAAGCTTAGAAACGCCAAAAAAGAAACAAATAGCAAGGTCTTCTGAAAGATATTTTTAATAAAATTGATAAAACATTGACGTTAGCCAGTTGACTACGTTATTTGTAGAATTAAAAATTTGGTCACTCAATACTGTGAACATTTATTGGAGAATAACCATAAACGTGCCATCCAATATTATGACATTATTTTATACACTGACCCACTGAATTTTTAAAAGTTTACTGACATTTACAAAATGATCTGAGTCCGTTCCTGGAATTTTTCTAAAGTAAATTATGATTTTTATTGGACTAAAAGAATATAATATTTGCAGCAAATTTTATCCAAATATGTACAGCGGTCCCAAAAATATGGCGGGCTAAAGTTTTAGTTAAAATTCATAAAACACCCCGTATTTCAGAGACGGCTAACAATAAAGGGTATGTTTGGGGGTGTTTTGAACTCAGCTAAGTGTGCTATACCTCCCATTACATTATGTCCCTTTAAATCTACACATATACACCCATACACCCATATGGTTGTATAGGGAATATGATCGTTCCACATCTATTGGAGTTAAAGATGCAAATTCAAAATAGTTCACATGGGCAGAGGACGACACATGACGCACATTATTTTCACGAATTTCGCACAGTTGTTTGTATCACTAACAGTTTCTTGTCGCTAACATCAGTACATTATTATTTTTTACATCTACAAAGGATAATACACGTGTTAGTACCTACTATTTCTATACTTTTAGCCGCTGTTTAAAAACCCGTTTATTAGCTATCAATATCGGGGCATTAACAATCTTATTAACGCAAAATCTGTTGTTTCGTCAAGCCACAGAAATTTATTACGTATGTCTTCTTTGATATTTTCCATGACACGTTGATATGTCTTCTGTAAATATATCTTACGCAATGTATGGCTACTAGGCAATAGAAAATCGGATACATATTTGGCAAAGAAACGTCTAAAGTAAATATTGTCGACCACGTTCCACGCAATCAATTTTATAAACATGGAAGTCTACGTTGTTTTTCCAACATAATCACCGTTCACAGATGTAATTTTACCTACAAGAGAACTGTAGTTCAACAAGCAATCAATGGAATCAATCATCTGCATGGTTGGAGGTAAAAAAAGGCAGGCGCAGTTTAGCATAGTTTAACAGCATCAGCGGCAGGGGTTGCAGTCGATGAAGTATACTGTAATATGTAACAATTTGTTGACAGTCGAAAACTTGAAAATAGGTACGGTTTGTTTAAGTGAAGCATTTTATTGATGTTCCCAATCCATCTAAACCGTCATATATCCTAACATTTAAAAAAAAGGTGAAGATGTTGCTTTGGGGGATCTCCCTTATGTTAGCCGAGAGTGGCCAACGTTCCTAGGCCTACTACGGATTCTCTTGTTGATGAGACGATGGAGCAGTCGCATAGTAGGTAGTAAATGACATGTCGCAAGGTCTCCTCTTCTTTTTGTTGGGCTTTCCTAGCTGGCAATGTTCAGTGAGAATGCCTGTTACAAAATGAAGATTCTTCCTGGTCATCGCCAGATATACCTTAGCTGCTTCTTTGGTAGGGTACCTTAAAAGTTCCCTAGCAAGTTGTCAGCTGCTTGTTTCATTCCATAGTTTATTTAATTTCACACAGGTGACTTATTTAATTGTCGAATTATTGATGTGATAATTAGGGGTAGAATCTCTTTAGCGTCTATGGTTATTCCTTCCAGTTCGATTTGTAGCGTGCTGGTACGTTTATCCATGGCCCACGAATATCGAAGATGCAGCACTTCTCAAGTGTATCCCACATCCTGCTCTTTTTTTCTCTTTGAATTATCCGTGATTATTTTTATTGTTCCTTCTACATTGATTTCATTCTCACCTTTACAGAGTTGTGTATCAGAGCTGGACATTTGCGTAATATGTGGAAGGGGGTTTCCTCCTCCTCTCCACATCTATAATCGGGATCATCTGTTACCTTAACTGTGGTCAGATGTCGCATGAGTAGATAGTAAATAGTCCCACTGTCCATCTCAGCTGGTTTTTACACAGATTAACTATATTTTTTTATTTGTTTTGTTCTAGGATGGCTCTTAGATCCAGGAACTTCCGCTCAGTGAGATATATGTTTTTGTCTTAATATGTTCTTAATAGCCCTCTAGTTCTTTGTTCGGTAGGCCAAACTACAGATGAGTTACAGCCATATCAGCAGAACTTCAACCCCTTTCTTTCGTTCCCTTCGTGACCCTGGTGTGCTTTGACCCATTTAAGAGTGATACTGTTATGTTCCGCGAGTTGAATGTATAGAGACATCCAAAAAAAACCGTCATCAACTCTGGTTATGAACGAGAGAGATAGAAATAGCGGTCATGTCTAAGCTTTTCGGTTATGTCAAACTTTTCACAAGTGACTGTCACAATTTGTAAAATAAACAATGGCTGTCATATGATGTGACAGTCTTGACAAGTAAATAAGGTTACAAATTCGATTAAGAATAGAAATACGTCTTTTTTTTCTTGGCCAACTTTGATGACGTTTTTTTTGGATGTCTCTATATTAGTGAATCCATATAATCTTTCAGGACTTACAGTGCTGCTTTGCTGTCAGTGATAATCTGGATTCACTTATTTCTATAAGACCGCCCTATCATTTCCTGCGCACAAGCGGATATTGCAGTTATTTTTGTCTGAAATAGGGTCGCTGAGTACCCCAGGTTTATGCTGATTTCCTCCAGTGCTTTGTTCACTTTTAAACCCATCTGTGTACCAGATGGTTTCATTCTGCTGAGCTGGCATATGTCTGTTTTCGTCCACTCCCTCATTCGGTATAACCACCTGATAAGGATTGTAGAACATTGACAAGAATGACTTGACTTGCTTAAGCCTTAGTTTTGCTTTCATTTGTTTGGTATTTGGACAACTAAATAACACATCTGTAGGTTATTATTCGTCTTATGATGGCAGTATATGTATGTCCACATGACCATTTTGGGTTTCTAATTGATTATACAGGGCGATTAGCAAGTTGAGTGATATTTTTAACAACTTGTAGAACTACTCAAAACAATATTGTTTTCCAAACACCATGTTTTTCACAAACTCAAAAATAAAAAAAGTTATCTTAATAATTTCGAAAATCGCAGTTATCAGGTCCTGCCTTCAATTTAAAGGAAAGGTGCATTCGAAACACAGTAGGAAAACATAGCTAATGTTTATCGCTTTTTTGTGAATTATTTACTCCGTGTTAGAGTCGTAATCTGTATTAGAACTAATTGGTGATGTTACGGGTTGAATAGTTTTCATACCCCAAAAACAATGAATTATTTTCTCTAAATGAAGCATATTTTCACTCCACCACTGAATATCCCACCTATTGTAGAACAACGCTCCATCTTTATGCTATGAGCACGTGACTCCCAATATCTTCGCCGGTGTATAAAGCATGATTTGTAATGACTAATAGTTCATTTCGTTATTGCATTGTTAGACTATAGATGGATTTAACGTTGCGGTCGCAGCGCAACGCCTAATGAAATATATTGTTCTCTGTATCGCGCGTACATGCAATTATTCCAAATAATGCAACTTGGAACGAGCGCAAGAAATTCCTGCAATAATGAACAATTAGGAACAACTTCATTTGTAATCGCGGGGTGTTAGTGCAGTCGGGAAATTAACTTCATATTTCTTGCTGGTGGAGATTTTCTTAATGTCGGTTTTCTCTCCCTGGAAACTGAACCAGATTTATTCTGGTAAAGAACTCATATACAGTAAGCGGCAGCCTAATGCGTACATAGGTGGATATTAAATACATATTAAATGATACATTTTTATGTCATAGTTAGGCGAATTTATTTGGGCCGGGAGGGCACAGCGAAACAAGGCAGAACCAACGGTCCAATGCGTCGGCTTTGGCGTACAAAATTTCGGCGAATCCGGCTCAGGTCACTATTATTGCAAAGCGATACACAGAAAATACATCAGAATACATTAGTGAATATTCGAATAAACGTACTAGGAAGCGTACTATTACACGACGGTATTTAGGTGTGGTAATGTAAGTGGTCACGAAAAATGAAACTTAAAAGGACTTACCCATTAAAACTCATAAATTGTTTAATACAAAAAGTAACATTACTTTTTAACTAGCGTATGGTATTTTGCAGGGCATATTTTTGCAACTTTTTTCGTCTTTTGTTAAACAGTTGCAGTTTTGTTACAACTGATTTTGTGTTACTTAATTAATTTTACCTTTAATCTGACGAAATATTAGCGTCTTCCTTGTCTCAAAACAGAAATTATGGGAGCAGGAATTTGGAACATGTATACCCTGGAAAAACGAGTCTTCCTTTAAAGGCAGACCTGTTCCAAATATCCATAATGTTCCAAATAGCAATAGTGTACTGCTATTATGGCAACAACACGTGTCCTGTATGCCCCACTTTTATGACTGGTCATTAAAAATCTAACTGTCGTTATAACTTTATAACTTGTGAAACAAATTTCTTCGCATTTTAGGTCGAAATTTTATGAGCTTCGTGAGTAAGTTTTTTTAAGTGCCATGTTTTGGGACCACTAACATTACCACACCTAAATACGGCTCTATTTTGTAATAGTTAGCCCCTTAGTACGTTTTAATTTTCTGCGAACTATCGTTTTGTAATAATAATGACCCGAGTCCGCCTCTGTTGAAATTCGCCGAAATCTGACGTAATCACCATGTTCATGTTAGCAGCATCTGCGCATGTCAAATTCAAACTGTGCCAGCGCTCGGGGACTCGCCTATTGGGAAATTTCTCGTTAAAAATGGCTTTAATATCCCTTACAGACCGACCACCAAAATACCATTTAATTGTTTGTTAACTTTTATTATTTGTTAACGTTAATTATTTTTAACTTTTTCGTCAATGTGATAAATATCCATTTTTATTTTTATGAATGTATGTAGTGCTTCTACAATACGCTCGTAACAACGTATTTTTCTAATCAGGCAGTAGACCAGAATAAAATATAAAATGGTATTTCAAATTTTAACTCAAACAGCCCTCCCGACAAACCGGATGCCTTTCATACGCCTGCGCTAGCGACTGGATCGCGATTGGTTCTCACCTAATGTTTACATCTGATTAATAAAGTTAAATTATCAATTGCCCTTCATTCGGCTATGTACACATTAGGGTGCCGCTTACTGTATAGGGGATATATAGGGGACTGATCGAAAAAATTCATTAAAAGCACTGAGGCTTTTAAATTATCGATTTCTTAGAATTCGGACTTTGGCTATGGCGGACTTAATGAAAACATTTTCAAGATGGCCGCACTTCCGGTTATACCGGAAGTAGGCATCAACTTCCTTATTTTAAATAGAATGGTAACTTTTTTATTGCATATTTATATTCTACACGTTATTTTAGGTAGATTTTTATGAGATTTCCCCATACCTATTTTTTACCAATTTTGAGTTATTTCCGTTTTTTTGACACTTTGTTCATTAGCGCCATAACCTTTGAAACTAACTGTAGTGGTCATTTTAGAAAATTAAATATCGGTATAAGCCACTGTCGTTAGTAGAAACCTAAAGCTATGCAGTATGCTTTATTATATTTCTTTCATCTTGAAAATAATTTCATCAAGTTCACCATACGCCTATTAGCTTGAATCCTAATTTTCAAAAATCAGTTATATCTACAAGACCTAATATTTTAAACCAAAGGTTTCGATCAATCATTCTCTATATTATCCACGAGCTTTTAAAAAATGTACTTAACTAAACTAATGCAACTAAAGTAATCGTAACACTATATAGTGTGAGTTTTTAGTGAGTATAAAAAACCACAAAAAAACGTGTTTTTTTATTTTCATTCAAGAATTACTACGAAAGGGCTTATTGTATCAAAAACTGTCTCAAAGCCAACCTTTTAGTACTAAAAGTTCAGAAACACCATGAGGTAGTAAAAGGAAAAACAAGTTTCTGGTAATACAAAAACATTTTATTGAATGAATGAATTTTTTTTCATTATTGTTATTGTAATAAAAAAATTGATTAAATGAAACATTAAAAGACTAAATGAACTTTAGAAAATAGCGGAAACCATTGTGACCACTTGGGTGAGCTGATTTTCACATTCTTAGAAGACATTTTCCAAAAAATCATATCTCGCCAATTAATTAAGGAAACAAGCGGTTGGCAGCATTCTATTCCAAATTTGATGTACTAAAAGGTTGGCTTCAATGGGCCATTTCGTAGTAATTCTTGAATGAAAGTAAAAAAACACGTTTTCTTTTGTGTTCTTTTGAGGTTTTCATTAGTAATACTTCATTTGCGGACCCATGTTTATAGGAACTTTTTTGTTCAACGTTAAATTTCCTATAAAACCCCCAAGGATTAGCCTTTTTTTGGGGACACCCTGTATAATATAATCGTTGTTTCATAATATATACTAAAATGCAATATGTGGGATTGAACGCATACTTTTATATATGTAATATAGAGGGTATTCATAATACTCACAACTAACGTGACTACTAACTTTCTGATTTTAAATAGAACTGCTCATACAGGGTGCTTCACGGTGAGTGGCCTGTTGAATGCTTTGGAAGAACTGCAAATAATGTAAGGGTGAACATTTGCTGACAGTTTTTTACAGAGATAACACAGGCACACAAAAAAAAGTTTTGATACAGAAAGGAGAAGTACCTTCTGGTACGTTTTTCGGTGTGCTAAAAACGAATCTCAGGTCAGAACTGACCCATCACCCTTAGATTTCGCCCCAGCGCACCCTAGCACCCTCCCAAATGGTCAAATGTTCACATCATATAAAAATTCAAAATAAATATCTCATTCTACGTTTTTCGGTGTGCTAAGAACGATTCTGAGATCATGATTTACCCATCACCCTTAGATTTCGCTCCAGCATCCCCCAAAGGGTCAAAATTTTACGTCATATAAAAATCCAAAGTAAATATCTCATTCTACGTTTTTCGATGTGCTAAGAACTAATCTGAGGTCAGAATTTACTCATGCCCCTAAGGTTACACCCCAGCTACCCCTATAACCTCCCCTCCCCCCAAGGATCAAAATTTACTTTATATAAAAATTCAAAATAAATAACTCATTCTACTTTTTTGGGGTACTGAAACCGAATATGGCAAATAAGAGTAGTTTTAATTTTCCTATCTCCCCCGGCACCGCGGCAAACCCCTTCATCCCCCGCGGTTTTAAAATTTCACTGTATTAATATCTCACTGTATTTTGGCACCTGTATGAAAAGAAAGCAAAATTCACACTGCTGGAAACTCTTCTAGACGGACGAAATTTATCATTAGCCATAGCAAGGCAAAGGAGATACCAGGGTAGATGGGACGTAAATATGTTAGCAGACTATTATTGTAGGATGCTAAAACGAGAAACTACAACAAAAGTTGAAAATTACTATCGAAACCAACTTCACAGGTCATTTGACGAAAAAAGGACTCGTTATCACCGTAAAAAATAGAAAAGGATTCTTAGCACACCGAAAAACGTAGAATGAGACATTTCTTTTGAATTTTTATATAAACTAACATTTTCACCTTTTGGGGGGGGGGGTTCTGGGGGGTGCTGGGGCGAAATTTAAGGGTGATGGGTAAATTATGACCTCAGATTCGTTCTTAGCACACCGAAAAACGTAGAATGAGATATTTATTTTGAATTTTTATATGATGTGAAAACTTGACCATTTGGGGGGTGCTAGGGTGTGCTGGGTCGAAATCTAAGGGTGATGGGTCAGTTCTGACTTGAGATTCGTTTTTAGCACACCGAAAAACGTACCAGAAGGTACTTCACCTTTCTGTATCAGGACTTTTTTTTTGCGGTCCTGTGTAATTAAAGCGACTTACATACGAGTAGAAACCAAATATAAAAGATAGCATGCCATTTAAAATAACGAAGTTAGAATTCAGCTTCGGTATATTCGGAAGTGTCCGAAAGTCTCCTCAATTTTAGTTGTTTAGAACATCCCTGAAAACCCCTAGATAATAATTTTCAGCTCTATATCATTTATAATTCTTTCCAGTGGCGGTGCGTGATATTTCAGTTAGCCATATCTTGAAAACGACGCATGGGACCCACTTCACTTTTTAGGTGATGACTATACACCTCTTACAGAAAGGATTTATAGTGAAAAAAATCGTCAGCAAAGTTTGCGAAAAAATTTTCAAAAACACTGGAGCACTCCCTGGGTTCTCAGTAACGCTCTGTGGGATATTTGCAGTATATTTTTTTTTCATAATCTAGAAACAAATATAAGGAGACTTTTTTCGATTTGTTGCAAAATATTTTTTTTTTCAAAAAGTTATGGCCATTTTAATTTTAATTTTATAGGAACATTTTGTTTCCCAAAATTAAAATGGCCATAACTTTTTTGAAACAAAAATATTTTGTAACGAATCGAAAAACGTCTCTTTGTTTCTAGATTATGAAAAAAAATATACTGCAAATATTCCACAGAGCGTTACTGAGAACCCAGGGAGTGCTCCAGTGTTTTTGAAAAATTTTTTGCAAACTTTGCTGACGGTTTTTTTCACTATAAATCCTTTCTGTAAGAGGTGTATAGTCATCACCTAAAAGTGAAGTGGGTCCCATGCGTCGTTTTCAAGATATGGCTAACTGAAATATCACGCACCGCCACTGATTCTTTCTAAACATTTAATAAGACACTCACAGTGAAGTAACTTGTATATTTTTACAAATTTGGAAACAACATACAATAGCACATAATTTTGAGTCGAAAATCTGTATCATAACTATATTTAAACCCAGCCAATTTATATTTGAAACCAGAGATATTTGTTTTTTAAAAAACAATTGATAGATATTAGAGCCTTGTAGTAGATCTTGTGACCTACATACATATTATTACATCCCAGTAATGAAACTGGTTAAAAGTACCAATAAAGGGTGATGTTGGTGTGGACCCTATTTACAGTTAAGCAGGCCAGTTCATCTGCTCTCACCGGTTTGAAATCCCAATATTTTTATATTTTATTTTTGTAAAATACTTTTATACTTATTTTGTAAACAACCTTGTAAAAGTTCATTTATAGAACGCCTACAAAAAAATGCATCACTACTAACAACAAAAAAGAACTTATATCATGACGTTGTCTGAAAAGTTCTGAATACGTTGCTAGAGGATTATTCATTATTCATTGCATCGCTGAAAACTTAAGTTATTGAATAGATAATGGAGCTCCTGAATAAAATATATTCAGTATTCGTATACCGTCTTTTGCAGTTTTCCATCCTTCACCGTCTTGCCTGTAATATGCAGTTGATAATGCATAGCATAATATCGCACACAATGGGTATCCGTTTAAAGTTTCGGTATTTGTTTGCTTATTTTTGCGAGCTCGTCTGCCGGATCTCGTGACGCTGAATTGGCTTCTACTCAGCTACTTCAATCTAGCTGCTGAGGAAGTAATTTAGTCCTTTAGTAACTCCAGTTTTACTAACAATAAGTCATACGTATTATTTGTTTAATGGTTTGGTTTGGAGTAAGAGCAACTTGTGTTTATGCAACATGTTTTTATTAGTACGTTATTGTGAATTGTCGGTGTTTTTATACACTAGAGGACAACCCATTCTAAATGAAATAAATAAATAGTTTAATGATGTTATACACACAATAGAGTGTTTACCGAAGTCAAGTCTTACATAGATTTTACAGATAAAAATAACAAAAATACAAAATAAAATAAAATAACACAAAATAAAAAATATAAATATACCTATACAAAAACGGATATTACTGGTACTCAAAATGAAACAGCTTTAGATTAATCATAAAGTACTAAAATCCATAATAAATAGATTATTAATTTTGTATACACGGTTTTCTGTTACGTTTTTTAAGAATCGTTTGTACTGGTCAAAATCTAGGTTTCTGATTTCACAGGGTAGTATATTAAAAAGTTTTACCAAATAACAATTTGATCCGGTTCTGGTTTTTGGTAGGTATAGGTAATATACAAGCAATGTTATTTTTCTTTTGGGTCAAAAGTTCATGAATTAGATTACGAGGTTTGGATAGATGTAAATTATATGTGATATGTAGCAAACACTGAAGTATGTAAAGGGAGGGTAAGGTCAGTATTTTTAGTGCCTTGAAAATTTCTTTGCAGTCATCTTTATAACCTAAGTTGCCAACAATTCTAACAGCTTTTCTCTGCATTGCAAAGACAGAAGAGCAATATGGTGAATGGCCCCCAGCCAATAAAGCATATAATTGATATAATTGAATGTATTAAACCATAGTAAGCTATGAGTAGAGATGTCTGCGAAATTTGAGTAGTTCAATTTTAAAAATAGATTTGAGGAAAAATTTTAACATACGAAATTGACATGATGTTCCAAAGACAATTTGTTATCTATATGTACACCCAGGAATATAACACAATTTGTTAGTTCCATGCTATTATCGGTGTCAAACTTTTTTAAAGTGAACATTATATATTCTGTTTTCCTTTGGTTCACTGTTAATTTATTTGCTTTAAACCAATCGTCAGAGATAGAGTCTGTTCTAGATATGTATAATTACCAGCAATATATCAATTTCATTATTTCTGTGCGCTATTGTGGTATCGTCAGCGTATAATATGAAATTTGCCCGATGGTCTACATTCGGTAAATCATTTATGTACACTTGAAAGAGCTTGGGATCCCTGAGGTACACACCATGCTTGACACTCTGTTGTTCTGATTTCCTATAATTGAAGCATACAAACTGGTATCAATGCGATGATGGTTTGACTGAATTTATAAAATGTCATTTTTTTAATTAGTATATCATGGGAAACACAGTCAACGCTTTCCTGAAATCTAGGTTTAGCATTGAGAAACTGACGTCTTCAAATTTCGTGGTAATAAACTCTGCTAGAGAGTTGGCTAAAGTGTGAAAGCATTTTATTCATAAAACCGAACAGATTTTGATTGATTCAGAAGATTATTGTATCATAACATAGTATAAAACAAGGTCGCTTCCCGCTGTCTGTCTGTCCCTATGTATGCTTAGATCTCTAAAACTACGCAACGGATTTTGACGCGTTTTTTTTTTAATAGATAGAGTGATTCAAGAGGAAGGTTTATATGTATAATACATGCATAATATAGTAGAGAAACACTGATAATTTTAGAGGTTTCTAATGTGATGTAAACCGTGCGAAGCCGGGGCGGGTCGCTAGTTCTAAATAACTTGTTTGTATTCTAATTCTAACTAATTGTATTCTAACTAATTTGTAATTTCAAAATCACCTCAAATATTTTTGCAAAAATTACTTTCAGTTCAACTGTTTCAAGGTGTTTAGTTAAATTGAAAAGACCAATTTTATTAAATTATCTAAACAGTATTTTCTTAAGTGTTTTTTTAATAAAAATGTTCCTAGTTGGTCAGAAAAATATGTATCAATTGTATCTGTCTATATGATTCAGGAGTTAGATTATTTCTTACGAAATTGATTTTTAAAAAATAAAAATTTTTTGTTAATTCAGAATTTCTACCTCTGGCTAAACTACAGAACTGCCTAACTAACTTAATGACTTTTTACTTATATTTATAAAGTTTCTTTCGCATATTATCACGAAAAGCTCACGTCGCCGCAGGCTACTACTTAATTCCTCCATCCCTACTCTTGGCGCCGCAAGGGTTGTTTTAATGTTTTGGCTACTGATTTTTATAATATTGTTTTTACATATTCCTTTTTCTAAAATAGAAATTAACTAATTAGTACAATGAGTATAACAGAAATATTATTGTGACCAAGGTTCCATTATGGTATTCTAGGGGTAGTAGGTCCAGGGGTGTCCAGTGGTTGAAGGTCTGTTTTATTTTCTTAAAATCCTCAGTTCAGAATTAGTTGAAGTTGGTGGAATACTTGTGGTTCTTCGTTCAAGGGTGATTTTTCTGGCCCTATGTGGTGGGATTGTTATAGGGGTGTACACGATGTTTCAATAATCAACGAACATGTAGTTTCCAATAGATGGTTCCTTGTAATTGAGTCCTTTTGATGGTACCGTCGCTTTTTCGATTATTTCTATTCGATTCTACAGCGATGAGCTATTGGTTTCTTTGATGGCTACGACTTCGGTGGCTCGGGCATAGGCAACTCCGGGGTAGCGAGGGTCAGTTGTTGTTTTGCAATTTCTGACATATAGTAAGACATGGTTCTTTTGCATTCCGTCTCGGTCTTAAGGGGATGATAGGTAATAATGCTTGAGAACCAGGGAGGAATTGTTAGGGATAGGATACATTTTTGAAATATTATAGACTAGAGTATTTAATATTGGTATTTTTAATGACATAATTAATTGTGAATTGAGTAAACAATTCCTAATTTTGCGTTTTCTAATTTCAATGGTGGTGTTCATCATATAAGTAACATTTCTTTAGTGTAGTGTTTTAATAATTCCTCCTCAATCAGAACTAGTTCGTCATATGTCAGGATTTCTAAATTTGGTATCTCATAATTTGCTAAGCTAATAGTTCTACAATTTTGTCAATATTTTCTTTGAAAATTTTCAAGTTTTCGCGTTGGCTAAAATAACAAACGTACCATCATGCGTATGATAATTCTGTATTACTGTTTCTAATAATTTTTGATTGAGATAGACATTTTGAAATTCATTTTCTATTTTCTGTGTCAATTTTTGCATTAGTGTGGATGTAGCGCTAAGTTTTTCATTGATTGATTTTTGATTAAATTCTAGATTTTTCATATTATTATTAATATTATCTAGGTCTTCTTGATCTAGGTTTCCTGATACAAATTTGATCCAGGATCCTACTCCGTTAAATAGACCGCGTTTTGCTCTGTTATGTACTAGTTTATTCAAGGAGTTTTGTACTTCTTTGTAATATGTGTGATAAGCGGTTTTTCTGATTTAATATCATAGGGGTTTCAGTAGTTCCCATGTCATGTGAGCTTTTTAATATACTTGGGTTGAATTTTGTAGAACTTTGAAGTCATTATTAAATTGGGTTAGGTTATATGAAAAGTAAAATTTGTGATAGTAATTCAAAATTTTGGCCTGGCCTAGAGGTTCTTGGAAATATCCATTAGTCTCTATTGGTTGTATGTGAAGGGCCTTGTTGTGGACTGTTAGGGTTCTGAAACAAAAGACTGTTTCTAGTTGGTTTTATTTTTGAAACATCTCTTGTTGTTATTCTTTTGCCTTTGTTTCTAATTTATTTGCTTTTCATTCTGGTCAATTTTTGTACCGGTTTCAAATAGTGGTTTATCTTTACTCAGCCTGTCTGGGTTACTGTAATAAAGCGTATCTGTTTGAATATTAGGTATTTCTGCGTCTCTTTTTTGGTTTTCACGTTCTAAAGCCAATCGATTTTTGTTTTGTGTTTTAGTTTTTATTTGGTCAAAGAACGGGATCAATTCGTTTTTTCTTTTTTCAGTATAATTTTCGTAAATCTTTGCTTTGGCGAAATCTATTTCGTTTAAATAGGGTCCGTACAAAACGGAAAATGGAGAATAACCCGTGCTATGTGAATTGAATTATTATATATGAATATGGCTGTTACCATTTGATTTGTAGGGGTTTGTTTGGGATCTTTAATATTAATAACACGTAATTTTTCTATTATGGTTGAGTGAAAACGTTCTATCAGTGAGTTTGATGTAGGGTTTTGATCTGTTGTATAATGAAGTTCGATATGTAATAATTGGAGGTAATCTTTAAATGTATTATTTTTAAATTCAGTTCCATTGTCGCAAACTATTCGTTTAGGTGTATTATGGTGTGCGAAAAAATGACGAAGTTTAGAGAGGACTGTGATTGCTTGGCTGTACAGGGCGTAGCTTGAGCTATTTTGAAAACAATCTATTATCGTTAGAAATTTTGTATTTAAATATCGAAATGTGTCTATATACAAACATTCGAATGGTTTATTATGAATGATAGGTCCGGCGAAAGGCGGTACATGTGGATGTCTTTCGTACTTGGATTTTTGACAGAGCTCGCAATTATTAATTATTTTTTTCGACTTCTATTTTCATATTGGGAAAATAATATTTTTGTTTTAGATGTAGATATGTTTCATTTATGCCATTATGGGTTTCATTATGATATTCTTTTATATGATCTATTTGATCAGTTGGATATTCAATATCTGTTAGCATTTTTGTGGAGACAACTATTTTTGCTTTTATTATTTAATATTTGTTGTAATTTTAGAATGATTCTTCTGCGCATCTCATCATGTTGTATCAAGAGGCAAGTTATTTCATGGGGACATATAGACGATATGATGTCGTTTAGTGCTTGTTCATTTAGGTCTTGGAGAATAATACTAGTTCTATTTTTTATTTTGAACGGTTGTGATCTAGTTATTTTGTATTGCAGATTTTGAGCGTACATTATGACAATTTGGTTTTTGAAAAGATTTATTGGTTTTTCATATTGGTATTGTTAGTGTATTTTCTTCAGTATGTACGGAAGCTACTTCTTGATCGTTAAAATTTTGGTTTTCATGATCTGGTGACTGTGAGGAACATAATTCATTTGAAACTTTGTCAAAGTGAACTTTCAATAATGGATCATTGAATTCGTAAGAAAAAAACAGTTGTGGTTTTAAGAAAATTCTTTAGAGATTGTCGCATTTGTTTATCAACCTGTGATCGTTTTATGAATACATGGTGTTCAATAGTTCCGTTCCTATTTTGTTTAGTGCGCACTGCATACCTTTTGCCAAAAGAAAATTTAAGAACATTTTTGTCAATAATTGTTTTGTCTACTTCAGGAGGTATATCAGAGAGGTTTTCTGGTGGTTGCAATTTTTCTGGAAAGGCAAGTTCTTCTAAGTCTTTTTCGCTTAATTCTGTTAATTGGTTAGAGGGGTCGGTGAGTAAGTTTTTCTAGATCTACATCAGTTAGGTCTGGAATTGTCTTGGAAGTTTGAGGAATTAAAGAATCAGTTTCTGTAAAGTTTATTTCTATACGTGATAGGGCATCGGCAACATAATTTTCTTTACCTTTTCTATATTTAATTTCGAAATTGTATTCATCTAACTTAATTTTCCATCTCGTTAATCTAGAATTGGGTTCTTTAATTTTTTGAGAGCCACACGAGAGGATTATGATCAGTCTCAATAGTGAATTTCCGTCCGTAAATATATGGTCTAAAATGTTTACAAGATCTAATATGGAAAGTAATTCTTTCTCAATGGTACTGTAATTTCTTTCAGCCGAATTTAAGGTTCTCGAGTAAAATGCTATGGGTCGGTTATTTTGGCTAAGCACTGAACCTAAGGCAACATTGCTTGCGTCAGTGGTTAATACAAAGGGTTTCTGAAAATCAGGGTATACTAATACAGGGAGTTGCATATGGCTTCTTTAGCGTTCTCAAATGCTTCCTTATAATTTGGATCAGATATATCGATTTTTTCGTTTTTACGTAGGCATTTAGTCATAGGTTGTGTTAGTTTCGCAAAATCTTTTATAAATTTTCTATAGTAACCTACAAGGCCTAAAAAGCTTTTAATTTCTTTAATATTTTTGGAATAGGGAATTTGTTTATAGAATCAATTTTTATTGGGTTGGGTATTATTCCGTCTTTTGTGATTACATGTCCCAAAAACGCGACTTCCTTGCGCAAAAATTCACTTTTGTCCAATTGGATTTTGAGATTAACTGATTTTAATTTTTCAAAAATAGTTTTCAAATGGATGAGGTGATCTTGAAGGGATTTTGAAAATATTACAATATCCATATAAACAACATATCTTGTATTGATATTCCTTTAAAACTTGGTCCATCTCCTTTGGAATGTGGCCGGGGCATTTTTAAACCAAACGGAACTCTAAGATATTCGTAGTGCCCGTTATTAACACTAAAAGCAGTTTTTTCTATAGACTGAGGGTCCATTTCTATCTGGTGGAAGCCTTGAGCTAAATCTAACGTAGTAAAGTAGGTACATTTCCCGAGGTTATCTAAAAATTTCTTCAACTTGGGGTAACGGATACTTATCCTCTATCGTTTTCTCATTGAGTTTGCGATAATCGATAACCATTCGATATTTTTTCTTTCCGGAAGCGTCGGCCTTTTTGGGGACGATCCATACAGGTGAGCTGTTGGGAAATGCTGGGTCGTATGATTCTGTCCTTTAATAATTTCGAAATTTGCCTATCTATTTCTTCACGCATTGCTTGTGGATGTCTAAAAGATTTTGTAAATATTGGATGTTCGTCTACGGTTCTAATATTATGTTTTACGTGGGATGTGAATGATAAATCACATTGTTCGTCATAGAATACATCCTTAAATTTATAGCAAAGGGAAATAATTTTTTCTTTTTCTTCACAGTTTAGATGGTCGGTGCGGATTAATTTTGAGAAGTCTAACTTTTGTTTTTCAAAATTTGGATTTGTTTCTATATGAAAATATTCGCAGGAATTACGTTTATTCGTTTTTTGAAACGAAATTGTTTTTGTTCGGTGTCACACGGAATTTCTACTAGACCATCTTTTTGCATAAGTTAAACAATCTGTAGTGCCTAATTCTGGTAATTCGGGTAAGAAAACTTCTCCTTTTTCAATTGATACAGGAATTTTTATCTTTCGTTTTATCGGTAGACTAGTGACGTCTATTTGATTATTTGGATTGTATTCGAAATAAAAAGGGATTGATATAGTATTATTGAAAGTTAGCAATTGATTTTCATAATTTATATTTGCTTTTAATTTTTTCATATCATTAGAACCAATAAGTAAATCGAATCTGTCGTGCCAAGGGACGATTCGTATTTTTAGATCATAATTTATGCCTAATTCTTGAAGTAGTTTAATTTTGATATTCTTATCTGATTTTATAGTTTTATGAAGTCCTGTCATGGTAAATGGTTCGTGGTAAATATTTTTTTTAAAGCGGTATAATAAATTGGGGTTCATGACGGAATCAGTCGCACCGGTATCAATGAGAATTTTGAGATTTATTTCTGGTAGAAAGAAAAAAGGTAGTTTTGGTTTATAATTTATGTTGTTAATATCCACAGCTATTTGTCTGTGTTGGCACTTGAGGCTGCTGCCTGAAAATTTTCATTTTCTGGGGAAACCTCGTCATCACATGAAACTGTATCATATGGGTCATTATTTTCGTCAAAAAGCGGTTCTCCCGTATATGGATTGAACTGAAATGGTGGCATTTCATCGTCGTAATCTTGAGCGGTATCAAGATCCATTTCTGGATAAGTATTTTGGTTATTTAGTTCTTGGCTAGTAAATTTCGGCGGTTGCTTAAATTGGGACCAACTTTGGGGAAATTTCCATTGAGGGTTTTTATTAAATTTTGAATTTACTGTTACATTTCGCGATGTTGTATCCATTGGTGTTGGTTTATATTGGGTTGTTTGAGGTGGTTTGAATGTATTTGCGGTTTGCGGTTGAAATGGGTTATAATTCATTTTTTGGAAATTGTCGATTTGGTGAAAAATTGTATGTATGCGTTTTCTGAGCAGTCTCAGTATTTCGAGAAATCGCAGGTTTATTCGCATTATTAAGTGGTTTTTGCGTTGGTATGAAGGGTCTTTGAATATTGGATTGTCCAAAGATTTGTTTGTGCGCTAATTGCCTATTATCGTGTTCCTGGCATTTTGTTAAACCTGTTTCAATTGTATCTGGTACAAAGTATGAGAATAATGTGAAATATGGTTCCCTAACACCTAAAGTAAATTGTTCTAGGCTGGTTTTTGTAATAAAATCTTTTTTCCATTGGGCCTCATCAACACTTGATGAATATAATTGGGCATGGTTATTTAAATCATTTTTACACCTAATTATTCTATGATAAAATTGAGTAACAGTCTCATTCGGATTTTGTCTACAACTTTTTAATTGAGCCAGTAACAAATTTTCATTTTGGTGATTGCCATAGTATTTTTAATAGAGCTGTTTTTATTTGTGGCCAACCGTCAGTTGGTTCTTGTGAAACATCATCAATTGCTTGGCCTTTGAGTTTATTTAATATTTTTAGTTTAACACAGGCGTTTTGAAAGGGGGTTAGTTGGTATCCAGGAGAATTGTTAGCGCATCATCTCACTTATGAAATGTGGAAGGTTGTCTGAAGGACCGAAATATGGGACACTTTCAACAATGAATCTAATTCTTGGATGGTTATGGTTGCCATTTCTAATTCTTTGGTGAGATTACACGGATTTAAACTCTCTTCTATTTGTTCAATCGCTTGCGCGTCTAGTTCTAATCGGCTGGATTTTCCAATGAAATTCCTGGGAGACGGTATTGATTATTTATTGAATTTATATTTCGTTCTGAAAGGCGTCTAGTCGTGTTGGTGAACTAGGAATTATTTCAATGTACTTGTAATTTTTCGACATAAATTATGCAGGGTTGGAATCTGACCACCCCTCCTAGTTTACAAAGTGTATAACTAGTAAAAAATACAAATGTAATTTACTACTAAAATTAAAGACTTTTCCTTTTTTTTCTCTGTTTTTTTTTTTTGTGAAAATTAGACAAGATACGCCGTCTTGAATATTTCAAAAAGTTTGGGGATCACTTAATTATAGGATACAAAAAAGGTACTCACAGGAAAATTAGACCGATGAACATCTCAAGGTCCTGCGATGTTTTCTGGATTCCTTTTCTTGTTTCCTGCTCTCGTTTTGGAGACGTGTCCTGGGATGATCCGTGGATTTTTCTTCTAGGACTGTTTCTCGATGAAACTAAGCCAGATGATGTCCGGATGTCTTCGGAAGTTCGGGACAGCGACTAAAGTGTTGAAACACACCGGTATTCACGTGAAGTGAATTTCAATAATTTTCTTCTTTGCAAAACCGTGAACTATCCTGTTCGCAGCCAGTTAGATTATTTCTTACGAAATATTGATTTTTAAAAAATAAAAATCATTTATTTGTATCAAATTTGTCTAACAGAATTTCATAGCCTCTGGCTAACAACTACAGAACTGCCTAACTAACTATAATGCACTTTTTACTTATATTTATAAAGTTTCTTATCGCATATTTAGAGTCAGCGAAAAGCTCACGTTCGCCGCAGCTGACTGACTTAATTCAGGAATAAAATTCAGGAAAATGTTGTCTAAACAATTTGAGTCCCTAGCTGGATATTCGAATAAAGGGTCAAAGCCAAAGGATCTGAAAATATTTAAAAGAGTCGGTTTATCTTTGCTGTCGGTTGCGAAATTGATATTAGAGTCTTCAGTAACAATAATTTTTATATTTTTATTAAATGTTAACATATACACGGTGGAGACTTTAACTGGAATATATTCGCTAGCGGGGTGGTGAATGATTTTTCAAAAAATTCCCGAGACACGTCAACTTTTAAATGTATTTACCTACATTTTGCAAGTAATATGAAAAATATAGCCCTTCAGGGGTGGCTGAAACCACCCTCGACATGATTTTTTCAAATGCAACCCTATGGCTTGTGACCCCTTATTGTAAAGCTGGTGGAAAGAGGAATCCAACGCAATGATCAAATTTTAATTTTTAGTATGTTTGTAGGGTTGCATACAATTAAAACAATTTAAAAATTAAATTTATTTTCACCGTAACAATTGTTCAAAATGTGCACCATTCACTTGTTGGCAGCATCCCAGTCTGTGGTAGGTTTCGTCCCTTACATTATGCAATATTTGCGGTGTTATTTTTCCGATTTCCTCTCTTATCCTTTCCTACAGATCTGCTATGTTGTTGGGTTTCTGAATGTAAACCCTATTTTTAAGATGTCCCCATAAAAAGAAATCCAGTGGTGTAAGATCTGGAGATCTTGCTGGCCACTCAATATTACCTCGCCTCCCAATCCACCTACCGGGAAAATTTTTGTCCAGATACTGACGAACAATGGCAGCATAGTGTGGTGGGGCCCTATCTTGCTGAAACCATAACCTCTCGTCGGTCAAGTTAGGGTTTAAGGGGTTTGGAAATAAATGACATAGCACTGGCATTAGTTCGTGCTGGAGTAAACTCAAGTATCTTGCTCCATTAAGAGTGTCATCAAAGAAAAATGGTCCTACAATTCTATATTGTATTATTCCGGCCCACACATTAGTTTTCTGTGGGCGCTGTGTATGAAGTTCCCTCATCCAATGGGGGTTCTCTTCAGCCCAGTAACGACAATTTTGGCGATTTACGTGCCCATTTAATGTAAAAGTAGCCTCGTCAGAGAAAACTATCCACTCTAAAGATAACTGGTTTTGATCAATACAAGTCATCAATAAATCGCAAAATTACAACCGTCGATCTGGTTCATCTTCAAGTAGCTCTTGAACAGCTTGCATTTTATATGGGCGTTTTTTCTCATATTTAAGTATTTTTAAAACTGTTTTGTGATTAAGATTACTATCACGGGCCATTTGACGGGCTGGAGTGATTGGATTTCAAGGGAAGTCAGGATGCGTTTCTCGAAACAAGCGAACAACTTCGCATTGAGTTCGCGCCCTATCACCATATCCAATCATCATCAAAATTTCGATTTTTAGTGATTCAGTTAAATAAGACATTTTCACCAATTTGAAATAACACTTCGTTTCAAACTCTGAATACAGCATACAAACTAAATTACTCTTTGCGGCCGTGTAAAAACACTAGCAAAAATAACAAATATCAGTTGTGGCAAAAAATTGCTTGGAATTTTTTGTGGGGACATATGAAAAGTAAGGTTTACATTTCAAAACTAAACAACACACATTTTGAGTACGAAATTGTTACGTTAAAAATAAATTAAACTATAAAATTACGTTTTAATTATATGCAACTCTACAAACATACTAAAAATTAAAATTTGATCAGTGCGTTGGATTCCTCTTTCCACCAGCTTTACAATAAGGGGTCACAAGCCATAGGGTTGCATTTGAAAAAAATATAATATATAAATATATAATATATAGCCCTGAAGGGCTATATTTTTCACATCACTTGCAAAATGTAGGTAAATACATTTAAAAGTTGACGTCTCGATGAATTGAATTGAATGAATTTTTTTGAAAAATCATTCACCACCCCGCTAGCGAATATATTCCAGTTAAAGTCTCCACCGTGTATTATAACGCTAGATAGCTGTTTTCAAAAAATATGTCTATGTCGCCGTTTGTTGGCGATCTATAGACAGTAAGGATTTGGAGTCATTGCACCAATAGCGCCACTCTCGCAATGCTCCACGAACAGCTTATTTATTTGTAACTTAGCTGTAACATTATACTTGTCTGATATAAATACGGCAACCCCCAGTAAGCTCTTAGAGATCTCTAAAATTTGCTGTTTAGAAAATAACCAGGAATATTTGTAAGTACTTACCTCAACATCATTAACGAACCATGTGATGTTCATGCTGGGATATGATCCTGGAGTAGTGCAGTTGGCTTTAACCTTTGCTCCAGGAGCCGCTTTTTGTACTTCGGTCCTTAGAACAGGACCGTCTTCTGGAATATCTGAAAAATGTAAAATGTATATTAATTATTTATCCAACTCTCTTTTTGGTATATTCAATAGGAAGTCAATATAAACTCTTTAATATAGGTAACTAAATATTTTCTCATATTAAAAATATACCTATTGAAGCTAGATCGTTAGTTAGTAACGCAAATTTACACATTTTGACAGTACAAACTATACGAAATAGAAATATACAAAATCATTTCACTTCCAATTCATTTCATTTCCAAAGTTAAATAGTGACTGTACAAAAAAAAGAATGACGAAAGGGTTAGACATAAATATGACACAATTCGTATCTAGATCTCTTTGTTAAAATCATACGACAGTAATAAATAAATAATATAAAGTATTGGTTATTAAATGAACTATGTTCAAGGCAATTTGATACTACTTATAATTTCCAAGGCCATATTGTGGACAGTGGACACACAGGTGTCACAGGGTTTCACGTCAAGCGGATCAACTACCTACCTACGTACGAGGTTTTAAAAGATTCGTCTAGTGGAAGGCTTCAAAAAACAATGTGGCGTTTTGAGAAATTTAAAATGGCGGATCCAAAATGGCGCCTGAAAGCTCTCAACATTAGGGAACAAAATTTTAAAAGACACGCCAAAAAATATTAGTTCATTTTTGAGATTCTATATATGCTTTAAGATGTATTTCGACCTCTTGAACACGAATCCGATATTAAAATTAAGGGGTTGTATCATTTTTTCTAACCTCAAAAAAACAGGTAAAAATGTACGAAAAATCCGAAAACCCCACTATACCAAATGTGGCAGACATCGGTTGATTTTTGAAAAAATCATCCGTCATCTTAGATCCGCCATCTTGCATTTTGCAGATCTGACTTCAGATTCGCAATCAGCGACCTCTAAAACCCCCGTAATCTAAATTTGGTGAAAATTGGTTGAATTAAAAAAAAAATTGAAAATTTTTCAAGAAAACCCGATTTGGGATCGATTTTTTTGAGGTTAGGCATAAGTGAGACACGCTGACAACTCAGGATATAGATTTGGGTTCTGTCAGTTCATTTTTAATAGACAACAAGGATGATACGAAGAATGCAGGTTTTCCATTTTTTTTTTGCGCATTTTCATACATTTTTCCCTTTTTTTTTGAGGTTAGAAAAAATGTTATGGGACAACTTAATTGTAACACCGGATTTATGTTTAAGAGGTCAAAATACATAGGAAGGTGTATAGTCTCAAAAATGAACAAACTTCTTTTTTGGCGTGTTTTTTTTAAATTTTTTTCCCTAAAGTTGAGAACTTTCAGGCGCCATATTGGATCCGCCATTTTAAGTTTCTCAAAACGCCACTTTGCTTTTGGAAGCCTTTCACTAAACGAACATTTTAAGATCTAGTACGTCTTGATCGGTCACATCAACTTTTGTATAGGTAGGTGATCCGCTTGACGTCCCAGGTAAAAGTAAAAATATATCTCTTTGAATCGCAGTCATGTACCTAGTTGTTTATAGTACGTAGATAACTTGTCATTTCCAACTTCAAATACCTAATATCTGGTCTAACGATTTCCATATAAGAGCAATTAATAACAAAACTACGTTGGATAGACTAGACAATGGACTAGACAGAACTGGGTTAAAGAGTTGTGTAGGGTAATGGAGCAAACAACTTGTGGTATATTCTGTCAGTTAGACGTTCTATACTCTGTTATCGAACTATAATAATTAACCAATTCAAATTTATAAGCTGCTCAATTACAGTACTCGGTTTTTAATAATAATGAATGAGGATGCTCGCATTCATCGACAAAACATGCCCCAAGCACTCATTAATCAAAGCAAACAAATCTGACCGAGTGTAGAGTGACTTTCAGTAATTGGGGCTATAGGTTATAGCGCGGACTCTGTAAAGGCGAAACTAATTCCATCATTTCCAAGTGCTTGTACTTCAAATAATTACATAACTACATAGTATTAAATTCCTGACATAATGTTATGCTGGTACGAGAGACTAGATTAAACAATTTCGACGTCAATCAATAGCGGAGTTTGTTTCAATAATGGTCCTGCTTATGTACGAGGTGTGTAAATTAAGTATTGAGACTGGCAATGTAGTGTAGTAAATAGTGCCCGATCTATCAACAATGCGGAGACGGGACTTGGAAGGGTGGTAGGTTAACATATAATGCACCTTCAGTACAAGTTTGGACTTGTTAAGGTTGTTTGTCCTTTGTGACTGTTTCCGTACACTTTTTTTCTAGTGCGTTTTAAAAATAAGTGACATTAATTTTGAGCAGCGGGGTGCTATCAGGTTTTACTTCAGATTTGGACACAGTGGATACTTTCGCAAAACTTCAACACGCCTACGGAGACAGTGTTTTTTCAAGAGCCCAGGTTTTTCGGTGGTTTAAGGTATTCTCAGAAGGAAGGGAGTCGATTGAAATTGAACCACGCAGCGGAAGGCGTCCATCTTCAAGAACCAATGAAAATATAGAAAAGATACAGGATTTTGTGGGTTCAGATTCAGGTTTTTCCAGTACATGAGTTCCAGAACTGCTATGAGAAATGGAAGAGCCGTCTCCAGTGCTGTGTGGCTTCCCAAGGAAGTAGTTTTGAAGGAGACAATACTGAATTGTAATTCTAATCGAATAAAAAATTAAAATAATAAATTTTTAATAATAGAATGTTAAAAATCCAAATTAATAAAAGCCAGTGTGACTCAGTTAATATGGACATTATTCAAGAGCGTTTTCAAATAGTGGATTAAATGTTGTTGGCTAATGAATCATTAATCATTCTACATCCAATTTTTATACATTTAATTAAACTATATAGTTAATAACATCAGATTATGACGTTTTTGACTTTTTTTATTAACTTTAATTGTAATAACAAATGATATGACATTTTTGACCTTTATGGTTTTTGTGATCTGTATGACCTTTATGACTTTGTAACCTATAATCTTGTGACCTATATCACCTTTATATCCAGGATAACCTTTATGGCCCCCATGATCTTTATGACTTTATGTATAACCTACCTAAATTCACTTATGACCCTGATGACGTGAATGATGTTTATGACCTGCAGGTATGACACCTGCAGGTATCAACTTCAAATACTTCTGCATCAGCAAGGAACTAAAGCAAAATATCACTTTTTTATCACATTCTAAAATATCACATTTTTCTCAAAGGCAATTTGAAAAACAAATTTTACAATATTTGATATTTTTCTCTTGTCCTTTATTTGATTATGACATTTTGAATTAACAATAAAGTGAAATCATAATGTCACACACACCTGGCAATCTTTGATAGTCTTCTTTTTCAATACGAGTATTTATATTTTATTAGAGTAGATGATCCTAGTAGTAATTGTAAGAGTTTATAATTTTTTTTTGAAACTGGTAAGCTACTAGAAAAGTATTTTCTTATTTTTGTATATTTGTCGGTTCGGGGGCTCGATATTGCACATGGATTAGACTGTCAACTTCAATATAACAGTACAGTAATGTATTGTAGTCAAATAAACTAAAATACCAAGTACATTCATACACAAAAGTAGTAAGTAACAGAGTAACTATGCACCAGTACACAACAGTATACCCAGAATAAATTTGCCCACTAACAATGCACACAACCAATATAGTACGAGATAGTACGACCATTTCTGAGATCTACGAGATACACATAAAAAAACAATAACAGACTTTAATTCTCGAAGCGTTCACGACTGCAGCTACTAAGGAAATGTGCTCAATTTCAGGTTTTGTCTACTGCGGCCAAGGGCAAAGCTATTGTTGCTGCACTTATTTATGCCCATACATATAAATGCGCCCAACTACGTATGCTTTTAACGTAAACTGTCACACTGCTTATCGCTTTTTTCTAATTTTGTAATTAAAATGGGTGTAAAAATGTATCCATTACTGCAATATATATATGTAGGTAATTTAATGACTTAAATATATATGCTATATAAATAAAATAAGTATGTAATATCAGTATGCTTGGAAAGAAGTGGGGACTAAATTTCAGTGTTTTGGTACCAGTGGATTCCTAAACAAATTGGAAAATAACATCTGAACAAAAAAAAAACAAACACTTGGACGTGGCTAATTAGGCGGAGGATCTCATTCCATTTGCAGTTTTTTTTTATGTTCATATGAGAACGTCATTGTGGGACACTAGGTATATGTAAATATACACATCATAACAGTTAAATGAAATTTGTAAAAAAAATCTTCATATGATTGTTTTTGGTATGTGTTTTGAGTGACCCCAAAAACATCAAGTAGACCAGGGCTGTACTTCCGCGCATTGGAAAAACTTTTGTGGTCCTGTGTTATCAAATACATATCGCACCCTTGTTACTAAAGTAACACAACCCAAAAAATGAATTATATCTGTTTTCCAAGAAAGCCAAAATTTATTTACCTACTTTATCAGAATTTTTATATATTTCAATAAATTCAACTCAAAAATGTGTTTTTTTTGTTAATTACATAATCCTTTCTCTATAAAAACACAAGATTCGACATAAAATATAAAAATAATGTAATAATAATAATTATTATTAATAATAAAGCGAAATAAAAAGAAAAAAAAAGAATTTGGTCATTTGACGGCTGGATTTTGAAGTCAAGTTAAATTACTTCGGAGAATCAATGGGATAAATTTTATCATACAGCTTCATAGTAATAATCTGTGGCTTATTTGGCACTTATTGTTTAATTACATTTTTAAATGAGTTTTAGCAATTCACAAATAAATTATTTAAAACGGATAAATAAAAAGAAATAAATTTGATAAAAAAGAAGGTAAAAAATTCGCTCGACAGTAATTACTTCCGTCAGCGCCTATTTGTTACCACCCATCGAAGCCGATGCTTTTATTAAGCTGAATTGAGTACATTTAACGTATTCAATTCGACTAAATAAAAGATACACCGATAAAAACGGATCCTTTTAGATTTCAGCAACAAATTCGCAGATCGATTCCGTTCTTGAATGGCTGACCCAGCGCAATTCGGGCCCTGTTTCAGGCAAATCAGAAGTGGGACCGGAATATTTCCTGCAGCTTTTCTACTGGAAAATTATTCGTCGATTTGTTGGCTTTGTAATGTTTTTAGCATCTGTAAGGGGAATGTATCGAGAAGTCAATAGAATCAAAATTGATACACTCTTAAAGAGAGAATGTAACCATAGGTTATAAAAGTATGGGATCTTGATTTTATTATTATTATTATTTTAAATAAATGTTACAGATCTCTCATTTATTGATACATGTTTTTGTCAAATTTTTGTTTACGAAAAATCAAACAAGCCATGGCTCAAGCAGTACCAATTCAGAAGTGATTCAATATAATATACAGGGTGTTTCATAAAACAAATAATACTATATATGTATACAGGATAAGACTTTCTACACCTTTGAGCGACGAAGCGTTTCTCAGCATTTGTTACGCCCCTAAAGCCTCATCTGCGGTGCTAATTAATTTACAAAATGGCTGCTATTCAAATCGGCGGAAAAAAAGGCGGAAAGATCAGTGATCCCGACGATCCGACGTCGAGTTATGCTTATTGACAGCAATGACGGTAAAAACGGGGCCCATCGCACAACGTTTCCTCTTGCACATACATTGTTTTAGCTGTTAATATTTGCTATATCTAATTAACACGGGCAGACCCTGTATATAAACTGTAAGAAATCAAATCACTCAAAAACCGTTGAAATCTACGAACTTAAAAAAGTCTGTAGTTCCTAAACTACTCAATAGGACTCTCGATGTTAAGCTTTTTTTTTTAATTGGCTTTTCGAGAAAAATCCAAAAATGTAAAATAATATTATACAGAGTGTTCTTTTAAAAATATATAATTGGAGTTTTATTTCATTTGTTACGAACTCTTTAGCTTTTACGAACCCTTGTAAGAAATCAATTCAATGAAATCAATAAAAACCGTTAAAAACTACGAACTTTTAGTAGTTCCTAAACTACTCAAAAGGGACACTTTTAAGTCTCTTAAAATTGGCTCCTCGAAAGGAATTCAAAAATGTAGTAACGGTATACAGGGTGTTTCGTAAAAAATATATAACATAAAATATTTTAATCAACGCAACCTATATATACAGTTGAAGTATACCTACATTCATAGCTAGCATTTTTAAAAATGCTAGCTATGAGTGTAGGTATGGATTTTATTTGAAACCGTTTTTCATAATTGCCATGTTAAAAGAAATAATGTTACAGTCTAAATATAAAGACAAACTCTGCACATTCATTTCACTATTTTTTTTATAAATCAGATTTTCACACAGGAGTACTAAAATTAATGAAACAGATTATATTAAATCAATGTATTTACTTCATTTGATTGTGATGCCGCTGTAGAATAATGCATGCACGTACAATATTTTTTTATATAAAATAATGTTTTTTTTCCTACATGTTATCCCGGTTATTTATTTAAAACCGGTGAAGTTGACAGAGCCACAGAAATCAGAAATTGAAATAAATAGCCTTGGGGCTGGAGACCACCGCTAGAGAGTCTAATCCCTGTGGGACAAACACTTTTTGTACCGGGCTCTATCTAATTCAGGCTCTTTTTTATTTACCTTCGAGAATACGTATTATATACTCCACTAAGTTTAACCGCTGTCCGCTATGCGGTGCCGGGTGAGTAATATACACACTTTTTTTCTTAAGGACACGAATCAAGGAAGAATAGGTAAACAGGAAGTTGCGCAAATGACCCTAATATGGTAAAATGTTTTGTTGTAAGTAGTGTAACGAAATTTTAGTTAATTTCGTTACATTCTCTTGTACCGAGTACGTATTAATCGTTAAAACAGGTAAGCATCTATTTGGATCAGCTAGTTCATTCCAACTCTTATGTTTTATTACTAAATCAGTTCAGATCAGAGTGCTATGTAAAGGTGCCTTAACTGGCATAGATGTTGTGAGCATACCTTTATATTCTGCGCTTTGCGCCTGTGCGAAAAACAAACACAGATTGATTAGAATTGACCGGGGAAGAGTCTTTCCGGCGAGATCTCGAGAGAAAAGGGACTGTTATTTAACGTATTTATTTTGCTTAGGAGTATTTCATTAATCTTGCTTTATTGTTGTAATCCTTTTTGTATTTAGATATTTCTGTTTATAAACCTATTGTAGAATTATAAATTCTAGCTGTGATTAATCATGTTTTTCTATTTTTTTGGTAAATTTAGGGGATGTTACTCTCGTAACACGAGGTGCCCTTGAATTATGATAGGGCCGGTATTACACCGATTTTTTAATTTTTGTATTAAATATGAACAGATATTTTGGGTTTTGAATTTTTTAGGATTTCCATTTAAAACAATGACAGTGCCCTTGATATGACTCAAGGTCATGGTCAAGGTTATAGTTAAGGTCATAAACAACACCATATTTAAAAGTAGAATTTTTTGTTTCCAAATCCCCGATAAAAAATACGGGTACCTACCCATTTTTAAATGTCTGAGATCTTGATATTATTCTCAACGTCACAGTCAAGGTCATGGTCAAGGCTATATTCAAGAGCTTATTTAAATGTCAAATTAACTGCTTCATTTGAATGAAGCAGAAAATCCACGATAAAAATAAAAGAGGATCCCTTTTTAAAAACATCAGTGACCTTGATATGACTCTCAAGGTCATAGTCAAGGTCATGACCAACACCATATCTGGACGTAAAATTTTTCGCTCTTTCCAAATCCACGATAAAAATAGGGGTTTCCATTTAAAAAAATCTAGTGATCTTGATATGACCTTCAAGGACAAGGCCAAGATCAAATCTAAGGTCACGGATGGAAAGCCAGGGAAATTTACTGAACCTTTTGTCTAATACATTTTTCTCTAAATGCACTGTTCGCGAGATCTTTAAGGGTTTCCATAGTTTTGACTCACCCTGTATTTATTCAAATTTATGAAAAGAAAAACTTTACCTGGGATATGCGTAGCAAAAGATGATTATCTTTGGATAGGTTTTTGCATTTTTTTATCACAATTTTTTTTTAATTCCACAGCTAGATTTTATATTAATTTTGCTGGGTCACTCTACAGAGATTGACGTTAGTGATTGATTAATTTATATCGTTAAACTATCAGCTGCCTGAAATTATACTGCTGTCCTAGACAGAAGTGTAGTTTTACTCTCGAGGTTCACCTCTGACTCAATTTTCTTTTCTATCTGATTATTGTAATTTTTTTCTTGCTAACATACCAATTGCTTTGTGTTTTATTAAAAGTTAAGACAAAGGTTTCATATACCGATTGTCTCATTGTGAAAATTTTTCTTGGCTACCGTTTTGTTAATTTAATTAGTACAGTAGATATATATATATATATATATATAGCCATTCACTGGTTATTTTTTTGTAATTATTTTAATAAGTTGTTTGTATAGTTTGCAAAAAATTGTATTTTATTCGATGATTTTATTATAACCAAGCCATCAAGTCTAGCTCTGTTACTGGTTTTCTTCCAATTTTTCATGTAACGATGGTTAAGCCATTGGAATTAGAAGGAAGTCGTACAAGGAGTAGCCGTCAGGGATATAGAGTCCGTGGATACTCCCCATTACGAAGGTACCTTGACCATCTGACTCGTGGAGTCACGAAGCAGTGCACTGGCTTAAATCTTCGAAGGACCTTCTGACCTACGTGTATTGCATCCCGACTCCAAGGCTACAGTGGGGTAAATTCCTTCCATGTCTATTTCTCGGCCAGAAGAATTGTTAATATTGCAGTAGATATAGTTAATCAGAGCCAGTAACTCACTTGTAACCAATTTTTGCAACTTTCTAAAGTCTAGTTTTTTTTAATATATCTATCTTAACCGAACTGTTGTATTGTCTCCCATTAGCTGGCGCCCACCTTTTCAAGTTACAGTTCTCTATAACACGTACCCACGACTTGCCCTGAGCTAGCTGGAGCTACGTTTTGTAACCGTTTGGTAGGTGCCAATCCTTCACCCCAGGGTTACATTGGAGTAGATATAATTTTTGCGGAATAGTAGCTCTGCCTTTTCAGGAGCTAATCACAGGTACATGTAAATTCAACTTTTGAATATGAGGTTACTAAGGCCTGAACAACTGAGGTCTAATATTACGATGTACCATATTAGGGACCTATGATATAGACGATAAAGTGATCATTTCATGTACTTAAATTTAAATAACTAACCTATTTTATTATTTAGACACAGAGAGAGAGAGTAGACATCGTCAATTTGAAAGCCTGCAACTCTATTGAGTGAGAGTGTGCATACACACTGGATATCTGCGAAGATAGAGTACACTCAACTTTTGAAAGAAAAGACATATGCGTTTCGGGTTTTCACATTTCAAATGGCTCGAAATTTTGCGTTTTTCAAAATTTTTCATGTTTGTCCATGGCCAACTAGATCTAATAAATAAATAGGAACTTTCCTTTTCTAAGTAGTACCCTGAGTATTCTCACCAAAACCTGTGTTTCACTTAATGAAACATCAAACAGTTGTACGAATCACACCAATTTTGAGACGCACAACTAAATGTAAAGTTTTTAGCTATGACATGGACAAGAAATGAATATAGATATGATTTTCAAATACACGATTGCGATCTACACAAGGTGTGTTACAAGATGCACAAAAATATGTATTAAAATAACATATTTCAAGAGATTGGAAACAATATTCAGGAAATGCCTAGCCAACTTTCTACAGAGCACTTATTATAAATGAAGAAATCGAAATAGATGTACAGGGTTATTACGTATATATAGACAGCGTCTACTGCGTTTATTACAAGAGACAGAAAACAACTTTAAACACAAAAGTTTTAAGGTGTTAACATGTGACGTATCACAACAAATGAATATCACAAAGTTAGTAAAAAACACAAACTTTGTAATGTTTTAATAGTTTTAATAATATACATAATAATACATCCTGTGAGACGTGACACTATTGTTTTACCTATCCTAGTTGTCATGAATAAACAAATGGTCTGAAACCATTAAGTAATTATTTTTATATGGGAAATAATCTAGAACATTTTTAGAATTAATACTTTAAATTTAAATGTGTCCAAACTGTTGAATGGAACTTCACGAAAGTACGTAGGTATCTGTGAAATCAGAGAAAATACTTGTTGGATAAGAAATGTTTGATTTACTTTGTGACTTTTCGATAATATTAAATTTGACATTTTATTAATATTTCGTGTAATGTTTGATTCCAAACTTAGTTTCAATCAACATAGTAATAGCATTGTATTCTCTTCTTAAAATCATTTTGATTTTGTAAGGAGAAACTTTTAGGGTTTGAATTTTGTTTATTCTATTTAATGCCCTTATTCTGTCTAAATTAGAATATGGGAGACTTATATGGAAACCTGGGCGTAAAACTTATAAAGCAAAATCTGGAGGAATAAAACCTTTTATATTTTTATTAAAAAAAAAGTTTTATATTTTTATATAATTATCTAGCTTATATAATTATATAAGCTGTATGGTTATTATCCAGCTGTAGGTATACCTCAAGAAGATCTATTAAAAAGACACAAAATCTAAGATTTACACAGTAGAAGAGAAATGCCCTCTCCCTTATATTCTTATTAAAAATGCTCAATAACTATCTTTGTTATCCCGTTTTGCATCAACTTACATTTAATATTCCCACATTTTTTCCTACAAACCTCGAGAACCAAATTATTGAAATTCTTTCCTTTATTTAATATGTGCAATAGTTATCACATTGTACAAAAAAAGTTTGTTTAGTTTTATCACTGTAACACATGTTCTATGAAAACGCAGCATGTTGATAATTAATTGCAGTGCACCAAGTAAATAACTCTGAAATTAATATGAGGCATAATAATGATATATTGATATGAAATTTTAAATGTTATACTTGAACTCATCTTGTTACAGTGTTCAAATTGTGACATATCAATTTTTTTTAATGGAATGGCCTGTATATTTACAGATTATGTGATACTCTTTTAAGAGCTGATTTTCACACTTATTTTAAAAGCTTAAGGGGCACACCTAGTGTGACTGCCTAAAACAAAGGTGATTTTTGGGAATTAAATAAAAAAAAAAAGTACTGCATCAAATGTTTTCAAATTTTGAGGATATATTTGTATATAAATAGTGAATACATAGTAAAATTTTTAAACAAAAAAATTTAATTTTCAGCGAGTTATTCGCTATCTCCCAAGTCTCGAAAAAAAAAGTTTCTCCACTGCTGCAGTGATTGCGGCCTTCACAGTGGCTGGAATAAAAAAAAAATAAAAAACTATTGAACTAGAAGATATTGCCTATGCAATGACCCATGATGGTGAAAAAAAAAGGGAATTTAAGAAAATGACAGTTTTGAAAAAAAGTTTAAAATTTCGCTCAAAAATCTGATGATTTTTGGCGTGCCAAAATTACATTTTTCATACAATCCAAAAACTGGAGGGTCATTGTATAGAGAAACATATACAAAATAAGCAGAAAAAAAATCAAATCGATCGGATGATTTGTAATTGAGTTATAACTGCAGCAAATTAGAAAAATGCAGTTTGGAGAAAAACGCGTTCAAAGATAAAATGCTTGATTTCATTGTTATAAATAGATAAATATCATACCTAGAGCTAATCTGCTATTTCAGGCCCATACAATTCACCTTCCTCTTCTTCAAAAACCGCCTGTTGGAATCCTATTATAATGACTTACGATGACCAGTGGCGGATTTACATAAGGGCACTTTGGGCACGTGCCCGGGGGACCCCACAACCCAGGGGCCCCCACAAGCTGAATAACCCATATTTTTTGTCTCCTACATTTTCGAAAAATCAAAGAACGTGGAACATACACATACACATTGATCATTCAAATAATAAAACTTCTTCGAGAGAATATAATAATTAATAACCGATATATAATTAGATAATAAAATATTTGATTTTCTTACAAGGGAGCCCCCACAGAATTCGATTTTCTTACAAGGGGGCCCCCACAGCCTTCGTGCCCAAGGGCCCGTTAAATAGAAATCCGGCGCCGACGATGACGACATAGTCCAAACAATAACTCAGGTAGGCCCCGTAGCAAACGTAACTTTCTAACCAATGAGCGGCTACTCTTTAGAAGGCTGTAGTTCAAAAACTATTTGAGATACGCACGTGAAATTTTAGTATGTTATTTTTAAAGGTATAGACTATCGAAATTAACGACCTTAACTACAAAGCTTGCTTGGTATCTACAATTTTGGGACCTACAGATAAATGAAAATCTTGATTAAAATATTTGTATATAAATCTTTTTTAAAGAATTGTGGTAAAATTAAATTATAAAATTTCGCGATGAAAATGATTTATAATTTTTTAATGATAATCACCTTTTTGACAAAGCACAAACAACATAGTAATAGATCGTAAAACCAATACAATAGAAAAATAAAACAAAATATGGCAAACAAATTAAAAGGGACAAAACAGATCACTCACTGAACAAATACACTTAATTAATTAATAGTATGATATATCATTAAGCTATGAGTATAGTAGAATAACAGTAAGCTAATTTAAATGTAAATTGTCACATAAAATTCGGTACTTCCAGTGTATTTTTTTAAATTTCCTTAGTTGTTCTCTGAGACAATTATGGTAACCTGTTAGGTCTCTGAAAATAAACTTTGGACTTTAAATAACCCCACAGAAAGTAATCCAGTGGACTGAGGTCGGGGGAACGCGTAGGCCATTTAGTTCTACTAATTGTTTGAAGAGAGCCTTGATTTAATCGATCTCGAACAATACGAACTTAATGAGGTTGTGTTCCATCCATCTGAAATAAGCTATTATCTGTAAGTTGCCTATTTTCCGCAGGAATTATTTAGTCATCCAAAAGCTCTAAATAACTATATCCGGTATAATTTAAAGTAAATTTGTAGGACAAACATTCTATTATGATCACCTGTTTTTAACATGTGCAAATTGTTTAATAATTTATCTTCCTCATGTGATGTAAATCATGATCATGTTAAGTACATTATTTTATACTACAAAGAATGTAATTTATAAATATCGTCTAACCACACAGTTTTTGTATATTGAAAAAAACTAGTTTATATATTGTTGTGTACAGTAGACTAGTGTCTACTGTACTGTACTTCTAAAAGATTTTCTGTAATTGGGTTTATCCTGTTGGAAATAAATGTATTATTATTATTATTATGTGGCCCTCAATTGCTGTAAATACCAACCCGAACGTTCAGTTTTTAAGGGTATGAGCTTCTTGCATCCAGTGATTTTTAGAGAGAAAAAACGCTCTAATTTTTTCTTAATGTTTCGTGTACTGTTCTCACACTTTTTGAGGACTTAATTAGTGAATGTCAAAACAATTTGTTTGTCGCGAAATCTAATAATAATTACATTTTATTACGATTCTACTTTAAAACAGCTTTTTTGTAAAAACTTTAAAATCACGATTTTCATTTTTCTATAGCTCCCAAAATATTCACTATAGAATTAACTATGCTAGTTTGATAAAATCAGCTCATCAAAGCTCATCATTTAACTTAGGGTGTTTATATTAGAATTAATTTCCAACCAGGTGATTAAAAATCCAAGATTTCGGTTCACCGAAAATATATTTTTTAATTTCTTTAAATTTGATACATTTTCTTCAAAGGTACGAGGGCAAGACAAATATAAACCGGAAAATAAAATATTCCAAAATAATTTTTTCATTAAGAGAAAATTTAACATTTTATTGTCTATATAGCCTCCTGAATCGGCAACTTTTTGATTACGTGGTCATGAAACGTGACAGGTTGTGCCAGCAGCCAGTTGTGCTCGAACTGTTCAACTTTTCAAATCTCTCACCCCCAGAGCTTTTTTTAGCGGTCCAAACAAATGGTAGCAGCACGGCGATAAGTCTCTGGACTATAAGAAGGATGTTCAAGCTGCTCCCAGTGCATATCCTCCGGCTTGGCCTGAGTTATGGCTGCACTGTGTAGTCTGGAGTTGCCATGGAGAAGAACGACATCCTGGTGGAAAAACGACGCCTTTTGGTGCGATAGGCAGCTTTCGTCATATCCAAAATTGTTCGGCGTTCACAGAGAAAGTCAACGAAAAGAATACCTTTCTTATCCCAAAAAAAAAAACAGTCGAAGGCATTTTTCCTGTATACAACCTTGTTTTCGTCTTCACTGGTGCCCTCTCTCCTTTTTAACACCACCCCACACTCGCTTGTTTGGATTCTGGTGTATACAGGTAGTGGTGAACCCATGTTTTATCGCAAGTGACTATGCAATTAAGTAACCCTTCTCCTTTGACAAACCTCAAAACGCATATTTTTTGATTGGGGGTGAGAAGCCGAGGAACCCATCGAGCTGAGACCTTCCTGAAATCAAGTTTGTCGTGGACTATTGAATGAACATTCACATAACTGATTCCCACTGATCTGCACAGCTCGCTGAATCCGAATCTGAATTCAAAATTCGAAAATTCAACATGGCGGCGCCAATATGGCGGATAAAAATCGAAAATCTCATTCGATTTAGATGAAAACTGACACTCCGGGGTTTTTGAGGTCGCTAATTACGAATCTAAACTCAAAATTTCCAGATTCAAAATGATGAATCCAGAGTGGCAGAAGAAAATGCAAAACATTACTTGATTGATCGAGAACTTACTCCTTCAAATAAAGTTTCATCAGTTTTAAGATAAAAAATGTTTGAAAATTAAAGTTCTTCAAAAATGAAAGAGTGAAATGAAGAGGGTAATGAAGGGGGTAATGAAGGTTTGACGACGACGATCATGTTCCACCCGTTCTCGTTCTGCTAAAAAACATTTATGCCACTCATACACTTGCGTTTTATAAAATTTTTCAGTCCCGAATTGGTCCTGAAAAAGCGTCAAAATTTCAGAAGTTCGCACACCTTCAATAGACAGAAATTTTATAATAATGCGTTGCGCAATAGACAAAGGAACACCTGCTCGCTCAATTTACGATCAACTGAATGCAAAAAAAGAAGAGGTGTCGCATGTCAAGAGGTGTCTGCTATCCAGACGGAATTCGCGGAAAAGTGGCGGCACCCTCTGATACGCCGTTTGGCTTTGAAAAGGAAATTCCGGTGTATATTTGACTTTCCCTCGTAATAACGACAGTATGGACATCATTTAAACGAACAATTGGACACAGGAATGGACACACAAACAGGAATGGCCACTAGATGTTCTATTTGAACTAAACTTGAAAATTTGAGTTTTCCTCAAAAAGTAGATAAAAAGCTGCTATTAATTAATCTGATCTCCAATAAAATGAAAATAGAGTATGCTTCTAAGATGATTATTTTTCATGGATAATATCAGATACTTTTTGAGTTCTCAGAGCAGTATCCCAGTCCTCAACGATGAATATAAAAATGTAAATATTTTTTTCCATTACCAAGTCGACAGTTGGCACTTGGGCTGTATATTGTTTGTCGCGTAGAATCCCAATATGCAAACAGATACTGGGGGGTTTTATTTAAAAAAAAAAACCGGAATTAGTGCCATTTTCTGAGAAACCGGAAGTCAGCCATCCTGGATTTTCCGTCACTTGGTTGGAAATTAATTTTAGTATAAACTCTCCAAATTAAAAAAATCCTTTAATTGGTTTTTAAGATATAAGGTTGGCCCGACCTCCTCAACCATCGGGTATATTTTTTTATTGTCGTAAAATGGATATATGTAGGTTTAGATGTTTGTTGTCCTTAAATAAATAAATAGTAGATACATAAGTATTCAGCTGTTCATTTTCATAAACTTAAATGATAATGCAGAAAGTTTACTAAAATGACGGGGGTGTCAATGGTCAATTTTAATAAAACCGAATGAGGCTTTAATATTAAATGTTCCTAAAAATGACGGAGGCGCCGATGCTTCAGGCATGAAAAATTTGACAATTTACTGAAACATTGATGTAAAAATGTTTTTTTTTGGTTTCTTTAATTAATTCTGTATGTAGACGTCAAAATATAAATGAAAATCCTCTAAATTTTCCGACACACTGCGATCCAGTGCAGTGTGCGCCTACGCATTTATCATGCACATTTTTCGTTTGTTTTTCTTCGGTAACTCGGCCCGAGCGGGATCTGCAGCGAATTACGCAAAACCGCAAAACTAGGCGATACATCAATATACGGCACGGCCGGGATTATCGCGGAAACCACTAATGTAATTCTGGAAGATTACAGTTGGCTTTTACATTGATGATTTCAGTTTCTGGTACTGGAAATCGATGTTGCCGCGCCGCTGTCAGATGCCGGTTTGGGTTGCGGCTCTGCCCCAAGCGCGCACACAAATCAAATAGAGGAGTTCGGTTCGAGGATTGGGAGTATTCCCCTGTTTGTGTTGGAGAATGTATACAGGTCGAAAACAGCGTGGAACGTAGCGGGTCATGCAAAAATTCTGATTAATTCGAATAAACCCCCAAAACGCAATTATTTAGGACTACGAGGTGTAAATTAAGTAATGAGATTGGCAACGTAGCAGGTGAACCAGGCAAGGCAAGGCAAGGTGAACCAGGATCCTCTGCGTTCAGATCGTCGGTTGACGACAAGAATGATCAACCACTCAACGGAAGGCCTAGGGGAAAAGTTAAATTTGAATCACACCACTGTTCATCAGATTTTGACTAAAGAATTGGGGATGAGAACAATCTGCTCAAAAATGGTTCCAAAAAAACCTTTCGCAGGAACAAAAGGACATCAGGAGAAAAAGGTGTCTTGACTTTTTTATAATCGATTAAAAATGATTCCCATTTCATGGAACGTGTCATTATTGGTGATGAGCCTTGGGTGTCTGAGTAGAACCCGGAAACCAAGCGCCAAAGTATGTAATGGCACATTTCAAGCTCTCCAACACCAAAAAAAGCAAGAATAAGCAAGTCGAAGTTCAAATGCATCCTGATTTGCTTTTTGATAACCAGGGAATTGTCCACAAAGAGTTTGTGCCTCCAGGCCAAACAACACTTTAACAGAGAGGTTCTTGAAAGCTTCGAAAAAGGGTCATGCGTGTGAGTTCAAACATCAGGAACAACTGAATGTTACATCACGACAATGCGCCTTGTCACACAGCCATTTCGGTAAACAAGTTTTTAACCAAAACATTCCAGTGGCTCCTCAACCTTCTTATTCGCCTGACTTGAGTCCTTGTGACTTTTTCTCTTCCCGAGATTGAAAAATTACCTCAAGGGGCGTCATTTTGATACCATAAAAACATTAAAATTGCTGTAACCGACCAGCTGAAGGCTATTCCAGTATATGAGTTCCAGCACTGCTATGCGGAATGGAAGAACCATCTCCAGCTCTGTGTGGCTTCCCAAGGAAGTTATTTTGAAGGAGACAATACAGACAAAAAAATCAGGCTCATTGTTTACTTTGCACACTTCGTATTTTAAACCCCAGATATACGCGAATTGATGTTGACTAAACCTAGTTTACCTTAATCCAAAAATGCTTTCCAAATTATCTAGAGCTCTTTGAAGATGGAAAAGCTCTTTGAATATGGCATTCAAGTATTTTTTTTTTAATATCTAAATAAAGCCGTCATCTAGAATGTTCAAGGAGAAGAAAAAGTGCCATTACATGAATTTCGTTAATTTTTTCCACTAGTCCATCTTCATGTGACCTCAAAATGAGTCAAATATTGATTTACAAAAGTTCATGGTTTTTGAGATTTTATTTTTCGGAATCTTCAAAAAAAAGGTTTTGTTCTCTGTTGCTATGGCTGAGAATTGAACAATCGTTGTTCTGTATTAGAGTCACTAACACCCAAGAGTCACTAGCGATATTTTTGAAATAATTATCACTGGATGACAAGTACATAAAAAATACAACAAAATTTAAATTAAGAAAAAAAACGTATCTATGTATACTGGTGAATCAACGGGTTCTCTTCTGAGGAAAAAGGAAAAACAGTTGCAATATTACTGAACTACAACTACCTAATTAAAAATAAATAATTAAACTTAGAGGTTATTAGAATGTTATTATTAAAAATCAATGTATTCTAATTAGTTAAATTCTAATTAGTTGTTAGCCCTAGTTAGTGCTAATTAGTTCCAATTTCAAAAATGTATAAATTTTTTGTATCCCCTGAAATCTGCACGCCACTGTACTTTTGATAGCATTTTCACAAAATTCAGTCATAACCACACAACTTTTATTTAAAACTTTTTTTCTATCGGCAATAACAACGATGATAAGGGGTGGGTAATTTATAATGAATAACGTATTCAGCAGTCTCCTCGTGACACACTTTAGGCAGTAAGTACAATGTTTACTGCCGAATGTTTGTTTTGTAATTGCTGATGTCCTTAAAATATTTGCTACACATATGACTATTTTCTTCGTATTCAGGGCATCAAAAACGCAGGTATCTCAATTTTGGGGCAAAAATAACCAAAAACCCTATTCAGCGCATCAAATTATGTAGGAAAACACTCTCAAACCTTCGCGTCAAATTTTTTTACATTGGACTTTACCTTATCGGCGTTCAAGTTCAGATCGATTGCTTTTCTACTTACCTGCAACAAGCAAGTGCGCTGAGCGTATCTCAGTGTGGAACAGTGGACCGTCTGCTGACACTTCACATTTAAATTCTCCTGATGTTTCCTTTTCCACGTCCGTTAGGGTTACTTCTCTCGAATTCGATTTTGATACCTGTAACAAGAAAATGGTTATTTAAAACTGAGCGCCTGATAGTTGGTAAATCCACGTATTTTCATACGCTGTCTGTCCGTGTGCGTCATCCAAATCATAGATGGCAAAGTGGAATTTTTGCAGTACACGAGTACATAAATAAAAATATTTATTATGCGGGTGCATAAATAAAAAGTATCTAGCTAGAAATTATTAATCCCTATTTCCCTAATTTCTGTTACATAAGGGGCATTCTTTATCAAATTAGCCACCCCATCTGTCCATTTCATTTTTACAAAAAAAAACCTTTCCGGTATCAAAATGTTTGTCATGAATATAAATAAACGACACATATTTTTTTGATATGAACATACTCAAATATATTTTGACTCGCTGAATCCGAATCCACCGTCAAAATTGAAATAGCTGATCTCATTTTTTTTCTAACCTCAAAAAAAAGCCAGTCAGAAATCAAGATTTGTAAAAATGGATAGATTTATGTAAAGGTGGGTATTTGGGGGTTTTGAGGTCGTTGATTACGAATCTGAAGTATGATTTTCAAAATTCAAGATGGCGAATCCAACATGGTGGATGAGATTCTCAAAAAATCAATAGATTATTGCCAAATTCGGTATAAGGGGGTTTTTGGAGTCGCTGACTATGAATCTGTTACCAGATATGTGAAATTTTAACGTGACGTTGCCGTACGGCGCATGAGCTGTTGCAAAGTCAATGTAAACTTGATTAATTCACCTGAGCTTTCTTACTCGGGGGTTTTTGGAATCGCCGATTACGAATCATCGCATTTCTATACTTTCAACATGGCGGCCTTGTACGACGCATGCGCGTTTGAAAAATCAATGTAAAAATTTGGAAACCTATTTTTGGGCCGCAAAATACTAAACTTCCTTTGTCGAAACTTATTTTTTTGCTGGTAAATTTCATAAAAATCTATTTCAACAAAATTGTCTAGTTCGTAAGAAAAATGATTTTATAAAGGTGACTAAGAACGAATGCAAATGAAGTTTTAAGGCATTTTTCTCTGAGCTAATAATTGAGCTAATAATAATTCCGAATATCTGGTGTATCTATTCCATACGCCGTAATGAATTTCCATTTCGGAATTTTACATATCTGATGATAGATTCGTAATTAGCGATTCCAAAATCCCGTGAGTACCAAATTCCAGATGCGCCGTACTAGGCCGCCATCTTAGAAGTTTAGAAATCTGATTTCAGATTCGTAATCAGCGATCCCAAATACCCCAAGTAAGATAGCTCAGATCAACTAATCAAATTTACACTGATTTTGCAAATGCGCATGCGTCGTACGGTAACAGTTAACACGTTGCAGTTTCCGAAATCTGGTGACAGATTCACAAACAGTGATCTCAAAAACCCCACCATACTAAATTTGGCTTTAATTCATTGTTTTTTTTTGAGAATGCTGTCCACCATGTTGGATTGGCCATCTTGAATTTTAAAAATCTGACTTCAGATTCGTGATGAGAAACTTCAAAAATTCCCAAACATCAAATTTTGCTATCTATCCATTTTTACAAATTTTGATTTCTCACTGGCTTTTTTTGAGTTTTTTTTTTTACAGAAAAAAAATGAGATCAGCTATCTCAATTCTGACAGTGGATTCGGATTCAGCGAGTCAAAATATCAAAGAGTAGGTTGGTCTGGTCAAAAAATATGCTTTGTTTATTTCTTTTTCAGCAATTTTTATGGAAAAATCGTATTTTTTTGTGCGACGTCTTGATAGGGACCATCATATTGAGGTTATGTTTGATCAGTTCTGCAAAACACCAGACGGCATAAAAAACTACACTTCAATTAAATGGGCAGATGATTTGACAAAGAATGCCCCATAAATATTTTAATAAACCCTAATACGTTGTCATTTAAAACTCATCGCTGGTTTAAGCAAACTCAGTAAATACATTGTAAACAAAGATGCATTTCATATATTAAATATTTGAGCGGAAACATGCATAAAACGTATCTTACGCGGCCGCAACCGCGAAATTACCGTTTCGTGAAAATTTAAACGTGCAAATAACTCCACATCGGAAGCGGTTGGTTCAGATTTAAGTGATGATTTAAGTGTAAGATACATTAACACTTTTGAATCGACTTCGCTTCTATTCAGGACTTCGTCTTCGAGTTGAGTTAATCTCCGGCAGTTCATTAAGATTGTCAATGGTGGTTTAATCCTAAATTGCTCAAGACATCGATTACTCCATATTATCTCACATTTTGTAAGTCGTATTGAATACACTGATACAGAAATATGGACAAGGTAGGGGAAAGGACCTTTGAAATTGTATTTCGGCTGTTACGTATCTTCTATTTTGAAACTACAAGGTGTTCCACAAGGCAGTTTCTTATATAACTCCGTTATTGTTACAGTAACAGCGCTATGGAAGAAACCGGAACCGATGGAACACCTGTATATAGAAGATCTCATTATTTCATCAGTAGTTCACCAATTGTAAACCAATGATTTTATATATTGAGGTGTGTAAATTAAGTAATGAGACTGATTTTTTTTTATTTTTTTTTTATTCGAATAGAATTACAATTCAGTACTGTCTCCTTCAAAATAACGTCCTTGGGAAGCCACACAGCGCTGGAGGTGGGTTTTCCATTCATCATTGCAGTGCTGGAACTCGTATACTGGAATAGCCTTCAGCTTGTCGGTTACAGGCATTTGAATGTTTTCTATGGTCCCAAAATGACTTGAGGTGATTTTTTAAATCTCAGGAAGAGAAAAAAGTCACAAGAACTCAAGTCAGGCGGATAAGGAGGCTTAGGAGCCACATGCATGTGTTACTGATCATTCTTGATGTTTGGTCTCACACACATGACCCTGAACAGTGGTGTGATTCAAATTTAACTCTTCCTCGATCATTATTGTCGTCAACATACGATTTGAACGTTCAAAATCTCGTATTATATCAACATTTTCATCGACTCTTGAAGATAAAGGCCGCTGCGTGGTTCTCCTTCAATCGACTGAGCTCTTGAAAAAACACTGTCCGCGTAGGCGTGTTAAAGTTTTGCAAAAGTATTCGTTGCGTTTTGTCCAAGTCCGAAACAAAAACGGAACGCACTAGAAATAATCGGTTTACGAAAACAGTCGCAAAGAATAAACAAATGATTCTAACAAGTTCAAACCTGTATTGAAGGTGCATTACATGTTATCTTACCGCCCTTCCACGTCCCGTCTCCGCTGTGTTAGTCGATCGGGCGCTACGTTGCCAGTCTACTTAATTTACACACCTCGTATATAAAATAAAATATTAAATAATGAACATAATATTATACGATTTTTATTTACTTTCGTCTTGTAATTTGTCCTTTTGATGGGCATATTCCCTTGAACTGGGATGAGTTTTTTAGAAAATCTTATGACAAAAGAAATGTATGGCAATACCGTAACTATAATCTCCTAGAGATCACCAAAGTAGGGATCATTACAGGGTCGCACTAGCCCATATAATTGCTTAGTTAATAATAAACCGGTGTCTTACGTTTTGTTTGTTTTAAACTTTGTTTGTTAATAATGTTGAACGACACAGAAATGTGACGGGTAAAAAACAATTCCTTGCTGTTTGTAGGGAACTATATGAAAGATGTAACCAGCCAACTATCACAACACAAAAACTGTAAACTGTTTGACACTAATTCGGTACAACGTATCGTAATCCGTTCAGTGGCTCGGTCAAGCGCTGTCAAAGTTGTTTATATGTAAGAATATGGAACAAAATTATAGTTTAATTCAAAACGTACACACCATACAAATATTAAGTTAAACTGAAATCAATAATTGTTCCGCCGGTCGACAATCCCACCTACAAAGAAAACAGTATACTGCTGAACGCATGGTGGGTGAGGTCAACTGTATCTAACTGTAAATAACTGGTAACGCCAATGTTGTTTCATGAACCCAACCCCATCTCAGCTGCATGTCGTTCAAACTTTCCCATTTCGGTAGGTCAGCTGTGATTCTCCCGTCCGTGATGTCTATTTATTATACGTGCGTAACTGTATAGGCTAATACAGGCCTCTCTAACACGAGCACTCGGTGCCCGCGCGCACCGGTGCTGCACTTCGCAGCGCCGGTGCCTGTCCACTGTCTTCTCACGGCTCCCTCAAGATTGAGTACCATTTTTTTCAAAATCAAACAAAGACCACATGAGAATTTTGTACAAATTTTGTACATTTTTGTACAACCAAGAATGATTTTTGTACACCCTGTTTAACCGGCCGAAATCAAAATAAAAAATGGTACTCAAACTTGAGGTCTGTGTACACTTTTTACAAAATCAAATTTTAATTATACCATTAAAAAGATCGAATTTTGTACATTTTTGTACACCCAAAAAATATTTTTGTACACCCTTCAAAAATGAAAAAATCAAGTGTCAAAAGTGGTACACAATCCTGACAATTTTTGAAAACTTTGGAAAATTCATATGTTTATACGTTATCACATAGAGTGATTTTTGTACATTTTTGTACAACCAAGAATTATTTTTGTACACCCCATTTAACGGGCCTAAATCGAAATACAAAAATGGTACTCAAACTTGAGGTCTGTGTACACTTTTTTCCAAAATCAAATTTTAATTATACCATTAAAAAGATCGAATTTTGTACATTTTTGCACACCCAAAAATTATTTTTGTATACCCTTCAAAAATTAAAAAATCAACTGTCAAAAGTGGTACACAATCCTGACAATTTTTGAAAACTTTGAAAAATTAATATGTTTATACGTCTCATATAGAGTTATTTTTGTACATTTTTGTACAACCAAGAATTATTTTTGTACACCCCATTTAACGGGCCTAAATCGAAATACAAAAATGGTACTCAAACTTGAGGTCTGTGTACACTTTTTCCAAAATAAAATTTTAATTATACCATTAAAAAAATCGAATTTTGTACATTTTTTCACACCCAAAAATTATTTTTGTATACCCTTCAAAAATTAAAAAATCAACTATCAAAAGTGGTACACAATCCTGACAATTTTTGAAAACTTTGAAAAATTAATATGTTTATACGTCATCATATAGAGTTATTTTTGTACATTTTTGTACAACCAAGAAATATTTTTTGTAGACCCAATTTAACGGGCCTAAATCGAAATACGAAAATGGTACTCAAACTTGAGGTTTGTGTACACTTTTTCCAAAAACAAATTTTAATTATACCATTAAAAAAGATCGAATTTTGTACATTTTTGTACACCCAAAAATATTTTTGTACACCCTTCAAACATGAAAAAAATCAAGTGTCAAAAGTGGTACTCAATCCTGACAATGTTTGAAAACTTTGAAAAATTCATATGTTTATACATTTTTGTACAACCAAGAATTATTTTTGTACACTCTATTTAACAGGTCTAAATCGAACGAAATACATAAATTGTACTCAATCTTGAGGCCTGTGTACTGTACACTACCAAAAACAAATTTTAAACAAGTAGTGAAAAGATGTGTACACCCTCTCAAAAGTGAAAACATTCAAATCTGAGACTTAACTTTAACAATTTTTTGAAAACATTGGAAAATTCATATGCTTATACATCATCATATACAGCCATAGTACAAATCAATATATGTATATAATAATATATTATTACCGAAAAAAAAGCAATAAAGTATGAACCAAAATATAATAAAAATATAATAAAGAAAACTTTACCTGAGTGTTAACAGAGTCTTATCATGTTTGTTCTTATTAAAATATTATGAGAGTTTTAAATTTGTGTTTTGTTGGAACACTTTTAAAACGTTTATTAGTAGATTATTAGTAGATGTGGAGGAGCAGTTAAAAATCATTGTCAAATTTTTCAGTTTTCAAAAAGTGTCAGGACTGTGTACCACTTTTGACACTTGATTTTTTTCATTTTTGAAGGGTGTACAAAAATAATTTTTGGGTGTACAAAAATGTACAAAATTCGATCTTTTAAATGGCATAATTAAAATTTGTTTTTGGAAAAAGTGTACACAGACCTCAAGTTTGAGTACCATTTTTGTATTTCGATTTAGGCCCGTTAAATGGGGTGTACAAAAATAATTATTGGTTGTACAAAAATGTACAAAAATGACTCTATGTGATGACGTACAAACATATGAATTTTTCAGTTTTCAAAAATTGTCAGGACTGTGTACCACTTTTGACACTTGATTTTTTCATTTTTTGAAGTGTGTACAAAAAATAATTTTTGGGTGTACAAAAATGTACAAAATTCGATCTTTTAAATGGCATAATTAAAATTTGTTTTTGGAAAAAGTGTACACAGACCTCAAGTTTGAGTACCATTTTTGTATTTCGATTTAGGCCCGTTAAATGGGGTGTACAAAAATAATTATTGGTTGTACAAAAATGTACAAAAATGACTCTATGTGATTACGTATAAACATATGAATTTTTCAAAGTTTTCAAAAATTGTCAGGATTGTGTACCACTTTTGACACTTGACTTATTCATTTTTGAAGGGTGTACAAAAATATTCTTTGGGTGTACAAAAATGTACAAAATTCGATCTTTTTAATGATATAATTAAAATTTGATTTTAGAAAAGTGTACACAGACCTCAAGTTTGAGTACCATTTTTTATTTTGATTTCGGCCGGTTAAACAGGGTGTACAAAAATCATTCTTGGTTGTACAAAAATGTACAAAATTCTCATGTGGTCTTTGTTTGATTTTGAAAAAATGGTACTCAATCTTGAGGGAGCCTCTTCTCACTCGTCCGCAGCACAGCCGCCTTTGCGCTACAGAGACAGACATCATCGGATTCTTGCATTTAATTCCCGGTGCTTGGCCGGCGCTCGGCCGGCGCTCGGCCGGAGCGGCAATAGCACCGGAGTTGGAGAGGCATGGGCTAATACGATCCTGAGATGATCCTTACTTGGCGAAGTGTAATGATCTCCCTTCCACTTTTCTTTCAGTATACCTGCGCTAACTGGCCATTAGCGTTACCGCCTCCCATTGAGTCGCCGCAGTACTTTCAAACCTTAGATAATTTATGCTGAGGTCGGGCCGCTTCATTAAATAAAGCCCCTTAATTAGTTGCGATATTCGAGAGACAACTTCATTAGCAGCGCCGTAAATAATTCCGGATGAGACCGTAGCAAATTGCGATGGTAAAACTAGCCCCTTTCACGTATTTCTATAAAGTAGAGCGCGAGTGTGTTTTGTGGAGAGGTGTCTCGTGCAGTTATGATATATGCTATAGCTAAATGGCGACCGTTGCTCGTAACTGGGCCACTGTTCTAATAGCAACCAGCTCCTGCCGACCCGCCCCCCGCGTCCCCGAAAGCAATAACTAGTTATTTATGCCCGGAGCAATGCAGCCGCACTACTCCGTGGCGCAGGGCCATTATGTGTAGTAATAATAATGTTGAACAATAAAAGTACACAGTGTATCTAACTAATTCTATATACGGGAAATTAAGGTGTTACCTTTGTGCACAACTGTATAAAATACAAAATACAGCACAAGTTCCTTTTTTCCGCATTCTGTGACGTAATGTATTACCCAAGATAAATAGGAAAAGATGGGACAAACAATCTGCATTTGGAAACAAGTAAATAGTGGCGCCCTCCCGGGCCGTACGATAAAATTACTAACATTTTCACGGCACTTTCAAATATATTTACATGATCTTTATAGGCTTGCTCCCAGTGGCGGCTGGTGATAAAGGGCACAGGGGCACGTGCCCAGCCCAAATTTCAATAGAAAATATTTCTTTTGTGTTAATTTACTATAAATTACTATTACAATAATATCAATTAATTGTATACGACAAACTATTCATATTCTAATTATTATTCCTTTTATACCACAAATAATGATTTTTATCACATATATATGACAGACTATCGATCGAGCACCGAGCCACCCTAGTCTGAATTCGCATCGAGCCATCGTTTTTCGCATCGCATTTCGCGTGCGTGGCCGAGGGCACAGAGTATCCCAGCCCTCGTTTTTAATCGGGCTTTTTCGGTGACTGGTATGTTTGGAGACAATTGCAGCAGATATACGTCGTTAAATCGTTCGACAATCAGCTGAACGGGTCACACTTGTTGACCTTTTTTAGTGATTGGTTATTTTCTTCGCTGAGAAGGGTGTTTTTACTGTTTTTGATTGTGAAACGTTTCAAAATGAATTCGGTGGACTTTTTATTGACTAATAATGATATTACATACGAGATTCGAACGGAAATTAAACGGTTAGAAAGGCCGATACCCGATTTGATTATTTCCAAAACAGATGTAGGAAAATCGCGAAATTATTCACGAAATTTTAATAATAGTGTCTACGACATATTTAAGTGGTTATGTGTCCTAAAACAAACAAACTGTTTTGTTTAATTTGTTTAGTGATGGATGGCAACCGAAGTGCATGGACTTAAGAAGGGGTGAGTGATTTAAAACATTTAAATGAACGAGCTAAGAAACATGCTAGCTACAATGAAAAACATTTACATAACATCTTAGAGTTTAGTGTGTTGGGAAAGGTAGACATAAGGCAACAGTTTGATAGTGCTTATCGTGAAAATATAAGACGTCACAATGAAAATGTGGATGAAAACAGACATATTTTAAACCAAATAATTAATTGTATTACATTTTGTGAAACAAATCCGGGACTTTAATGAAAAGGCGATTAACATTTTTGTGAACAATAAGGACAGGCGAGCTGATTTCCTCTACAAATAACGGTAAGATACCTATATCAAATTCTTTTCACATGTTGCCACCCATTATTTTAATATATTTAAGACCTCAATATTCGTGACTAAATATTATTTCAAAGCTACCAAATCCCAAAGATTATTCTTGTGAAAGTCGATATTTTTATATAAAAGAATTTTTAATTGAAATTCTGAAGTGTCAGTAAAACGCATGACTTTGAAAATTTTAAAAATTCTCGCCTGCGGGGCCATTGGTAGTTAATAAGTAATCCTACTGACACACCCTGTGCCCACCCATGTAACACACCCACGAGCCGCCACTGCTTGCTCCTACAGCATTTTCTAATACCTAGTTTGAAAAATATCAGTAGTGACTGTTATATTATTAACAAGTCGTAACAAGTATATACGACAAGAATGAACTGAGCATCTTTGCTACCTTTGATAATCCTGAGCACCTTTGATAATCCTGAAAACTATAAAAACAGTTCCAGAGTCCAGTTCTCTACAGTATAATATGCAATACAGTAATAAGTCACAACACTATCATAAGGTTCCTGAAGTCCAACTAATACGATTTTTATGAAACAAATAAATTGAAAAAATAAAACGAGAGTAAATCACCGATACGAACTAAAATACTAAACAAAAAATGATACCATAAATGTTGACATTTGACGCAAAATCGTCAAACGTATTTTTTTACAACGTAACAATCATTACCGCATAGTAACTACGAAGGTTTTGTAACGTCAGTGTCATTAAAACACATTTTGGTGTTGTTACATCATACTGTGGCGTTAGCTTCACAATATCGCCCTCTAGTGCACTTTAATAAAAGTAGACATCTTACAAAGGTCCGACAAAGTCTGCAACTGCAAGTCCTTCCCACACTCTAACGGTAAAACCGTTAAGCTCAGATGAAGCGAAATAGATCTGAACTTAACGGTTTTACCGTTAGAGTGTGGGAAGGACATTTGGCAGTTGCAGACTTTGTCGGATCCTTGTAAGATGCTATGTGAAATACACATTGTCTGGTCCCATCGAAATGCACTAGAGATCGATAGAGTTCTTCGTTATTCGCCATCAAGTATGTCACACTGACGAGATCTAATTAGATCGAAATCCGAATCTGTATTCTTTGACGTGCGAGTGACGAGGAAAGAGGAATCTTTCTCGATTCATCATTGCTACATCAGCTTGTTCTTGCTGCAATTTTTTTAGTTGATGGAAATGTTTGAACAATATTCTTTGGCTGCTTATAGTCCTTGATCAAATACCATTTTTGAAATGTTTGTCTTTTTACTATTCTTTCCTCGACATATCCCTCAGTCATGCTGGTGTTATGTTATAACCAACATTGTGCCGATGTATTTAATCTGTCATTAGTCCAACTGTCATTAATCTGTCATTAACCAATAAGTACATTACATTATAATAATTAAATTGTTCATTATTAAGTACAAGTGTAATTAATAAAACTATGTCATCTGGAATTTCGTTCAAGAACTTCGTGACTGTAGATAATAATTTTGCATATACTACTGATGAATGCAAAAATAATTAAAATGTTAAGCATTTACTAGCTTCAGGTGTAGTAGATTTCTTCATAATTTCTCCAAGAGGTTACCAGTCGTGGAAAATAGTACACACTGTGGTTGACTATGAATGTAGGATAGTTCACAAAGAGCGTAGGTCTCAAATAAGATGCCGACTATTGTACACCTAGGATAGCTTTGCCCGTGACTTGCTCACAGCGAACGTAGTACGAGGTAGAACCAGCACACTTGAGAAATATATGAAATACCCACAAACAAACAATAATAGATTGTACATGCTACGACAGAAATGAGCACAAGTTCAAGTTTTGTCTTGTCAGCCAAGGGTAAAGCTACTTTTGCTGCACAGTACATGCGGCTCGATAGTTGAAAAAAATTGAGTGGTAACGGAAGAATACCTTAATTTGAAAGATCTTCCTGATCAAATTGATAATTCCGATAAGTGACACGATCCTGGAGGAATAATGTTTAGCATATGAGACCGGACAATTATAGGAAACAGTAAAAGGAGAATTTAAAAGTGAAAAATGGTTCGCTTATTGTTACAGGTTAAAAAGACTTGAATTCCAACTCATCATAAAATTATTCCGAGTCTAAGTGTAAGTTGATGAGTTGCGTCAATTCAGTATTTCCTATTGCGTATTGCGGTCTTTTGTAGGAACCCTAAATCACTTACCCAATTCCACAAGAGTTATGTGTAGTTTTTTTAGAAAAGATGAGCTGTTGCAAAAAATTTCTGAAGAGGAAGATTCTATAACACCATCCAGATCCACAAGATTGAGGACATAGTCCATCATACTTTCACAACTGTCTGAAGCCATTTTTGAATCATGGACATAGTGCTCAGAACAAAACCAAAAGAAAGTTTGGATGAGTTTCTAAACGGTGGACCCACCAGTTTGATCAATATGTCATTTTTTCTTCTTCGTATATTTAGAACTACAGAGAGATAAAGCAGATTTTGGTGGAAGTGAAGATTCTACCGTTTAATTTAAAAACAACCAAACCATTTTTGGTTTTGGCGATCCAATTCTGATTCTCTTGACACTCGTGTATGCATGTAGACACATATTTTAATAATTTGCGAGGTGCCAACCGAAATTTATCAACAGCTATATCCATTATGTTCTCGTAGAGCGCATATTATATACGTCAGTACAGATTACATTCGCACATCGTGCTCGACTCGCTGTTGTAAATCTTCTGAATACTCCATGGATAACTGTCACTTTTTTTATTCAGTACGGCCCGGGTAGGACTCTATCGTGTTTTATTGTTGTTTCGGTGGAGTGCGACGACACATAATACTTGCAAGAGCACACGCTGGCGTTAGCGCAATAATTTAATTTTCATTCGACACTGTCCGAGGTGCATTTTCTACATTAGAAGTAGAATAACAAATTTTAATTCACTTCCATAGGCGTCGCCTATGTGACGAAACACGGACGTAAATGTGAATGTAAAACCCCCGCATGTGATTTAATCCGAGGCCGAGCGGTCATTCACGATATATGACGAGCAAGCGGGTCGACGCCGCTGGAAGTGAAATAAGACTCTAATACTCTAGTAACTCTAGTTGTAAGTTATAACCTGAAATATACAAAGTGACTTTTTTAGTGCGTGTTTGGTCTATAAAATAATTGCTTCATAAGATATAAGGATGTAGGATAAACATAAAAATGTAATATGTGAGGATGTTTGTCCCTTATCTTCCTTGTTTTAAAATATTTACGAATCTACACAACGTCATGACATTCTGTATTTTGATTTGTTATGATGAAATAAGAAAATTACAATTTGAGGAATTTCCGGCTAATCGTTTCTGAGAAATTCAGGTACATGCGAAAGGGTCATATCACCTAAGGAATTATAAATGGTTTACTTATCAATATTTTGTGTTAGTTTTGTTGATGCAGTGAGTGAGGACAAGTGCCACGAAATGCTCAGTCGAAGAGAATTTGGTGAACTAAAGACATATTAAAATTTAAGGGAAAACATTTTTGAGTCGATTTTGAACCAGTATCCATAACCTATACCTAAATCCAGCCGTTTGGGAAATACATATATGATTAAATAACAATAATAATAATAATAATAATAAATATAATCCATAAATTAGTGTCTGATATAACCGTCGTAACCTTTTTTTTGAGTAGCAGGCTCCCAGTCAATTTTTTAATATAAAGGCTTAAGCTTAAGGACATAAAGTGTTTAATTGAAATAATTCCCAAATGCTGTACCAAGTGTTCTATTTAATATAAAATAGGTACATTCTGCAAACTTCAAAGCGAAATAACTTGTTTAGTTCAGAAGGAACACCCGGTATTTCCTGAGTCCCAGTTATCTAACTTAGTTCTCCTGATCCTCTTTTAAACATCATGGGGGTTATTGTTACAAGTTTTATTTGTTTTTTTAAGGATGTTTATTTAATTCTATGCGTCGACTAACCTCCTTGTTTAAAATGGAACGCCCAATGCATTTGAAGAAATTTGGAAAGAACAGACAATTTTGGAAAGAAACAGACAACGATCAGAATCTGTATCATCAGGAAGTCACTAGACGCCCAGAAGTACATGACACCATGTAGATTCGGTAATATTAAAAAAAGTCGTCAAAACCCACTTTGTATGTTTTATGAGGTCAATCTTCACGCTCTCTTATTTTGCTTACAAAATACATAATGCATTAAATATAAACACTAATTTTAATATAACGAGATTTTCTTTTTTATAGGAGCTGAAAATAACGAATCGGTAATTTGAGATCTAATTCATCGCTGTCGAGAAAGAGGCCAAATCGGTAAGTTCAATATTTTCTTTGCAGTACTCGTTATCGTTATTTACGTTCACTACGTTTAAAGAATGATTTCCACTATGCAACTTGTTGGTGTATTTTTTTTCAGCAACATGTCACTTTCGACAAGTTGTAACAATTTTATTACAAACTATAAAGTTCTTCGGTTCACATCATGAGACAAAACAATGACACAAAAATGAGACGGATGTAATTTTGTCCTCTACCAACTGACTGCATGAATTGCATAGTATAAATCCAAAAATATTTCGGCATTAAAATTGTAGCAACAAATTGTACAATGAAAATCTCTCTTTTTGTTTTTAAAAAAGATAGAGAAGTTTTATTTTGAGAACTAGTGATATCAGAAGGTATTGTAGTAAAATATTACAGTTAATGTATATAATTTTATCACTACATTTTTGTTTCATCACTCTTCGTTCAGAAAATATTGGAAAAAGCTTCACTTCTCAAAAATAGAAAAGAATATGCTACGAATTTTTCAGCAAATTAAATTTTAAAAAAGTTTTCAATTATGATGATTAAATTAAACTAATTAGTGGTCAAAGCCATCCAACTGTTCTGTTGTGTTCTGTTTGTGCTTTACAAACGAACCAAACCGTTGGAAAAAACTGAACAAGAATTGGATAACACATGCTCTTTGAAACTTAAAATTCAGTGTGGTAATAACGAAGCATCAAAAAAAGGCCATCAAAGGTGGTCGAGCCAAAAAAAGACGTATTTCTATACTTAACCTTGAATTTATAATCTTATTTAATTATCAAGACTGTCACATTATGTGACAGCCATTATCCATTTTACAATTGTGACAGCCACGTGTAAAAAGTTTGAAAACAACAACGTTTTACTTCAAACTTCGACATAACCGCTATTTCCATCTCTATCAATAGAACGATTTTTTTCGGGGTCAGTCTATATTACTATATGAATAAAACATTTTTTTTTTTGGTTGCTCGTTTATATATTGACAGTTCAAACCGGCCCATTTTTATTTTTTCTCCTAAACCCGCTTTCGAGTGGCTATCATTTTTATTTAGCAGCACGGGCCAATTTTTAACTGCTGTCTTAATAAGTCTTAACTTAAATATGTATCTGTGGACTGAATTATGCTAGAACATTGAACTATACGTCATTTTTTTTTCAGAAACTTATCTTTTATTTTGGTCCACTCTGTTGAAACCCTTATTATAAACCTAATAAATTAAAATGGCAGGATTTTCACAGAAATAGCTGGGTGTACACGAATATTATTTCTACAAGATTTTAAACTCCATAAAACTTGTTTCAGAGTAAAATATGTAGTGTGCTATCATATAGATATATAATTTATACAATAATCAGATTTTTATATCAAGCCCCATCAGATATATCAGCCTCAAACTTTAAAAAAATGATAAAATAACGATTTTCAAAAATTCATATAAAAAAGAAAAAGACACTTATTAATAGAGCCCCGTGCAGTGGTCGGCAACGAGCCACCGTTCTCAAGTTATTCTCAAGTTATTTGAAAAATTCATCGCATTTATTAATCCAATCAGAAGTAAGGACATTCTTTTTCAATAAAAATAACACAGGGCCACAAAAGTTTTTCCAATGCGCGGAAGTACAGACCCAGTCTACTGCATGTTTTTTGGGGTTGCTGAACACGAATCAGACCTCAGTTTTCCTCGTTTCCTGTTAGTTTTTTTTTTAAACTCAAAAAACACATTTTACATGGTAGCTTCATTACTAATAATATTAAAAACAACCCTAAGCCTCAGAAACCGTCAGCCCTACGACACACATACTCAAAGCCCATAACCTCAAAAAACCATATATGTGTTCTTGATTTGTGATGTATTGCTAGAGCGCAGCAAATGATGAAGAAGCGTGAATATGATCCAATCATATCTTCAATTCCAGAAATCTTAAGCCGTATAACCCCGTAAATGTATACTCGAGATAAGTAGACTTCCATAACCACGTAACTCAGGGCTGGCTGACTTCCATAACCCCGTGATCCAGGATGGACAGCCATGTAGCTATGTAACCGAATGCGTGCAGACTGTTGTAGAGACAAAAGTTCTGCCACTAGTCCAGTCGACAAAGCAGATGCGAAAATATAGGTTATGAAATTATGAGGTTGTGAAATTTCACAGCTATGGAATTTCGAAGCTATGGAGTTTCGAGGCTACAGGGTTGAGAGATATGATTAGATCATATCCATGCCTATTCATTAGTTTGCCGCATGCTGAATTTCACAGGTCCTAGATATAGGGTTTTTGAGCTTAATGGGTTTGAGATTGAGGTTATCTAATATCAGAGCGATGGGATTTCGGGTCTATGGGTTGAGAGTCATGATTGGATCATATTCATGTGTTTTCATCACATTGTGTCCCATATTTCGCAGGACCTACTTATAAAGTTTTTGAAGTTATGTTTTTGAAGTTAAGTTAAGTTAAGGTTTGGAGTTCCACGGCTATGAAGTTGAGAGTCATGACTGGATTTTATTCATACTTCTTCAACATTTTCTGCGCTCTAGTAGTTGCAGATCACAGATATAGAGTTTTTTGAGGTTGAGATTTTTGAGGTTATGAGATTTTGAGAATGTGTGTTGTAGGGTTGAGGGTTTCTGAGGCTTAAAGTTATTTTTATATCATCCCCGTAACATTACAGTCACCAGCTCGTCAAGTATATGACACGGTGTCTGATTTAGTGTTTTTCATTTAGGGATTTTTGTTCCTAGGGGAAAAAGTGAGAGTCGTAAATGCATCCTGACATCAGATTTTGATTCAGTGCGTTGAAAAACGTAGAAGAGGTATATGGTCTTCTCTGACTTTGTGTTTGCATGTAATCAACCTACCGTGTGATCAAGCTAATGTGTTTTTTGAGACTAGAAAAAAAAACTAGCGGTAAACGAGGAAATCTGAAGTCTGATTCGTGTTCAGCCACCCCAAAAACAGAAAGTAGATCTGTACTTCCGCGCATTGGAAAAACTTTTGTTTTGGTGCTGTGTAATCAAAGGTGAAGGTATTTTTCAAATAACTCCATAACGATGACTTCGTGAACGTTATAATATGTTCTTACTCTAGCTATGGCGAGTACTTTATCATATTTAATTACAAAAAAATATATATTGACATTTCAACCCTTCATGGATAGTTTAAGCTCGAAAAAGTGGAAATCGTTGTGTTGATACCCAAATACAAAGGTCATTTTGACTTATTAGGCTTGAAATAAGGTTCTTAATATAGAGAACTACAATTAAAGAAAACAAAAAACTGGACGTTTTCTACGAAACACCGAACTACTACACTTTTTCTCGACGCGCGTTTCGCCAACCAAGTTGGCATCTTCAGGAGAAGATTAAAACTAAATTCTAGCCTACACACTTGCACTATTTATACCTAATGTGTTGCCACGGTTCACTGAACCGTAACTGTCTTTGTTTATCAGTGCAAACAGTGGACTGGTGTGTATCGGACCGTTGTCCTTATTCATACTATTGTTACACTTAATGATTTCTAAACTTCAAAAAGCATCCAACTGTCTACTGTTTGTTACGTTTCTAATAAATTTTAAATTATTTATATCTATCCTATGGTTGTTGTCAAAAGCGTGTTGGGCAACACAAGATTTTTCTGTTCTGCCGTATTTCAAATGAGTCATGTGTTCTTTAAATCTAGTCAATATAGATCTTTTTTGTTTGCCCAATATACTTTTGATCACAATCTTTACAACTTATTTATTCTAGTACCCACTCCAGGATAAAATTAAAGAGGAGAATTTTCTGAAAAAAATTACGTGTATTTCAATGTTTTGGCGTAATCCGTTTTGACCCCAATTAACCTTGTTTCATTAGAGAGGTCGGTGATAGTCTCGGCACATCGGCGGCTGCATCACAAACATAACGGACGACCCCGATGAACTTCGAAATAATCAGCTTATAAATCGGCGAATCCGTATTAGCGGTCGCTTTTCCGGACAGACTTAATTAATTCGCTGTTTTCGTTCGCTACGCGGCAGCAACAACGGAGCACAGCGCCGGTGAATGATGAAGAAAACCCGAAAAGCACACTTCGATAATTACGATCCATACGTTTGCACACACGCGCTCGCGATTTCCGCTCGCTGGAGGCGGCTGATTGGGATTCCTGTTCTTCGGGGGCGCGCCTATTAATTCTCACCTGGAACGGATCGCTGGATGCACATTTAGGGCCATCAATTAAGTCGACTTAGGGGTTAACGGGCATACGTCGTTGCCATTGTCCACGTGCGCACTGAAGTGGCCACGTGCGCACTGAAGGGGCCAGCTTGCGAAGTAATAAGACGAGTTTACAGTATTATTAATATCCTGGAGTGAAACTGGAGACGTAGGCTTAACAAACCAAAAATAGTTTCCACAACACCGGAAAATAAAATTTCGTTAGTAAAAAGCTATTTTAAATGAGCCATGTGTTCTTTAAATCTAAACAGTTATGACCTTTTTGTTTGCCCAATATATCCGGTTGATTCAAAAGCCTTGATGATATGTTCACTTATGATTATTTATTTTATAAACAGGGGGAATTTAATTTAGAATATAAGCTCCATCCGACTCTATAACTTGTCGCCAACGAGTAGGCAGACTGAGAATACCACGTTCCCAGAACTCAATCGGCTGTGAAACGAAAAAGTTGTGTATGATTATCTGTAGATGGTGACAATGATCAAATGATTTATTTATTAAATCTTTGCTGAGGGCACAGACAAGTAATAGTCAGCAAGGGAAAGGTCTGGTGAATACGGTGGATGGGGCAGAACTTCAAACTGCATAAGTACAAAGCGTGTCTGTTTTGCTACTTAGAAATGCGCATTATCGTGCAATAGTATAACTTTGTCCAGCCGCAGCCCCAGAAGATCGGGCTGCGGAGTTGAGCAAAATAGACAGTGGCGGTAACGGTGGCATTGTCCTCCAAGCGTTTTCAATAGTACACGCCGCGAAGGACCAACCAAACTGACATCACATTCCTCGGGTTGACGTAAGGTTTCGATACCGCTTGTGCTGGAGCATCTATGTCTACCCACTGGTGTTTACGGCTGTGATTTACATAAAGCATCCATTTTTCATCCCCGGTAAGAAGATTGGTCAACCAGTTAAAACGACGACTGAGGGAGAGAAGTTGTGTGCAAATGTTACTTCGATGCTGGTGATCGGCTTCGCTTAATAAACGTGGTATCCTCTTGCCCAGTTTTTGGACTTTGCTTAGCGCTTTGAGTCCATGTGGCTTGGCAACAGCCGTGATCTCGTGCCATCTCTCGTGTGGTTCCATACGGGTTTGCTTCGACAATCATACGTAAGCAAGGGCTCAATATCCAGTTGAGTTGTAGTCGCTAGACTGGAAGCGTGCGAACCATCTTTTGCATATTGCTAAACTAGGGGCGTTGTCGCCATACGCAGCCACTAGATTTCTTGTATTTTGTTTGCATTGTAGCCTAAACAAAATTCATATAATAAAGCATATTGAATCTCACTTGAAGTTTCGCTCATTTTCACATTGCACATTACAGTTACGCTCTGAGATAATAATTTTGACGCATATAAGTGCATGCTTTATTAGGCCAGTCAATAGAGCTTTTTGACATGACACGATTGATACCTGAAATCCGACTACAGGATACTTTTCAGTTTTTTGCTTATAGAAGAAAAGCTATTGAAGAAATTACATCACATCCAGTAGTAAAGTTGTAGACAATTCAAAAACCTTTAAAATGAAAAAAACATCAATCCAATCGGTACATTTTTCGCTGAGAAAACTCGGAAAAAACGCAAAAAAATTACCTTTTCTTAATAAATTCGTAATTCGAGTATTTTTGAATTAGAAGAGTCAATCTTGTGGGAAAATGTAGGTAATATCACGAGGAATGAGTGTGCAAAAACTGATTTATGTCCGATGAATAGTTTTGCACAATAGTCGAATAAAGTTTTTTACATCGTATTTGAATATTCCATATCACGTCAAGCGATAGATTAAATAACATTTTCTTGACGGATTCGGAAACTACAGAGTGTAAACTACAATTCGTCCATTTACTTTGTTTCATTTAAATGCCATTAAATTGGTGTAAAACTCCTCTGTACACCGCGCGAAATTTGCTGGTCTCTGCCGCCGCTTCCCGCCAGCAATACCTCGCTCGGCTGTCAGCGCGCCGCCGAACATTTTGCGCGGTGTTCAGAGGCGTTTTACACCAATTTAATGGCACCAATTAAATGAAACAAAGTAAATGGACGAATTGTAGTTTACACTCTGTAGTTTCCGAATCCGTCTAGAAAATGTTATTTAATCTATCGCTCGACGTGTTATGGAATATTCAAAATACGATGCAAAAAACTTTTATTCGACTATTGTGCAAAAAACTATTCATCGGACATAATCCAGTTTTTGCACACTCATTCTTCGTGATATTACCTACATTTTTCCCACAAGATTGACTCTTCTAATGTAAAAGTACTCGAATTACGAATTTATTAAGTACTGAGTTTTCTCAGCGAAAAATGTACCGATTGACTTGATTTTTTTTTTCATTTTACAGGTTTTTGAATTCTCTACAACTTTGAGATGGATGCGATGTAATTGCTTCAATAGCTTTCCTTTTATAAGCAAAAAACTGAAAAACTCAATTTTTTTTTCACTAATTTGTTATTAAAAAAAGTGCAACCATTTCCTAGTCCAATTCATATACGTTTTCATCTACGGACTGAACTTAAAAAGTATCCCGTAGTCGGATGTCAGGTATCAATCGTGTCATAAACACTCCCCTTTTCGAGCTCTATTGACTGGCGTATATATAACCTGTACCTACCTTATCACTCTCCAGATTTGTATAGAAAGTTCCAAGCATTTCGAGGGAGTGGCTCAATACTAACGAATCAACCGGAAAAGGGTTATCATAAAGTCAGGGATATACTCAAAGTTCCTATATTTGTGGAAATTCACAAAAAAGAATTTTAACCTAGTTGCCACCATAATGGGATTTTAGTGTATTTATGGAAAATAAATGCTTCGTTATGACAACTATTGACACAAAGCGATTGGTATATAGTGAATTACTGTCAAAATAAAATTGATTTGGTGGTTTGGATTGGTTGAAACATGAATTCAACCGATTTAAACTAAAAAAATTGATTTGATCTGCAAACAATTGATCTGCAAATCTGTTGGTTTACGAAGATTTCGTACGAGAATGGGTTTGAGAGCAGGCCCTTGTAAAATACAGGCGTACCGTAATTTGATTAGCAAATTTGAAAAAACAGGGTTCTTTCATGATCAAAGATTAATGGTGTCCAAGTTGGAGAAGTTCTTCTGGAAAATCAAAATATAGCCGATACTAATCCGCTAACCAATCATTAGTGTTGGTATACAACTAATGCAATATCAAAACGACTGCAAGTACCATAACGTATGGCCTAAAAGTTTTGGCACAAAATTCATGAACTTAAATCTTAACAATAATGAAATAATATCAAGTCGCCGTTGGTAACAAAAGATTGTTTACTTTGTTGACTGTCAGTCGAGGGTTATTTATTTTGAAGTTTATGCTTTCAAATGTCGTATAAATTAGAAATAAGAAAAAGTATCTATAACTTAGTTGGGCGGGTACCCAAAGTTGAAATATTTCGAATATTCGAGAATAAAAATATTTCTCGCAGAACCATTTATCGAACAATAGCGGAGTGCGAGCAGGAATACCTTGTTTGAAACTTCCAAAAAGTGGAAGACCACGAGTATTTACTGCCCAGAGGGAAGAGCGGTTGGTAAGAAGAGCAAGAAACCAAGTTGGGATGTCATCAAGGAGACTGGCTCTTCAATATGACACTTCTAAGAGTACGGTATCGTTGACATTGAAGAGGAATGATCTGAAATATCGAAAAAGACGTAAGTGCCCCAAGTACACTCAAGGGCAGCTTCTACGTATACCAAGATGCTGCCGTCAACTGAGAGGGGTCTACTTTGCCGATGTCAAGAGCATTATTTTAGACGACGAAAAGTACTAACTAATCACTTTGGCTAACTCCGAAATGAAAGGAAATGATAGGTTTTATACAAATAACCTAGAGGAGTGCCCTGACAATGTAAAGTTTAAGACTAAAGCAAAATTTGCCGATAAAATCCTTGTCAGAACAGGGGCATATCCCGACCTTTTGTGGGAAGAGTGAGAGGCGAAGCTTTGAACAGTCAGGGGTATATTGAGAACTGTCTTTCCAAATTGCTCCAGTTTGTCCGAGAACATCATGCTGAGGATGATATTATGTTTTGGCCAGACTTAGCATTGTGTCACTACTCTAGAGATACCCAAAACTGGCTTCGTCAACACCGCATACCTTTTGTTCCTAAAAAACGCTAATCCTCCTAACTTGCCTCAGGCTCAATAGAGGCCCAATAGAGGATTTTTGGGCTTTATTGTCGCGGAAAGTTTATGACAGAGGCTGGGAAGCCCAAAACGAACAGCAACTAAAACGTCGAATTTTTTGAAAAATTGAGAGAAATTGACTTGAATTCCGTCCAGGGCCTCATGAGAGACATCCGAAGAAAGTTGCGTCTGGTAGAGGAGTATGGGCCGCTTCACATAATTTGATAGTATAGTTTGGTTAAGCATTAAGATATTTTTTATGATAAATAATTGATGTTTCAATAAATCTGTTCATTAAAAAAAACTGCTATAAATATTTTGTGCCAGAACTTTTAGGACATACGTTATGCCACGGTTTGGATCTTAGTTGTGGAGTCAATACTCAAAACTGTCGAATATGGTAAACAGAATATCCACATGGCTCTAAGAAAGGTCTTGTGACAAAATAATCACTGATTGAAATACAGAAGATGAGGTTGTAACTGTAACTCTTATGGTGAACGATACCTGCAAATCTTAAGAGATCATGCAATTATTCCACAGTTCCAAAACGATATTGTAATTGAAAACATAATTTTTATTCAGGATGGAGCAGCGGATTTTTGGCTTTGGGGTTATTTAACAAATTTACTGTTTAGAATACGACCAACAACTTTGGAAAACAGTACACAACCTTGAACTTGTTTCACAGATTCCCTACTTCTCTTTATCTTTTATTTGTGTATGAATAGTTTATGCTAAGTATAAATTTGATATACGTATATAAAATATAATTGTACATCTGAGATGTTAGGGGGCACAATCGAGCTTTGTATTTGATTTGATACAGGCGCGTAAGGTTTGGATATCTCCGGAGGCCACTCTATTGGCTCTCTACCTTCTATCAATTCAGCGTTCAAGAAAATTTCACTAAAGTAATCTCGAACGGGTTGAGTAGAGAGGGCCAATAAAGTGACCTCTGAGATCTCCAGATCTTACGCCCTGGATTATTTTCTCTGAGGATATTTGCAGGCAAAGGGCAATACCACTAGGTCTAGTGTTTTTGACCACAATGTCTAAAGGATGTAAAGAACAAGATACGGTGCGAATGATAGGTATGTCAGTCAAAATAAGCATTTTTGTAATTAAAATTTTACCTGCTTCGTTTTTTTTTTGGCGAAAATTTGCTTGTTTCGATTTTATTAAATTTGTGCAGTAGGTAATTTTAAAGTTGAAATTTGGTGTTATATAAATAATAACAGTATCGGTAATTTAAAATGGGCTGGATGAAATTAAATTAAATTTGGTAATATTTCTTTTTTTTGGCTATTCTTAAGGCTTTGGAACAAATACTGTTACCAAACAATCCTTTTTTATGTTATTTTGGAACAGCATAAAAAGTGATCTGCAACATGCTGTAATAATTTTACCAGATCTTGTGTCTCACTGTCATTACCGATATAACGGGAAAACTAATATTTAAAGAAGATGGTCTCCGAATTTCCATTGTAAATTTCCACCATTTATCAATCAGGGTATATTTTTGAGTGGGACATTTGCCGCAGGTGTTGAAACGCGATTAGATTAAACACAAATTTGCCAAGTTGTATTTATTTGTTAATTAACCAACGCAACCAGCATCGGCAGTACGTCGGTTTTGTTTTGAAAGGTAATTATTGAAATATGGCTACAATAACGGGGAATTCAGAACCGTTACAATAATAGGGAAGCCAACGAACTGGGTCAAAGTTGGACACGACTGTAATTTATAGTTTTCTCTACTGCAGCGAAGCCGATTGGAATTTTCCGCCTTTGATAAGAAAGTTTTAATTTTAAATTTTAAACTTACTTATTTCAAAATTAGTTTATATCAATCGTATTTAATCCTGTAAAATTATCTGTTCACAAAATTAGGTCGGATAGGTTTTGCACCAGCAGTTTTTATAAAACTATAAGTAAATGGTGGACAACCAAAAATTGTTCATTCAGAAATGGTTCATGAACCATAAGTGGGTACAATAACTCAAAAATGTTTGTAAAACAATGAGTTAGAACACTGTCAATGCATGGGGTCTTGTAAAATCATCTTAAGAGTATGTAGTAGGGTCCGAACCAAATGGTACTATATGCAACTGTGAAATGATTTTGGTATCTATTTTGCCAGATAATCTCAGTAAATACGTACTCAAAAGTCAGTTATGTTATATACAGCGTCCATATTCTTGCCATAGATAAAAATCCCTGAATACGTCACGGGAAAATCGCAACATATTCCCAATTCCAGGGGAATATTCTAGTGGAATTGTTTGGTGATATCGTTAAGTTGCAAAACACTATTTGGTTCCAATTCTAGTATGTCGCGGAGTTTGAATAAAATGTTTCTTTGTGCAACGTAACATCATCAGATAATTCCCCTTAGAACAGTCCCTTGGGAGTGGGACATTGTCCAGTGAACAGTCCCAAGAGAATTCTAAGATCATTACGATAGTCTTAGCAGTTTGGTGATGGTAATGTATTTCAGCTGCAGATACTATTCAAATGTAGATACTACTTATTCTAAACATCTAACGACGTCAGAATATCGCGATGCTTTTGACAAATTCAATGACGTGACTTCTGCGTCAACACACAAATATTTTAAAGCCGATAAAAGATAATACATACTACTATTAAAATTTTTCAGAAATTAGCAACCGCACCAATATTTCATATCAAAATTTAGATCGCCATAAAATACCATATAATTAGATGTTTTTAAACGGAAAAATGTCATTTAGAAAACTTATGTGCATTCCTGTTAAGATGTTAAAAATTAAATTGCATGTAAGAATTCCGACTTCTTTGATTTTTGTGAAAAACATCACTTATAACAAATATATATGGCGGACTAAAAGATTGAAAATATGTTCAATCATGTCAATCCTTTAGATTGAAAATATGTTCATTGAAATTTTGTGTTTTAATTCAAAAAGTTTGTACTCAGGAGTTATTGAGGGCGCTGCTACGAATTTGATGTTATTTTAATTTTATTCAATATGGAGGAGAAAATAGCGGACTTGTATATTAAAAATATGTATTTTTCACTGAAGTTTTGTCAGGATAAATCAAAGTGGGTATTGAGGGGCTCTTTCAGAATCCGTGAATAATTACCTAGTGATGTGACATATCCTCAAATATACGAGAAAACCGTGATTTTTGCACATTTAGGTTAGAATATCTCGAAAACCTGAGCCATCAGAGCAAATTTGAAGGCAAATTCGGATTCACTACGTCGAAGATATTAGGAAAAGTATTCTCTGGTTTCTGGTAAAATATTTCGGCCGAATGTTGTCGGCCTGTGTAATCAAACGACAATTTATTGTCGCGTTAAAATTTCACAGAAAAAGGGTATCCCCCCATAAGTATGGTGAAATGCCCCCCCTTTTTTTATTTTCTTCGCATGATGAAAGTGTTTCTTAGGGCTAATTATGAAAGGTAGACCGAATTTTAAGTCCAAAAAATTTTCCTCTCAGCTAGGTATGGAAAAAACCCTATTTTTTACGTTTTATTTTTTTTCTCGGATTTTAACTGTCGAAAAAAATCTGAAAAAATTCATGAGTACAGAAAATATGATTAGTTTTATGTAAAATTTTTCAAGCTCATTCAAGGTCATTATGACCTCTAAAAAAATTATTCAAAATTTAAAAATCCCATATCTTTTAACCAAAAAAAAAGCTTCAGGCTCAGATTTTTAATATGTTATATTTTTAACTGTTTTTACTACCTCAATTTTTTTCCGATTATTTTGAGTGGTGGGTCATGCCCAAAAGTGCGAAAAATCAATTTTTTGTCCGTGAAACGACTTAAAATGGGCTTAAAATCATCATTTTATAGTGTCCTGATTTTTTCCTTGCACTAAAAGGACTCAAATGACTTGAAACAATTAAAAAATATAAAAACTACTAGTTTCGATAAGTGGAATTTTTTTTCTTACTATTTTTAGTGAACATATTTTTTAATTGTTTGAAGCCATTTGGGTCCTTTTTAGTGCAAGAAAAAATCAGGACACTATAAAATGATAATTTTAAGCCGTTTTATGTCGTTTCACGGACAAAATATTGATTTTTCGCACTTTTGGGCATGGCCCACCACTCAAAAAAAATCTGAAAAATTTGAGGTAGTAAAAAACAGTTAAAAATATCATATTAAAAATCTGAGCCTGAAGCTTTTTTTGGTTAAAAGATATGGGATTTTTAAAGTTTGAATAATTTTTTTATAGGTCATAATGACCTTGAATGAGCTTGCAAATTTTTTTTATATAAAATTAATCATATTAGCATAAAAAACCGATAAAAAAATAAAACGTAAAAAACAGGGTTTTTTCCATACCTAGCTGAGAGGAAAATTTTTTGGACCCAAAAATTCGGTCTACCTTTCATAATTAGCCCTAAGAAACACTTTCATCATGCGAAGAAAATAAAAAAAAATGGTGGGCATTTCACCATACTTATGGGGGATACCCTTTCCAGTTTAATTTCGCCTAGGCTACCTAGCAGGACGAACATTTCCCCAACGTTTTTCGTTGCCATGTTAACCGCTAAAAATAAGAGTATCCGATTGGTTTGAAGATATAGATGTGAAATTTTTACGTTCAAGACCCTTTCAAAATATGTTCAATTGAGCATTTGCACCGCTCTGTGGATATGTTATTAGATAACAGGGGACCGCCCCCTGTTATCTAATATTAGCCGAAGAAGTACCATAAAATATATTCAGCTCGAATTTAACCGAGGCGTTCTGTAAACGCAGTAAACTTTGATTAGTTAATAAAAGACGGTAGGCTAATTAAGTCGCATGTATGTGTTCACGTGTGCTCATGTCGCATCATAATTCAGCTGCTTTTATGTATACCACGTTCGTGAGCTAAATTCTCGGCTATAATTACGGATTCTGAGATTTTCCTGATGATTGTGACGATGAATACGTTTTGCCGACATGACTTTATTATGACTGTGTCTGACCCCTGTGTGCCTTTGACGTTATTCAATTGTGTGTTGCATAAAAACTCTTCTACCTTGCTTTTTATCACTACAATTATTATAATTAGAGTTCGTGCGAGCGCGGAGTGTAACAGGACCGTAGTCAGTTTATGAATGAAAATGTTAATATTTTCACAGAAACTATGTTGCATCATAGTACATTGTTAAATATTATTACTTATTACCAAGCGTGAATGTCACAGGGCCGACACTGTGCATGTCCTGCCCTTGACTCGTTGGTCTTCACAGCTCACAGCTGACTTGCATTACGAAAACTGCATCGCGATGATACGTTTCGTTTTTACGTATTCGCCGTGTGCTATAAAATAAATTATTAGTTGAGGGGAGAAGTGAATAAAGTGAGGTACCATGCCAAAGGTGAAAAGAAATAGACTGGAAGTATTCCAAACGTAGTTTTACAGTGATTCCGAGGGTTTTAGGGACATACGTATTCAAGGAAATGACCTTTTTTGTACTGTGTGTGAACGCATTATAAATTCTTCAGATAAAACTAAAGTAACAAGACATCTGAAAAGCCATGCCTCGTCCAGCGCCGACGATATTTAATTTTGGAAAACATATGTAAAGTTTTAGTTGGTACATATCAGGAGTTACCAGAAAATATATTATTATATAGTTCACTAGCGACCCGCCCCGGCTTCGCACGGAAATATAAAAAATGGTTATTGTGGGTTATCCCTAAGAGATAGACATATACCATCGAGGACTTTTTGTAGACCTTTTTAAAGTGTACAATAGTGTAGTACATTATTTTGAACTATCTCGTAGGGTTCAGCCAGCGTTTGCAATGTAAGCGCTACTATACTATCTCTATGTATACTATATCTACTATACTATGCATGTATTATATATATATATATATATATATATATATATATATATATATAAACCTTCCTCTTGAATCACTCTATCTATTTAAAAAACCGCATCAAAATCCGTTGCGTAGTTTTAAAGATCTAAGCATACATAGGTAGTAGATAGATAGATAGGGACAGACAGCAGGAAGCGACTTTGTTTTATACTATGTTATGATGCCTCAACAATTTCTCATACTGTTCATTGTCAACAGTAGACGTTGAACGACCCTTTTCCATACACAAATTAATATTAAGTGATAAACGTCGCCGTTTCACTCCAGAACACTTAGAAAAGCACATAATAATATGTTTTAACCATCGCCAACCTGCCATGGGAACCTTGTCTCAACACTGACGTTTGTCGGGTAAGTGTTGCCATTGTTACGTGTTATTTTAATTTATATAGGTATTTTATCCTTGACTTAACTGTACTATTCGGTAAAAATAGTACTATGTTGCTACATAATTTATGTAAACATATTAATATTTTCATGCGTTAACTGACTACGGTCCTGTTACACTCCGCGCTCGCACGACCTCTAATTATAATAAATATATGTTATAATATGAGTAGGGACCCATTTAGTTTTAAAACACGCTGTATTATGTATACCAAGTATGTACGAAGATAGGGTATCCTAAGTAAATTTTGATTGAAAAGAGATACGCGTTTCCAGTTTTCACTGTTGGAAATGGCACGATATTTGGAGTCATCGTTTAACATTTTTCACGTTTTAAATAGCCAAATAGATTTGAGAAATAAATAGGAAATTTTTAATCGGGACACCCTGTATATTTTCTAGAATGCGGTTTTCCACGTTTTAAATAGCCAAATAGATTTGAGAAATAAATAGGAAATTTTTAATCGGGACACCCTGTATATTTTCTAGAATGCGGTTTGGTATTTATTCTTTTAAAATTTTGACGTTAAAATAGTTTTTTGAACGTTATTAGTAAAGTCGGCAGATCCGGGCGCGGGTCATAATCGTACGCGTCATACTACTTACTACTTGTATGTGCAAAAACAAAATTCATGAAAACAATAAAATGTTGCAATTTAGAAAGAGATGTATTAAACTTACCCTGTTATTTACGTTGAATTGTGTGAAAACTTTGTGGGCCGCCGCGTTGTTTAGCCGGCTTTAGTTATTAGTACAGATCGGAGGTTAATAATGGATCCGTGTTTTACCAGGGGCGGCTCCAGGATACCACTACTAGTGCATTCCGAAATGTTAAACAGGTCTTACCTTATATTTACATGTGATGGTGATTGTTGTAGCCCAACTAATCGGTAAGCCGTGCAATAATGTGTCCATACTGCAAGTTGAGTTTCCATAAATTATCAATAACTGTTCAGGAGTTAAGCTCTAGAGCCTGTCACTTGTAGCTGCCTGAACCCATGTGCCCCGACGAGTCACAATAGGTTTCGCTGGTAGTGGTGTCCTTTGTAGAACGTCCGAAAACTTTTTTTCTGGATGTTGCTTTTACAAATATCTGTATCACATTCAATTGTATCACATTCAGTTGTATCACATTCAAGGCTGTCAACACTAGAGTAACAGTTTCCGCAATTCATGGCTTTTGCCTCATTCAGTCCCTCAACCACTACGCTAGGTATGTTCTGTCCTTTAACATTCATTGTTTCGTCAACGCTAAGCCGTATACGTTTATCGTGCAACTCCGAGACGATATTTTTTTGTATCCTCACATAGTGGTGCTATGTAAAATCGTCTAACACTTGTTTCTACAGGTAAACTAACTTCGCGTACTTTCAAGTCACAGCGTTCTGGACAACTTGAACTGAACTAGTTTGGCAAATGGAATATTACGCTACCGTACTTTTGACTAAATCCAAGTTAAATTGTCTTTGTCTGTCGCACACTCACACTACCACTTACACGAGCTTTATGTTTGCCTGTAGCGACATGCTGAAAAACATCTGCTTTTACGTGCCATATCAGTACACTGCCACAACGCTGTTCGACGTTTCATGCACACGAGTGATGGATCGATCAGCGCAAGTTAACTAATACTAAAAAAATACGTCATCAAAGTTGGCCGACCAAAAAAATATATTTCTAATTTTTATTTTAAATTTATAATCTTATTTAATTGTCAAGGCTCGATAATCAACCATTTCGTTCTGGAACAAATACGTTCCAGAGATGACTTTACCAGATCTCACAACGTTACGTAATTATCTACCAATTGTACGCAGTGATTAACTAAAGTGGATTAAAAGTGTATTAGAAATATACGGCTGTAGTTACGGCTGTTTTTGTCCCAAATTATTTTTGTATGAAAAAATCAGAAAATATTTTTATTTTCGTCTACTAACAATACTGAGTCGATATAATACTATTCCGTTTAGGGTAAAATCGACATCCCATCTAAAACATCCCATCTTCCTAGCCCCCCCCCCCCCCCAATCCTGAATATGCCGTCACTTGCTAACAGCGTTCTTGGGGAGATATGTCGCTTTCAAAGTTACATTTCCTTGATAAATTACCACACTACCACACTTAACTTTTAACTGTATATTCTCTCATTTGTCATTTTTCCCCTTTTTAACCCCCCCCCTCTCTAGGTCGGTGGTGGAGAGGGTGGTTTTACTATTTATTCGTTTGCGGGAAATATATGTAAATGCAAAATATCCAAGCTTGTTCACCAGACTTGACCAGGGTATCCTGGGGTTTTTGGGGTCGCTAATTCCGAACCCGAAGTCCGTTAGCCTGTATCACATCAAGTTTAAGGATATTTGAAGGTCAAATTGAAAAAAACGCTGACAAAGAAAACCAGAAACATAGATAAATACGTTTTTGACGTTTTTGAATTCGATTTCAGGCTTTATTGAATCGGTCGCTGTCAATTAGAAGTCATTTCCAAGGTCAAATCAATATTATGCTAGAATGAAGCTGAAGAAAATGCCCCATAATGAAATTTGAATCACTTTATGTATAGGTTTTTGAGGTAGCTCAATCAGGGGATTAACTAGAGGTAATTTCATGGTGAACTTAACATCACAAGATTGAGTTAAAAAACGCTTTGTATTTTCGTACAGTATATATAGGCATCTGGAATCGATTATTGAAATGAGGGGTCTCCAGGTCAACGTATGACCGTCAAATGACCTTGAACTTGATGTGATACAGCTTAAAGAACTTCGGGTTTTGAAACAGCAACCCCAAAAACCGCAGGATACCCTGGTCAAGTCTGGGAGCAAGCTTGGATTTCCTGCAAACGAACTAGTAAAACCTTCCTCTCCACCCCCCTAGAGGGGGGAGGGGGGAGGAAAAAAATTATAAAGGATTGCGGATACAGTTCAGCTCAGGAAATTCCCGTTTAGGGAAAATTTAGTATTATTTTTTAAATTTAGTATTAAAACTTTAGTATTATTAGCGCACATTAAATAATTGACTGAATATTGACTCAATAAAATCCTGCCATGCAATACGGCACAGACGACTTCCACGTACGTACACGGGAACACTCTAACAAATTCACAAATTCAACCGGAACGGATTGCACGTAGCCCGGCAAGCGTTTTAAAAGATGAAACACTTTTGTTAGCACAATTCTCTAATTGCAATTAAATTTAATGGGGGCGAATTCTTCCCCCCGAACACGCGACTGTTTAGTAACATCACATCGCGGCAGGCAACCGTTGTGTAAGTTTAATCTGTGTAGTGTTTTACGTTTGCATTCATTCACATGTAGTTATTCGGTTGGCCAGCGTATACGTGCAAAGTGGTTTATACACGAGTATGAATTTCAGTTGGGCGGTTGTTCTAATTAAAACATTCCCGCTGTCAAACGCACTTTGGGGCCGTTGCGCGGAGAAGTAATATTCACGGCATACGGTAAAAATATGGTTCGAGCGTTATATACAGAGTATCTCGCTAAGCTTCTCTCACAGTGGAAGTGTAAACGTTCAAATTATATTACCATTCGTTACCGCGCGTACCCATTGCTTCTCTTGCTGTTGACATATTGTAAAAGAGAGCTAACCAATTGTCAGGGAATTCTCCAAAGTGAGCGTGGTCAATATTTCGACACATAACCATGCACATAACATACACATAACCGACACATAACTACACCTATTCACTATTTTATTAACTGTTAACACCAAGAGACGCATTCTATTTAGGTATGTACTGTAGCATCTAGAAATGTTACAGAATATATGTATGGAGCATCACTAATAACAGGCACACAAAAAAATAAAAGCCGAGTGCTGGAAGGGTGTCCTATGTATTCCCATGCATTTTGACCCTCTCAACAACAAATCCAATGTCCGTTTTGTCCGATTGGCTCTCGAATTTTCCTAACCTCAAAAAAAACACCTTAAGAATGTCCGAAAAATATCAAACAAGTAAATAAAAAGCTTAAATGAGCTGACCTCCATTTACATACGCATTTTGGGGTGCTGAGACCGAATCTGAGGTCACAATTGGCCGATCAGTTGGGGATTTTGATATAACCTTAAAAAAACATCTTAAATATGCCCGAAAAATCTCAAACAAGTAAATAAAAAAGTTAAATCAGCTATACGTAATTTGAGGCACTGAAACTGAATATGAGGTCAGAATTAGCTGATCAGTTAGAAATTGTGACAAAACCTCAAAAAACACCTAAAAAAGACCGAAATTTTCGAAACAACATTTAGAGTTCTTGGTTTAAAGTGCTTTGTGTAACTTAATGTAACATATTCTAAGACAGTAACTTTACACAAAGAACTCTAACCTTAATATTTCTTGCCTTAGGAACTTAACAGTTTTCGTCTTAATTTATTATGAGTTTAAGTTTTTTATTTAAACTTCTTGTTCTTAGTTTGAAGGTCTTGGTGTAATGTTCTTGCCTTAGGTCATGTTAGGTTTAAAATTTTTGGTTAAAGCTTTTAATTTAGTTACTTTGGATTTTTGGTCATTTTTAAGTGTTTTTTTGAGGTTATGTCGAAATTCCTTGTAAATCGGCTAATTCTGACCTTAGATTCAATTTCAGCGTCCTATATTACGTATAGCTCATATATTGATATCATAGTGATGAACTCATATATCCTTTTAATTTACTTGTTTCGGATTTTCAGGCATTTAAGTTTTTTTTTTGAGGTTATGATGGAATTTCTAACTGATCAGCCAATTCTGACTTCAGATCCTGCCTCAGCACCCCAAAATAAGATTTTTCAAGCATTCTTAAGGTGTATTTTGAGGGTACGAATAATTCAAGAGCCAATCGGACAAAACAGACATCGGGTTTGTGAAAAAATGTTTGTACCTACGGTCGATTCTCCGTGGTAAAAAAGCACCTCACACGTGACAGTGGTTATGATTCAGAAGGCCTATGGTGCTAGAAGGCCAAGGCCTCAAAGTTGCATTAAACATTATTCTTAAACTGGTGATGCAGGAGCTTTTCGTTGATGACGTCTAGGGACAAAAATGCAGCTGTTCTAAAAATTGTGAACTTATGACTGAGAACCGGTAAAGAAATATTATTATATAAGAAGAATATATGTCACTTCTATTACAAAGACTAATTTCATAGTAATAATTCATTTTGAGGTATCTTTATGGGTGGGTATATTCCATCACTCTTAAAGTACAATACTTTTAAAACTCGCTTTTAAACGGACTCTATTTTATTTATATACGTACGTTGCCTGATATGGAGGCATATTCCAGGTTTTTTTAGTGTCGTCATATTTTCAAAATCATGAGTATCTGTAACAATGTAGCCATACGCTTAAGTACGTAAAGCTGATTTGGCGACGGTATCAATATAGGATTAAAACGGCCCCAAGTTGGAGCCTTGTGGTACTCCAGACGTTCCTTTATGCAATAATCTGTTGCGAGTATCGTAGACGAAGTGCCTTATAACGAAAAATTGCAAAACTTGGGGCTCGCGCTTTGAAGAAACCTTGTCTAGAACCAGCACTGGCTAGGTCGGTACGCGAGGGCAGGAGTCCCTCGAACGAATGAATATAATAACCGTTCGTGCGGCCAAAGGAGCGGAAATTTAGTTTCCTTTATTGATGCAGGAGACGACGCTGCGGTGTTCTCGTGGAGCGGCGCTGCTTCTCGAAACATATTAGCTTTTTAATGACGGCCATATTGTCCTCGAGATGCGCCGCGACGATAGCGTCAAACGTGTAATATATCCATTGCGCTAAGTGAGCCAAGATTATGGAATCGGATGCCATTTGGATGGGATATGATCAACTCAAATCGTCTTCGATATTCAAATGGCGAACGATCAAGACATTATGCATTACAAGAGATATAAAGGAATCTAATAAATACTCATCACAGGTCACCTGGTTAAAGTCCGTCCGTGTGACGTTGTCGAAATGTAATTTGGTTTGAAAATACCATTCGAATTTTAGTAATATGACCTCCACAGTAGTCACACAGTATCCATTATATAACTTTGACGATTCTAGCATACTTCAAGGTCATCTAAGCGAAAATTCAAATATACACGGTGGAGACTTTAACTGGAATATATTCGCTAGCGGGGTGGTGAATGATTTTTCAAAAAATTCCCGAGACACGTCAACTTTTAAATGTATTTACCTACATTTTGCAAGTAATGTGAAAAATATAGCCCTTCAGGGGTGGCTGAAACCACCCTCGACATGATTTTTTCAAATGCAACCCTATGGCTTGTGACCCCTCATTGTAAAGCTGGTGGAAAGAGGAATCCAACCCACTGATCAAATTTTAATTTTTAGTATGTTTGTAGGGTTACATACAATTAGTTGTTTGTAGGGTTGCAAACGTAATTTTATAGTTTAATTTATTTTTAACGCAACAATTTCGTACTCAAAATGTGTGTTGTTTAGTTTTGGAATGTAAACCTTACTTTTCATATGTCCCCACAAAAAAATTCCAAGCAATTTTTTGCCACAACTGATATTTGTTATTTTTTGCTAGTGTTTTTACACGGCCGCAAAGGGTAATTTAGTTTGTATGCTGTATTCAGAGTTTGAAACGAAGTGTTATTTCAAGTTGGTGAAAATGTCTTATTTAACTGAATCACTAAAAATCACTTTCACATAAAAAATGAAATTTTGATGATGATTGGATATGGTGATAGGGCGCGAACTCAATGCGAAGTTGTTCGCTTGTTTCGAGAAACGCATCCTGACTTGCCACCACTAAATCAAGGTACCATTAGTAAAATGGAGGCACAATATCGAGAGATGGGTCATGTCAGGAAAGTACCGAGTAAGAGGCAGGCTGTTGTTGATGACGACACGAAGTTGAATTTGTTGCTTGCTCTAGAAGAAAATCCAATCACTCCAGCCCGTCAACTGGCCCGTGATAGTAATCTTAATCACAAAACAGTTTTAAAAATACTTAAATATGAGAAAAAACACCCATATAAAATGCAAGCTGTTCAAGAGCTACTTGAAGATGATCCAGATCGACGAGTGGAATTTTGCGATTTATTGATGACTTGTATTGATCAAAACCAGTTATCTTTAGAGTGGATAGTTTTCTCTGACGAGGCTACTTTTACATTAAATGGGCAAGTAAATCGCCAAAATTGTCGTTACTGGGCCGAAGAGAACCCCCATTGGATGAGAGAACTTCATACTCAGCGCCCACAGAAAACTAATGTGTGGGCCGGAATAATACAAGATATAATTGTAGGACCATTTTTCTTTGACGACACTGTTAATGGAGCAAGATACTTGCGTTTACTCCAGCACGAACTAATGCCAGTGCTATGTCATTTATTTCCAAACCCCTTAAACCCTAACTTGACCGACGAGAGGTTATGGTTTCAGCAAGATGGGGCCCCACCACACTATGCTGCCATTGTTCGTCAGTATCTGGACAGAATTTTTCCCGATAGGTGGATTGGGAGGCGAGGTAATATCGAGTGGCCAGCAAGATCTCCAGATCTTACACCACTGGATTTCTTTTTGTGGGGGCATCTTAAAAGTAGGGTTTACATTCAGAAACCCAACAACATAGCAGATCTGCAGGAAAGGATAAGAGAGGAAATCAGAAAAATAACACCGCAAATGTTGCATAATGTAAGGGACGAAACCTACCACAGACTGGGATGCTGCCAACAAGTGAATGGTGCACATTTTGAACAATTGTTACGTTGAAAATAAATTTAATTTTTAAATTGTTTTAATTGTATGCAACCCTACAAACATACTAAAAATTAAAATTTGATCAGTGCGTTGGATTCCTCTTTCCACCAGCTTTACAATGAGGGGTCACAAGCCATAGGGTTGCATTTGAAAAAATCATGTCGAGGGTGGTTTCAGCCACCCCTGAAGGGCTATATTTTTCATATTACTTGCAAAATGTAGGTAAATACATTTAAAAGTTGACCTGTCTCGGGAATTTTTTGAAAAATCATTCACCACCCCGCTAGCGAATATATTCCAGTTAAAGTCTCCACCGTGTATAATAATCAATATGGCGGACAGGATGGGGTGGGGGAGGGATCACGCATCGCTGATCTTGAGGTATACCAGAATCGGTCAATATAACTACTACAAGAATTCAGTAAAGTTTTTTAATAAGACTCGCCACAGGTTACCTGATAAGCGCCTTGGTGTCTCTAACGTCGCCGAAATGTAATTTGGTTACAAAATGTCACTACTTGTATTATGCTTTTACTTATTAGTATGCTTTCCACTAGTTGTATTATATCAACTTCAAGATCACCTAAAGTCACACAAGGTCATCCTCGCCCCACCTCAAGGTCACCCTGCACATCTTCAATACCGTTGAATATGTTTTCATTATGATTACGGTTATTTTATATGATATAATAAATATTATGGACAGGATTATGGGGTATTCCTCCTCCTCCTCCTTCCTCATAGGTGACCTTGAAGTTGACCAGAATAGGCACAGTACAACTACTTTGTACTACACATCAACATTCAACTTAAAGTAATGTTTACTTGCTTAATAAGTTTTTTGAAGAGAAGAGAAATAATCCCAGACCATCAGTTTGGATTCCGTAACAAACATGGAACAATAGCACAAGTTCATAGACTAGTCAACTAAAAAGAATCTGAACACCAAAAGATACTGCTCTGCAGCCTTTTAGATATATATCCAAGCCTTTGATAGAGTGTGGCACAGCGGCTTCCAAATCAAACTAAAATAACGTTTTCCTCATTCGCACTATTACTTAAGCATGACTTGAGTAGTTACTCAACAGGTCCAGTGACAGATACTTCCTCGTGAAACGGGGGAGTGAATACACCTATATGCAGGCATTCCTCAAGGTAGTGTTAAAGGGCAAATGTTATACGTCCTGTATATATCTGACGAGTCAACAACAAGAAGCACTACTATACCAACATACGCTCATGATAATGCTGTCTTAGCATTTGACACCAACACACATCAACCTCAAGAAATCTGCAAATAAACGCCAGCAAAATTGAACACTGGCTAAACGCATGGTATATTAAGGGTAATGAAACCAAATCTACCTATACTTTGTACAAAATAAAAACCGATGCACCTCACCGATGATGCTATTAAATGAGTGCAGTGATACCATCACTGAATTATATTGAAAGAAAATCTGTAATGGAATGTTTTATTGAATTTTAAATTTCGCGCTTGGTATTCGTTGTTATGCAGTTGGCAGCAGATCCGAAGTTGCCGTGTTGTATTACTTGACATTTGTTTGACAGTTTGAAATTATATCAATCTTACATTGGCTTTAATAGTGGTTTGTATGTTTTTAGTAGTGTTCGGTTGTTTTTTTGAGCTTCAAACTTTTATCTTGCATTGAAAAACTTATTTTCAGAACAAAGTATTATACTTGTCAGACATCCGTTTGCGAAATGCCAAAACAGTTGTTGCCAAGAGTTAACCATCTATGATACGCTATTTTGAAAAAAGAACGAGACAATAATGGTCCATTGCTATCCTTAACAGCTGTTATAAAGGTAATTTAAACATAAAATTAAAATATTAATTAAAACCACAGTCTAAAGTTTGAAACTTGAATATTTCTACTGTTAAATATATTTCGCAAAAAAAGCAAAAAACAATGAACTTTTAAAATGACCTAGAAAGTGCAATCGTACTAAGATGGTTATGTTATAAATATTGTAGCATTGAATACAAGTGTTATTCCTAACATTTATAATAATAATCGATATTTATGTACAAAAAACTACACTGCACTATTTGTAACCGCAAGTTTGTGCGAAAATCTTTAATTTATTTACATATTTTTATTTTTAATTTCAACTTCTGTTACTACATGTCTACTAATTTTTCCTCTCATAAAAAACATCTTTACTTTACTTTATATGTTACATTATATTTTTACTACTGAACTACTGAGGTACTACTACTGAACTACTGAACTCTTTTATTGAGTTACTAATCGGTTAGGCCGGGAATTTTTTTTTCAATTTTGAAGGTGACCCATCGCTCCAAAAATCTTAAAATGCTAATTAAAAATGTAGTAGTTTAAATAAAAAAGAAAATTGGCGTGGCACCTTATAACAGCAAAAAAAATATGATGAACTTAATTTTTCAATATTTATTTTTAAAAATTGGGTATGATACCCCGTAGATATTTAATATAGTATATTATATATAAATATAAAATATTTTTTTTAATAGTTCGAAGCAATGTTTTACATGAGAGTATTTTTTTGGAAGGCTAGAGTAGAAGGTGATTAAACAAAGTCCTGACTAAAATAGGTATCAAACAAATTCGTATTTTCCGTTATAGGGGCGAGAGGGGGAAAATATGAGGCTATATAACCAACTATAAACTTTTTTAGCACCAGGCACATGTATATAACTTCGAAATTTGTCAATCTTTTTGTGGCCGATTGGACTATATTATCATGGGATATCCTCTTGATTCAAGAAACTTGGTAGTATATGTAACACACAAAGGCAAAATAAACTCTAGATTAAAATTTATATAATGTAGATTTAAATAAACGCTTAATACTCATTTGGCAGATTGCAGAACTCACGAGGGGTCATAAAAATGTTTCCTTAATTTTGCAAAACAAGTTATTGAATTATTTTTCGAAAATAGAAACTGTAAAAGCTGCCAGTCAAGAAACGTGGATTCTCCTACGGCACTTTCCAATAAGAGAATAACTAGGGAAGGCGGAAGCAGAAAGTAAATGTATTAGGTCGAGCTTAAAGTTATGCTTTTGAAATTGCCTAAGATTCTGAGACCCCTTAGGTAGAATTAGGTATGTATATTTAGTGGACTACGTACGTTAGCCCCAAGGAAATCGTTTTAACTGGTAGGACAGCAAAGGAACAGCCGGAAACTATTTCACTAATACGGAAATTGAACCATCGGCAGCGGAAACAGTCATAGTTTGAGCGTTCTATATAATTATTGGGGCCTAGTTGAATTATGGTCATTCTGATTTAGAGTTTATCCAATTCACGAAACGCAATAACAGGAGGACGACCGATGCTGAGCTTCGTTGTGGGTTTGATAATAGTCATATAATAGACGTTAGTTGATTAAAACTAATAAAAAATGTAATAAGCAACGTACAGTTAGATGTATTTAAGAAATTCTTTAATGTATGCCACAGTTCACTATCATGAGTTCTGATTATAAACGACACTGTACACTACACGAATTCTGGTTTCCTGAATCTATTCGCGGATGATACTTTAATTGCAATGGCGCACAGTGACTTAAACGTAGCCTTAAGAAGAATAAAGAGAGAAAGAAATAAAATTTCAAAAAAATTGTATTTCTTTTCTAGAATAGCAAATTCCTTATCAATTATGACATGTATAACTGTATATAAAAGTATCATCCAACCCCATTTTGATTACTGTGCGACAATATTGTATATGTCAGATAAAAATTCCATATCAGCATTACAAAAATTACATAACAGAGGGATGCGACTAATTTTGCGGTGTAATAAATATACTCCAATAAATTTAATGTTAGAATGCCTTCAGTGGATGAATGTAGAAAAAAGAATAACATATATGACATTAATATTTATATACAAAATTGTACATAATATGGTACCAGCATACTTAACTGACAATCTAACATATATAAATGAAATACACGATTATGTAACACGGAACAGAGAAAATATTTATTTGGAAAGAACTAGAACTAAAAAGATTATGAAGTCGCTATTTTATAAAGGAGTTAGTCAGTATAATACATTACCTAATTATGATAAAGAAAGTCCATCACTTAATATTTTGAAAAGACGAATTTTAGAATGGCTCAGATAAGGATATAACTATATTTTAAGGTAAATATTTGAATTATTGTATGTGTTCTTGTTTATATATTATGTTTATATTTATGTGCTCATGTAAATGAGTGTATATGCGTGTGAATATATATAATTTGTATATAAAGAAATAACTGTTTGTATATTAGGCTTGCCTATTTAAATAAATTATCCTTCTTCTTCTCCTTCTTCTTCTTCTTATTCTTATTCTTCTTCTTCTTTTTATTAAACAAGGACAAAGTTGCTTTTCACTGTTCGGCTTTATGATAAACGCATGTTTGTATGTGAGTATGCACGTATTTCTTGTCACCAGGAATTCAGGCAAGACATGCGGACCGGTGAACCACAATGTTAAAGTATTCTGAGATGTAGGTTAGTTCTTCAATCAGAAACTGTGTATCCTGAATGAGCCTGGTTTGGTCATCTTGGATACTTTCAACAGCTATTTGGTTGATATATTCGTTGTGTGACTCAATTAAAATGTTTTAAATCACGCTGGATCGATTTTAGTTGGTCGTTGGCCTGTCTCTCCAAGCTTCTCAGAAATTGCTTTGGTTCTTCTCGAACGCAGTATTCAGTTGTTTCGTTTTTGATAACTTGTTGCAGATGCAGATAACTTGTTGCAGACCAGATTACATAAATATGTAATCTGGTACCTTTCGCTTTCGCATCTTTGAAGTTCAATAGTGGCTGCTGATGATCTGAATTATTGAGATCTATATACGCCTTTTTAGTTATATATGCATTGGTGTTTTAACCATGATCCTTATACAGTAAGAGTTACGATACTGCGTACATAGGAGGATATTAAATATATATTAAATTATAAAGTACAAAAATAAAGTACATAAAAATAAAGTAAAGTCTATCTTTAAATTAATTATTATTCAAATTAACATATCAATTCCCCTTCATTCTGTTATGTACGCATTAGGGTGATTCGTACTCTAGATCTGCTTCTTGCTAGAAACTCATTCAGAACATCAACGTCCGCCCTATGCTTGTCGATGTTCACATTGGGATATCATTGCCCTTATTCCTCTGGTTGGGGTTGGGCGTAAATACTTGCTGCCTATTCAATTCAAGAATAAATGTTGATGCATAATACAAACCCAAATGTACTTTTTGTAAGCCGTTTGTATCATCTAAATATTACATTGTTGTAGAATATTGTCGACACCGGAAATTATGTCACGTGCTTTGTATACATGTGTAAGCTTTGCAATGTAACCCTGGGGGTTTGTATTGGCAGCTACCCCTAGAGCTTACAGAACGTAGCTCCAGCCAGCTCAGGGGGAGAAGTGAGTACGTGATTTCCTTGTTTTTATAAAAACCGTAACCTGAAAACAGTTTATTGGGCGCCAGCTAATGAAAAGACAACACTACTATTAGATTAACATAAAAGTGATATACTTAAAAATTCAGGTACATATATAAGCGCTGCAAAAATTGTATACAACTTGTAACTTTCGAGACAATAGTATCTAGCTCTGACCAACAATATTTTAGAATGGTAGATGGAGCACTTCTTCTGGCAAGAACGTAAATACGGAAGGAATTTACCCTTGTTATCCTGGGGAGAGGAGATTTGGTGGTCTGTTGTCTGGTAGTCTGTAGATGACTTAAGCACACGGCTTGGTGACTACACGTGCACGGCTTGGTGACTACTCGAGTCAGCTGGTCAGCAATACCTTCATCAAACGAGGGGATCCACAGACTCATTCTCTAAGACAGCTTCCACGGGTACTCCTTCCTTCTGAGGTCAATGGCTTAACAGGGGAGCATGAAAAGTTCAAACAAGAAATAGTAATAGAGCTAGACTTGAGGTTTAGTTACAACAATATAGTAGAAAACTTACAAATTTTGCAAACACAGCATACAAGTATAAAAATATTAATTTAAAATTAATCAGTCGAAACCTATATATCTAAGATATTAATTACATTAAAATTCAAGTACTATCATGATACCAAAATTACAGAGGACACCTGGTATATGAAACCAGAGTACCAAGGTTAACAATTAAGTAAAAATTTTGTTTAACAAGATAAAATTATGCTATTATCTGAGATAAAGGTAAATTAATCAAATAAATATACCAAAAAATATTATCACACACAGCTAGAATTCGTTATTCTACCAAATATTTCTCAACAGAAATAACCAAATATCCAACGATTGTCGAAAATAAAGTCAGATTATTATAACATTCATCAAACCAAAGATATCGTTAAATCACCCACTTACCTCTAACCTCTAGAACGTTCGTCTCTAAACTGAAATGTCCAACGATTATCGAAAATAAAGTCAGATTATTATAACATTCATCAAACCAAAGATATCGTTAAATCACCCACTTACCTCTAACCTCTAGAACGTTCGTCTCTAAACTGAAATGTCTGCCGTTTTACAAAGCTGACATTCAAAATCTCACGACTGCGCAAAGCATAGAAGCCAAAAGTATGTGTAGAAGGTACATCATAGAGTCTATTATAGTATCTATAGAAGCACGTACCAGCTGAAGTGAGACAACGGATTCAAACAGATGCTTACCCTTTTCCTTTTAAAGCATAATACATACCTGATAAAGGCGAGTGTAACGAAATTATCTAAAATTTCGTTATCTAATTATTTAAACGAATTAACTAAAATTTCGTTACAGCTTAGGTATCTAATTATTAGAACCATGTGCTTATAGTAGGTCACCAACTGTAGAAATCGTTCTCACCGTTCTTCATGCCGGTTCTTCAGCAGGTGTGCATCAATAATCCTTCCCTCTGATGCAGGTGGAGACGACATTGGATCTCGCCTTCCACAAGTTCTTCCTGTTGATTGTCGAACTTCTCTTGTTGGTATAGTATCTGGCTGTCTTCTCTTTTTAATCCCCAATTTTCGGTACTTTCAATTTTAGTCAACTGACGATGTCAAATAGTTGACGAAATGCTTGCGTTGAATTAAACCGTTGTGTTTTAAACTTGAATAAATGCATTTAGGGCGGGCACGTTCGGTTATTCGACGACGCTGTACGTTCGATTCGGCCGCAATAAAAAACAGTTTAATTTTCACCGAATGCGGCGCATTAGTCACGGTTTGTAATGGCGGAAATAATGGTGCGTGCGGGCGATTTTTCTTTCGGATGTCCGAGCTTCCGGAAGAATCGATGGCGGTCAGCCGAACCCGAGGCTGTTGCTCCTGATAAATTAACGGTCCCGAATTCGCAGTAATGACTCCTTTCAGAAGGGGCGCTGCAATTAGTGGGGAAAATTGCTCTTATTCGGACGCGTTTGCTGCCTCTCCGCCCGATCGCGTCATAGAGAGATTTCGAAGCGTCGCACTGCGAAGCGAAACCTCAATGTCATCTAAAAAATCCGAAAAATGAAAATGGAAATTACGACCTGAAATATTTTTCTGCCAGACAAAAGACTAAAATCTATTTTATATCCTAGAAATATAACACTGGCCGATACAATTCAAAAATGTCGAGTCTTTTGGATAGCACACTTCAATTTCCATGTATTTTTGTATGCTGAAAATGAATTTGATATTAAGAAACACGTCCACTGTGTAGATTTTGCGTAAAAGACTATTTTAAGTGACGAAAAGGGAGTATTCTACCTATATGCACTGGAGACGATTCTGGGACATGGTGGTAGGGTAAAGACGTAATGCGTCATGCAAATCGAGAAGTTTTTTCCATTGATTTCTTGATATGTCAAAAATATATGGAAATTTAAGGGTCCTATCCAAAAGACCCGACATTTTTGAATTTTGTCGGTCAGTGTAATATTTTCAAAACGTTAATTTACTAAGTTAGACAACTGCGAGTGGTTGTTTCGGTCTCTGATCTATAGTGATATACACTGAGTATACACTAACTGGATAGGCACTAGGATGTACGTGGGGGGAAATTTTGAAAGGCCGCCATTTTTGTAACGCAGTAAGGAAAATAATTCGCAATCATCACATATCGGCGCGTATTTGGATGCGAGCAAATTATGTGAATTAATAAATCTGATTATGGAGTGGACTCATGATGTTAACAAAACTTCTTTATAGTGTATCTTCTTTATAGTGTATTATAATTATTTTACTTTCTATTAAGCATTCAGTGATGTTTTAATGAAAGAAATATCGGTGCAAAATGAACATTTTAGAAATTAAAAAAATAGAAAAGAGAAAAAGAAAGGCTCATATTGTGGTAATATGGAATAAAATACTTTAAAGCCTTTGTCATCAATTATTTATTTGTCCATTTTACATGTTTAAATATGACTCTACAGTATATTTTCATTTCACAAATAATTCAGTTTGTGAGAATTTTCTTTTGCAGTATACACAACAATTGTAGGGCTAGCCGAACTTGGTAGGTACAATGTTTTTTTCTCAGTCTGACCGAAAATTCAGTCCGTTCAAAACATTCTTCAGAGAAATGATCAGAACACAAAACGCTCTATAGTGTAGGCACATAGCTTTGCAGCCCATATTTTGCACCCATGCTTTTAATTGGATTAAATATTTTAGAGGAAATATTAATAATAAGAAATAAACAACATTTCTTCAAAATTTCTACAACTACATACTATTCTATTAACTCAAAATGTTTGTCTTGACTTTTTCACCGACTCAACACCACAATATGCACACTCAACTATTACAATGTTTACAATATATACAAATACGAATAGCTGATCGCACTAACGCTGAAGCAGAGTTCCTTACTGTCTAACAGAATGGCTGCTCTTCAAACTCACTGAATTAGGCGGAGTGGGGATTATTCTACTGCCTATCTAGTTAGTATTCAGAGCAGTGGTTTCGGTATGTGCAGTGCAGCCGCCATTTTGTTTTGAAAAACAACATTTTTTTTTAATTCTTCATTCTTATCTTAACAAATATACAAAGTTTTGTAATGATTAAATAAAACCTTCTTGGTAAAAAAATGTTTTTAATGCGTAATTTTAGCCCGTCTAATTGTATTTACCCCCTTAAGTTGGTTAGAGTAAAATGTTACTGGAGTTGGTTATCATAATAATAATACTCATCCTATAATCATTCAGAAGAGTAACCCCTGAGGCCCTCAGAATTATTCTTACTGTCTCATTATTATTTGCATGGCGTCCTGGACGTGATTTAAGATTATGTTCGTAACGCATTTGTTTCACAGTCCTGAGGAAACCCAGAGAACTCGGAACATTACCAAATCTAGGGCAAGTATACAGTACACACCTATGTAGTGTAAGTACACACCTATACTAGTGTATTAGCGTCTATGTTGCATATCAAGTCCTGACAGAGAAAGCGAAACATTTATAAAAAATCCTCTTCCCCGTCCGGGACTTATTTTAAAAATTTTGACAACTAACGAATTTTGATAATAACGAATAATTAGTTTTTGAAACGAATACACGAAATAATCCCTATTAGGACATTATTACGAGAATACGAAAGAACGTTTACGAATGTTTACGAATCACTTTTTTGTATCAGACTAATAAAATAAACTGTAAAATATGAAAAAAACGAAACAAAAGTTAAGATTGAAGGGTCTTAGAAAAGCCAGAAAAACGCGTTCATTTTTATTTTTCTCTTATTATTCCTGCGACTGCGATTCCGAGCTCTCAGACAAATTTATTAAGCGTTGTTGCGCCTCTCCGCTGTGCCATCATCCGATTAATTTTAATTTTAACGATGCCTAAAAGTACCGCACCCTGATACTCCGTTCGGAATTTTTATGCAGCCCCTGGAAATACTATCATTTTAAGGGCGCAACTTCGGTTTAATTGTGTTTCTTCGTTTGCAAGTCGGCTCCCATCCTGGGCGTTTTTTTACGCGAAACTTTTTATATAAGGCGGGTAATTCGCCGCCTAACTTCCCGGCAAATATTATTCTTAGGTAAACTCACTTCATATAGCCAAGATGTTGGCGGAATTTAAATTAGACATTATCTCCGAAAGAGTCCGACAAACAAGCAATTAACGTATTATTAAAATAGGACGCTGCAATTATTTCGGTTTACTAATTTCTCCGGTAAGTTTACGTTGTGTGGAGTAATTTACCATACAAACAAATGTTTCGTAGAATTCGAGATATTATTCTAATACGCTCATGCAAGTCAAATTCCGAATGTGAAGAATTAATTCTGTCAGTATCTTCCATTGGCTGTGTAGCATTTTGCTTGTTACTCTCTCGGTGTAATTTATCTTGCTATTATATACCCATTTTGCTGGATATGGCTCTATACACGGTGGAGACTTTAACTGGAATATATTCGCTAGCGGGGTGGTGAATGATTTTTCAAAAAATTCCCGAGACACGTCAACTTTTAAATGTATTTACCTACATTTTGCAAGTAATATGAAAAATATAGCCCTTCAGGGGTGGCTGAAACCACCCTCGACATGATTTTTTTCAAATGCAACCCTATGGCTTGTGACCCCTCATTGTAAAGCTGGTGGAAAGAGGAATCCAACGCACAGATCAAATTTTAATTTTTAGTATGTTTGTAGGGTTGCATACAATTAAAACAATTTAAAAATTAAATTTATTTTCAACGTAACAATTGTTCAAAATGTGCACCATTCACTTGTTGGCAGCATCCCAGTCTGTGGTAGGTTTCGTCCCTTAGATTATGCAACATTTGCGGTGTTATTTTTCCGATTTCCTCTCTTATCCTTTCCTGCAGATCTGCTATGTTGTTGGGTTTCTGAATGTAAACCCTACTTTTAAGATGTCCCCACAAAAAGAAATCCAGTGGTGTAAGATCTGGAGATCTTGCTGGCCACTCAATATTACCGCGCCTCCCAATCCACCTACCGGGAAAAATGCTGTCCAGATACTGACGAACAATGGCAGTAGTGTGGTGGGGCCCCATCTTGCTGAAACCGTAACCTCTCGTCGGTCAAGTTAGGGTTTAAGGGGTTTGGAAATAAATGACATAGCACTGGCATTAGTTCGTGCTGGAGTAAACGCAAGTATCTTGCTCCGTTAAGAGTGCCATCAAAGAAAAATGGTCCTACAATTCTATCTTGTATTATTCCGGCCCACACATTAGTTTTCTGTGGGCGCTGAGTATGAAGTTCCCTCATCCAATGGGGGTTCTCTTCAGCCCAGTAACGACAATTTTGGAGATTTACGTGCCCATTTAATGTAAAAGTAGCCTCGTCAGGGAAAACTATCCACTCTAAAGATAACTGGTTTTGATCAATACAAGTCATCAATAAATCGCAAAATTCCAACCATCGATCTGGATCATCTTCAAGTAGCTCTTGAACAGCTTGCATTTTATATGGGCGTTTTTTTCTCATATTTAAATATTTTTAAAACTGTTTTGTGATTAAGATTACTATCACGGGCCAGTTGACGGGCTGGAGTGATTGGATTTTTTTCTAGAGCAAGCAACAAATTCAACTTCGTGTCGTCATCAACAACAGCCTGCCTCTTACTCGGTACTTTCCTGACATGACCCATCTCTCGATATTGTGCCTCCATTTTACTAATGGTACCTTGATTTAGTGGTGGCAAGTCAGGATGCGTTTCTCGAAACAAGCGAACAACTTCGCATTGAGTTCGCGCCCTATCACCATATCCAATCATCATCAAAATTTCATTTTTTATGTGAAAGTGATTTTTAGTGATTCAGTTAAATAAGACATTTTCACCAATTTGAAATAACACTTCGTTTTAAACTCTGAATACAGCATACAAACTAAATTACTCTTTGCGGCCGTGTAAAAACACTAGCAAAAAATAACAAATATCAGTTGTGGCAAAAAATTGCTTGGAATTTTTTGTGGGGACATTTGAGAAGTAAGGTTTACATTCCAAAACTAAACAACACACATTTTGAGTACGAAATTGTTGCGTTAAAAATAAATTAAACTATAAAATTACGTTTTAATTGTATGCAACCCTACAAACATACTAAAAATTAAAATTTGATCAGTGCTTTGGATTCCTATTTCCACCAGCTTTACAATGAGGGGTCACAAGCCATAGGGTTGCATTTGAAAAAATCATGTCGAGGGTGGTTTCAGCCACCCCTGAGGGGCTATATTTTTCACATTACTTGCAAAATGTAGGTAAATACATTTAAAAGTTGACGTGTCTCGGAAATTATTTGAAAAATCATTCACCACCCCGCTAGCGAATATATTCCAGTTAAAGTCTCCACCGTGTATAATGATTTTGATATTACACATGAATGAGAATGTCGTTGTAAAGGGCTCCCCATATGACGTAATTGTAAAAAAGATTTGGTATCGACCAACGGAAAATTATGATTGAGCTTTTAATGCTAAGACTGTTTAAACTCTTGAGTCGGAGTAATGGGAAAAGAAGATGGATCGGTGCATGTCATAATAATCAAGATAAATAGTTAGGACCTACCAGATGCAATAGCGGACTCTAAGTGCCGTCAGGAAACTGTTCATTTCTTAAAAAAGTACTGTAACGGGTACACCTTTTTTGTGGTGAGTGGACTAACGTTTTAACTTATATGCGAGGTGTGTAAATTAATTAATGAGACTGATTTTTTTTTTTAATTTTTATTCATATAGAATTAAAATTCAGTATTGTCTCCTTCAAAATAACTTCCTTGGGAAGCCATACAGCGCTGAGGACGGTTCTTCCATTCCGCAAAGCAGTGCTGGAACTCATATACTGGAATAGCCTTCAGCTGGTCGGTTACAGCCGTTTGAACGTTTTCTATGATCCCAATATGACGTCCCTTGAGGTGATTTTTCAATTTCGGGAAGAGAAAAAGTCATAAATACTCAAGTCAGTCGAATAAGGAGGCTGAGGAGCCACAGGAATGTTTTTACTGGCTAAAAACTCGTTTACTAAAATAGCTGTGTGACAAGGCGCATTGCCGTGATACAACATCCAGTTATTCTTAATGTTTGGTCTCGGACGCATGACCATTTTTCGAAGTTTTTCAATAATCTCTCTGTAAAAGTGTTAATTTACTGTTTGGCCTAGAGGCACAAACTCTTTGTGACCAATTCCCTGGCTATCAAAAAATCAAATCACCATGCATTTGATCTTCGACTGGCTCATTCTTGCTTTTTTGGGCCTTAGAGAGCTTGAAGTGTGCCATTCCATGCTTTGGCGTCTGGTTTCCGGGTTGGACTCAGACACCCAAGTCTCATTACCAGTAATGACAAGTTCCATAAATTGAATATCATTTTCAATCAATTCCAAAAAGTCAAGATCCGTTTTTCTCTTGATGTCCTTTTGTTCCTGCGAAAGTTTTTTTGAACCAATTTTTGCGCAATTTTTTATCATTCCCAATTCGTTAGTCAAAATCTGATGAAAAGTGGTGCTATTTAAATTTAACTCTTCCCCGATCATTCGTGTCGTCTACCAACGATCTGAATGCACAAGATCCCGTATTCTGTCGACATTTTCATCGATTCTTGAAGATGAAGGCCTTCCGCTGCGTGATTCATCTTCAATCGACTCTCTTCCTTCTGAGAATGCCTTAAACCACCGAAAAACCTGGGCTCTTGAAAAAACAATGTCTCCGTAGACGTGTTGAAATTTTGCAAAATTATCCGTTCGCTGTGTCCAAGTCTGAAGCAAAACCTGATAACACACCGTTGCTCAAAATTTATGTCACTCATTTTTAAAACGCACTAGAAAAAAAACGGTTTACGAAAACAGTCACAAAGAACAAATAAATGACTCTAACAAGTTCAAACTTGTACTGAAGGTGCATTACATGTTATCCTACCGCCCTTCCAAGTTCCGTCTCCGCAGTGTTACTAGATCGGGCGCTGCGTTGCCAGTCTCATTACTTAATTTACACACCTCGTAGATACACAATTTCTCAAAAAGGGATTGCAAAGGCCACGTACTAAGTGTTATCACATTCCTTTCGCACTCTATCGCGTTTACGTACCATGTCGCTAAACTAAAGCTTCTCCCATATTTTATCTACTCATGTTCTCGTGGCCAATGATAACGTGGTATGCCAGAACATTGCGTTCGCATGAAAATAGAATACAATAAATTCAATAAACGAGAGGGTTAATTGAAAAAAGTTCTAAATGTGCTAGGATCTCTTACATAGTGAAATACTGCTATGTCACTAAAATTTAATTGGCTAATCTATCAAACTACAGCGAATGTAAACACTAATCATAATATTTACGTATTGAATCGGGCGTGTTTGTTAAATGTACGCAAATATTTGACCGGCTATTTATAATCGTACTCATTGTTCTTCTGATATTGCATACATATAGTGATTGTTCTCTTTTGTGTAGAGTTACGTACAAAATGTTCATTATTTCACATTCGACGTAATATTCCATGCGGGTAATTCGTTTCAATCCTGCTACGTTCGAAATAAATATAGCAAATATATGTATTTAGCATTAGATACGCCAGCGAAATTATAGGACTAAAGAAAGCTTGGTGTATTTTAGTACATTATATTTATAAGACAAAGAAAGACAATACAAAAGTAATGAAGACATATACAAATAAAGGCAATTCAAGTTAAAGAAGGACGGAGCAAAAGAACAGCCACTAACAGGCCAAATTAATAAATGTCGACTTCGAAACGCATTGTCCAATAGCAATTGAGGTCCCTTCTGTATCTCGCATTGTTTGCGAAATGATCTGAGATTGGAGTATTTGACGTTAAAGCTCCTTCTAGTTATACGGTTGAGATACACTGTCAATCCAATCATCCAACAACTCTTCAATCTTCAATATATTTTGGATTACAATCTGGTGTCAAAGATATGCACACATCATCTCGGCATAGGTTGGTTGTATGCAATAAAACACTAGAGAGTGAGATGATATAAACATTTCTCAAATCTCAAACTCTCAATTCTCAAAATCTCAAAAAAGATAAGAAGAAAAGATCTTAAATTCAAGTCAAAGATAATATAAACAAAGTTCTCTCCACTGGTGGTGGATCATCGAGCACTCTTGTATTATCACCATTTTTCTCATTGGAATAATTATAACTGTTATTGGTGTTTTCTCGGTATAAAATTTCAAATGAGATTGTGATCATTCATATATAAAGAGAACGTCGTTGCTGCGGAATGATGGCTTGAGGGACTTCAAGTTCTATTATTAGAAATCTGGGATATTATGATATGAGCTTCAATAAATAAAGGAAATAGCGAAATGGGTTACCTATTTTCAAATAAATAATTCAAGGAAAAAGTAAAAAAGAAACACAAGTCTGATAACAATTTGAAACAAAACTGATAACAATTTGAAAGTAGGTATAAAAAATACTGCCATTCCTTTACAAATAAAAATAAAAATCCAAATGTGGGGCTCAAGCTCAGCCTTTTAAGTTCTGGTAATAGTTTTTTTTGTGATTACCTTAATTTGTGTTATTTTCACCAAACTTAAAACGTAATATATGTATGTGGGGAATTTCAGGAAACGTGCCTTTCGAAATTAACGTTTCATATACCATTCTTCAAAAGATATGTAGACGACATTGTAACTATTCCAGAAATAAAAGACTCAGAAAGTTTACAAACTTTCAACAGTTAAATAATGAATCTCAAGATAAGACTCTACCATTTCTAGACATTTTGCTAATTCGCAATGAAAACAACAAAATAATAACCTACTGGTATATGAAACATAAATACAACACACACATAGAATTCTGTAAAAGATAGCATTTTTACTCCAACCATACTTTAATTTAAATTTAATATCATGAAAAACTTAACTATAACAGCAATTAACTTGACACATGATATGTTTCACCAAAAATATTCAGTTGATTGGAACACTATTAAAACAAAATGGATATCTGGAACAACTGGTTAAACAAATTATCAATGACGTGATGAACAAAATAACACAGAATAAGAAAGACAACAAAAACGTTGTTGTTGAAAATAATAAAAAAAAAGATATACCTACTTCAAGGTACTGTATATATACATACTTTGTCAGAAAACTTATCACGAATTCTCACCACAGATATAAAGTAGCTGTAGCATAAAAAAATTCAAATACAGTTGCACAATGTTAGTCCAAATTACAATAAAAAACTCCTAAATTAGATCAATTAAATGATGCCTACGAAATTGCTTGTGATTCTAGTAATTGTAATAAAGTTTACATTGGTCAGACAAAAAGACATTTAAGAGATAGAATAAAGGAATATGGATATGACATACGAACACGAAATAAAAAAAATTCACATACAGCACTAGTGGAACATATCATAAATAATCCAGCACAATTTCAATTTTTGAAAATTGTACACAACACAACCAAACCTAAAAAACGATTACTTTTAGAAATGGTAGAAATCAGAATCAATAAAAATAGTGTTTATAAACGCAGCATTTCTGCAAACTGGTAGTGTCAAAAATAAAGCACGAATGGGAAGACTAAAAACAGCTGTGGTTGGGAACAACGCATTAGATGCCTTGTTATTATTGCACGAAAATTCACATTATCTACAAAAGAAGTTGGTAGACTACATAATGAGGGGGTCGCCTCAATTCGTATTTATTGCAGCAGTCCCGTGATAGCTAGTGTGCTCTTGTGCTACCTCCGCTATATGTAATATGTTGAATAGTGTGATATAATTTCATAATGAACTATAGCAAGCGTACGGAAAGCTACTAGTTACTTTCGTGGATTACGCTTATGATGCACACCCCTCTGTGGCGCGACTCGTTTCTGTCAAGCTTAATCATAGGTAAACTTAACGAATATCCGAATATCTAGTCTCAAATGAAGCTACTTTTATGGTTTTAGTGCGTTTTCTGTCACCATAGCCCACCATCATTAAAATTTCAGTGCTCTTAATGTTTCTCTAATAATTTTCGCTTAATGTTGCTCTAATGTTGCTCTAATAATAAGTATTAATAAACTACAAACTTGTTTGACCTTTTGAGTTTGACCTTTCACTATTTACGAAGCAGAGAAAATATAGATAACTGACAACGAATGGTGTATCTACTGAACAGCTACAAATGTCAGTAACTTATTTTCATGGCCGACTTGATAAGAATTGGACTAACGAAGTTGAACCGAGAGGGATGATTTCTGGCCAAATTATTTTTTTCTCAATTTTTTTCTTATAAAACCCAATTAGGTATAACTTTATGGTCCCATTATGGTATTATCCAGGAAGAGCTGCTCTTTCCAAAAATACAAAGAAAATCATACCGTGCCAGTAAAAAATAAACGTCGGTTGCCATAGCAACAAACTTGTTTACGTTAAGAAAAATCGAAAGCCCCAATTTACGGCAAAAAAATATGCTCGAAAACTTTTATCAAAACATTTTCTTTTAAAGAAATACAAGCAGCTTTATAAATAACTATTAAAACATAATATTTGTTACAAAAATATTTATTCTATAAAGTAACATTTTTCTGACAGTAAATATTGTAGAAGACTGGTACTAAACGTTATTTTATAAAATGCATACAGGCTATTCCACAGCACATAAATAAAATAAACCAATTGCCGTGAACGTAGTGGAAATTCCACGTTGCTCCTTTAAAGCCATCGACGAAGACTTCGCTTCGTTTCGTTGAAACAGTAAAGCGTACGTTTAAATGCAACAAGCGTTTCTGGAACAATGAAACAAACGGTTTCCAAAATGCGTTGCTGCCAGCGGTAATTCCATTAACGACGATCGTTTCCAAGCTTTCTTTAAGTTTTCTTAATTACCATTATCAGCTCCGGCAGTTCTTCGTGGACTGTGCGTGAAACATAATTTTATCTTACACTTACGTACGTAAGAAAAGTGTGGAATAAATTAGGTAACTCACAAATAGAGTAACAAATTTTAATTTACTTCCTCAGGTGCCACTTGTTTAAATTGGAATTAAAAGCAGAATATTGATATGACGAGATTATACGAGGTGTGCAAATTAAGTATTGAGATTGATGTTTTAATTTTTTTTTATTCGATTAGAATTACAATTCAGTATTCTCTCCTTCAAAATAACTTCCTTGGAAAGCCACATAACGCTGGAGACGGTTCTTCCATTCCTCATAGCAGTGCTGAAACTCATATACTGGAATAGGCTTCAGCTGGTCGGTCCCTTGAGGTGATTTTTCAATCTCGGGAAGAGAAAAAAGTCCCAAGAACTCAAGTCAGGCGAATAAAGAGGCTGAGGAGCCACATAAATGTTTTCACTGGCTAAAAACTGGTTTACTGAAATGGCTGTGTGACAAGGCGCATTGTCGTGATGCAACATTCAGTTGTGCTTGATGTTTGGTCTCACACGCATAACCCTTTTTGGACCCTTTTTAACCCTCTTTGTGGACAATTCCCTGGCTATCAAAAAAGCGAATCAACATGCATTTGATCTTCGACTTGCTCATTCTTGCTTTTTTTGGGTCTTGGAGAGCTTGAAGTATGCCATTCCGTGTTTTGGCGCTTAGTTTTCGGGTCGTACTCAAACACCCAATTCTCATCACCAATAATGACACTTTCCATAAAATGGGGATCATTTTTAATCGATTCCGAAAAGTCAAGACACCTTTCTCTCCTGATGTCCTTTTGTTCCAGAGCTATGTTCAAGTCTGCAAAACCGGATAGCACACCGTTGCTCAAAATTAATATCACTCATTTTTAAAACGCACTATAAAAAACGGGTTTATGAAAACAGTCACAAAGAACAAACAAATAACTCTAACAAGTTCAAAGTTGTACTAAAGGTGCATTACATGTTAACCTAAGTCCCGTCTCCTCAGTGTTACTAGATCGGGTGCTACATTGCCAGTCTCATCACTTAATTTACACACCTCGTATGAAGCAGCGCATGTTTATCACGTAGCTACCATTTATGGTTTTGGGTTGATACCTTCTGACATATAATTGCACATAAACAATTGCATAGTAAACATCGAAAGCATTACATGCGTTTCAACCATTCTCTCCTGAAGTTCTGTACTCAGTTGCGGCTCGTGGGTGTGTTACATGGGTGGGTACAGGGTGTGTCAGTAGGATTACTTATTAGCTACCAATGGAGTCGCAGGCGAAAATTTTTAAAATTTTCAAGGTCATGCGTTTTACTGACACTTCAGAATTTCAATGAAAAATTCTTTTATACAAAAATATAGACTTTGATTTGGTAGTTTTTTTAAATAATTATTAGGCACGAATATTGAGGGCTTAAATATATTAAAATAATGGGTGGAAACATGTGAAAAAAATTTGATATAGGTATATTACCGTTATTTGTAGAGGAAATCAGCTCGTCTGTCCTTATTGTTCACATAAATGTAATCGCCTTTTCATTAAAGTCCTGGATTTGTTTCACAAAATTTAATACAATTAATTATTTGATTTAAAATATGTCTGTTTTTATCCACATTTTGATTGTGACGTCTTATATTTTCACGATAAGCACTATCAAGCTGTTGCCTTATGTTATGTAAATGTTTTTCATTGTAGCTAGCATGTTTCTTATGGCGGCACTTCACTTGGCGTAGCGTATTCGTATATTTGTTGTATTTGCCCAAAAACGGCGATGTGTAGAGAAGCTATTCGCTATATATGCTTTATTTGTACAAATAACGCGCATAGCGTTAACAGCAAATACGCGTTTCCGTCCACTTGTCGGTTTTCAATCACACATCAAAGAAGTCAAATAAGGCGAATATTTGCGGTAACCGTCCACACTTGGTTCCACCAGCGCCGTGTCCATTATGGTCTTTTAGTAACTTTGTATTTATGTAGATTTAACATGTATTGCTAATAAGAAGCATTCAGGTAATAAGCTGCTGTCGCTGTCAACACGTCCGTCACTGTATTCACTGGTTCTGAATATTCAAACATGTTTGGCATATTTGAGTATTTTGATATATGTATGTGTGGATGGCATGTTTGAAATATTTGCGAATACATCAAATATTTGGACAAATACAGCGATACTCAAACACAAATACGCTACGCCAAGTGAAGTGCCGCCATTAGCTCGTTCATTTAAATGTTTTAAATCACTCACCCCTTCTTGAGTCCATACACTTCGGTTGCCACCCATCACTAAACAAATAAAACAAAACAGTTTGTTTGTTTTAGGACACATAACCACTTAAATCTGTCGTAGACACTACTATTAAAATTTCGTGAATAATTTCGCGATTTTCCTACGTCTGTTTTGGAAACAATCAAATCGGGTATCGGCCTTCTTAACCGTTTAATTTCCGTTCGGATCTCGTATGTAATATCTTTATTAGTCAATAAAAAAGTCCACCGAATTCATTTTGAAACATTTCACAATCAAAAACAGTAAAAACACACTTCTCAGCGAAGAAAATAATAATCACTAAAAAAGGTCACTCAACAAGTGTGACCCGTTCAGCTGATTTTCGAACGATTTAACGACGTCTGTCTGCTGCCAATTGTCTCCAAACATACCAGTCACCGAAAAAGCCCGATTAAAAACGAGGGCTGGGAAACTGTGTGCCCTCGCCCACGCGCGCGAAAGGCGACTACGATGGCTCGATGCGAATTCAGACTACGGTGGCTCGGTGCTCGATCGTCATATATATGTGATAAAAATCATTATTTGTGGTATAAAAGGAATAATAATTAGAATATGAATAGCTTGTCGTATACTATGAATTGATATTATTGTAACAGTAATTTATAGTAAATTAACACAAAATAAATATTTTCTATTGGAATTTGGGCTGGGCACGTGCCCCTGTGCCCTTTATCACCAGTCGCCACTGCCTGTACTGAGTGTTCAACGTCTAGCGATGTAATATTCGCGTTTGCAAAATGTTCTTCAAATTCAGTTGACATATTTTCAGGCACAGCGTTGATGTAAATATTTCTTAGTCGTTCCAAACCTAGATCTTTATTAAAAGGTTTTTCAACTTTTCTTTCACAATAACACCTGTTTTATCAGCGAATGTTTGCAACTATGTTTTTAATTGGTTTACGATACGTAAAGATTTCATTAGCAATAATGATGTATTTTGGAACAGCCGCATTGCACCTCCTACAGCTGTAGGGAAATTGCATTATTGTAGATTGTAAATATGCATATCCTTGTTCATTTTGAAATTGCTGCTAGTTCTTCATTATACACTTGGCTTATGTCGAATTATAGGAAACTGCAGGAAACACTAATTTTTTTTGCATTAAAATATTGCACATAATGGAACACGGCGTTAAACCACGTATCCCATTGCGTTTATCCAAAAGTATGATTTGCGAACATATATTGATTCAGTATTTAAAAAAGGTTTATACAATTCTAAAAAAATAATATATTCGTACTTTGTACGATATTCCATACAAGTAATAGTAAGATGGTATAATTATTATAAACTTACCTACGTCCAAACACACCAGAATATGTTTGGTAAAATGATTCAAAAGCAAATGGGATTTAATGATTGAAATCTGCTTACGTGTCCTGCTTTTAGTGAAACAAGACACATACAATAATTCGAGAAGCTGCGAAAAGACGCATCAGCAAAGAGAGTGGCGTTCTCTTCGTGTAAAACAGCCTTAATAGTCCAGTAGGCAGGGAGCTAAAATCATCAATAAGTGTTCTTGAAACATATAGGGCTAGTTTTGACGGTTTCCTATGTATTTCTTTGAGTAGAACACAATGCGCGGGTCCGTAGAGCTGAAACCGTCCACTATTTTTTTAAATTAACAATTTGTAAAAAAAAGTATTTTTTTCATATTTTCGCTTATATCTCTCCGTTCCTTGGCATATTTTATATATCATATGGATTTAAGAAGTTGTAGCCTAATATTTTGAAAGTACGCTTGAAGACGCGTATTAAAAAAAATGGCCGTCAAGATGTTATAGTCACAATTCCGAGAATTTCGAAGCGGCAACACTAAAACAATATATACGTCGCGTTAAAAAAGGTAGTCGCGTAGAAAACGTTATAAAACTGGTACAAATTAATATTTTTCAAAATCTCAAAAAGTCTCGAAAACTTTAAGAGATTTATGATTTCTCTAGCCCAACCCGGTCAATATCGTACAATAAACAAATAAATGGAGTCAGTGATAAAACAGGACCAAAAAATTTTTTTTCATGTGCGGAATACTACACTATGCCTACTATATGTTTTTTGGGTCGCTGATTACGAATCCGGGCTTACTTTTGCTTGATCAGCTAACCTAACCTCAAAAAACGCTCAAAAACTCAAAAAATCTAGTTCATAAATTGAATAGCACACGGGACCTGAATTTTTAAACTTGATAGCCCCTTCAACTGAACTCTTGCATCTCAAAATCAACATCATTCAAGGACAAGAGGTTATGGGTTAGTGTTTGAAGGCTTCGTTTTGCATCAGTTAAAGACATAAATTGAAAAGTCTATTATTTTACAATAGTTAGGTCCAGTGTGCTGTTGAGTTTTTAGACTCGTTTCTCTTACGTTTACGTCTCGTTTTTGGGGGTTTAGTTTTAGGGGTTTGAAGATTTGGATTCGGAGATTTTGATGTTCGAGAGTTCAGTTAAAAGGGCTATCAAGTTTAAAAATTCAGGTCGTGTGCTGTTGAGTTTTTAGACTCGTTTTTTTTTTTTAGTTTTTGGGGGTTCTTGAGGTTAGGTTAAGAGGCTAGGAGTTTGAAAATTTGGATTCGGAGATTTTGAGATGCAAAAGTTCAGTTGAAGGGGCTATAAGTTTAAAAATTCCAGGTCCCGTGTGCTATTCAATTTATGAACTCGAGTTTTTGAGTTTTTGAGTTTTTTTTGAGGTTAGGTTAGCTGATCAAGCAAAAGTAAGCCCGGATTCGTAATCAGCGACCCAAAAAACATATTGTAGACATAGTGTAGTATTCCGCACATGAAAAAAAAATGTTTGTAGTCCTGTGTGATTAAGGCTTGCAAAAAAATTCGATCGTTAATTACTCGACAAGTGATTAACGGATCGAGCTGAATTTTTTTTATAACTTCATAATACAAATAGAGGTCCTTCCAGAATTTCATGATCATAGTCGCCCTACTTTCGAAGTAAAAAAAATAGTGAAAAATAGTCACTTTTCGAACATCAGCAGTCACTTGCAAGTTAACAATAGCACTTGGAGACTTCGGGTTGGGCTTAAAATTTTTGGAAATTCAATAGGCTACAACTTTTTAAATGCATATGCTATATGAAATATGCCAAGTAACGGAGATATAAACGAACATGTTTTTATAAGCGATGTAGAAATAAATATAAGCGCAGACGTTTTTTTTTACAAATGGTTAATTTAAAATATTAGCGGACGGTTTCAGCTCTACGGCCACCTTGCGCATTGTGTTCTACGCAAAAAAAACACATAGGAAACCGTCAAAACTAGCCCTATATGTTTCAAGAACACATAAATGTCTCTGCCTACTGGACTATAAGACAATACCGAATACACTAGCGTTACGAGCATTTCGAGATATTTGTAAATTGGCGAGAGAGCTGCACAAACATAGTTGTAATCCGAGGCGTGAGAACAAAAGTTGCACGGCGGACTGGGTAGGTTAATTTAATCGACCCAAATCGGAGATGATTTTATAGAGCATCTGCACAAACCGAGAGCGGGATAGATTTCAATACGGTATTGTTTACATTTCTCGCTTATTTGTCTAGAAGAAATGCAAGGGAGAACGTAGACCGAGTCGAGATGTTCTGTTTTCTTATGACCCGAATAAACGTTGATGGAAATTCAATAAAAATATTTGAGGGCCTTTATATTAGACAGTATTATGCAAGCATAACAATAAATATTTTCGTAGGTAAATTATGTACAATGTACATATTAGCTGTCGATTGCATGCACTACGTTACAAATATATGTACATAGAGTGAACATGTTATAGTACAAGATCCCGACCTAGGTCGACCTCCCCTCATCCCTTTTTCCTAATTAAATATATATTTTATACAATAAAATGTATAAATCAATACAATGTGCTAGGGTTGCCGCGCCATATCCGCGCAAGGCTATTTTTAATTAAAAATTATTTAATGCAATTTTTTGCGGTCATTACGGTCATTCTTTTTACTTAAAAAATACAGTACCATTCGAAAACCAAAGATATACATAAAACGTCAAAGTAAGGTTGCATTACCCTCATAGTTTTTCCTAATGAATTATATATGAAAATGTAGTTAATTTTATCGCGGATATGATGGTATAGGGTTGCCTTTGCGAAAGTGCGCAGAGTCTAGGGTTGCCGCGATTTAAAGTATGAATAATTTAGTCCAATCAACGAGCGAAAGCCCCCATGTAAATTGGTCACTAATTGTTATCAGCAAAAAAAAATATGGTCGTATAGAGAAAAAAATTCTAAGAAAGATAGCGTTTTTTGCGACTCGAGTTTTAATGGCGAACATAACCAAAAAAATTCGTAAAAGTCAAAAAACTTTTTTTGCAAATAAAAAAAAAGCTTCAAGTCCTACACAAAGAAAGTTAAATCAGAAAGTTGTAGGTCTTAAAAATGCGCGTCGAATGAGATGTGAACGAAAAAAATCGGTTCATAAACATTTGACAAAAATTTAAAAAAACGTCAAAATTCGCGTTTTCGTATTTTTGCTGTATAAATTCCAATTTTGTTTGAACAGACATCTTGTTAACTGAAAATACAGCCAAAGACAAGCGGAAAATGACCATTTTTTTCAAAAATTCAAAAAAGCTTAATTTTTTCGAGTTATAACGATTTAAAAAAAATACTTTTTCAAAAATCAGCTTTTACAGAGGCAAAAATGATCGTACAGAAACGATCGTGGGCTCATTTTATTCGCGAAGACTGTACTTTCTGCTATTGCTATTAAAAAAATGCTATTAAAAAACCAAATCGCTTTTATTTAATTTTTTGCATGAAAAATGCGTTGTAAAAATTGTATCATTTTTTTCGAACCGGTTTTTTTCGAATAACTTTTTTTAATTTTGGTTTTACATTTTTTGGCCGTTGCATATTTGAAAACTGCCATTCAAAACACGCATTTAAAAAAATGAAGGACCTACGACCTCAGGGAGCCGATATATATATATATATATATATATATTTTTTAAGCGGAGGAAAAGATAATTTTGCGAGCGCGATCGATTTGAAATCGTGTTTAGTTCGTGCACTCTGTCGCCGTGTGTTGGCTAGCGCGTGCCGCACCCAACGCTGTACTTTCGCAAACAATTATGTCAACTTAATTTATGTGAAATGCTTTAAAATATTTTTTTTAAGAAAGTAAAAGTCTTTGAGATCTATTTCGTGTAAAAATAAAGTCAATCGTACGTATACAGCGCTGTCAGGAATTAAAAAAAAATTATCTCGGCTCCCTGATGTCGTAGGACCTTCATTTTTTTAAATGAGTGTTTTGAATGGCAGTTTTCAAATATGCAACGGCCAAAAATGTAAAACCAAAATTAAAAAAGTTATTCGAAAAAAAAACCGGTTCGAAAAAATTATACAATTTTACAACGCATTTTTTATGCAAAAATTAAATAAAAGCGATTTGGTTTTTTTAATAGCATGAAAGTACAAATCTTCGCGAATAAAATGAGCACACGATCGTTTCTGTACGATCATTTTGGCCTCTGTAAAAGCTGATTTTTGAAAACGTCTTTTTTTTAATCGTTATAACTCGAAAAAATAAAAGTTTTTTGAATTTTTGAAAAAAAAGTCATTTTCTTGTGCTGTATTTTTTAGTTAAGTCTGTTCAAACAAAATTGGAATTTATACAGGAAAAATACGAAAACGCGAATTTTGACGTTTTTTTTTAAATTTTTCTCAAATGTTTATGAATCGATTTTTTTCGTTCACATCTCATTCGACGCGCATTTTTAAGACCTACAACTTTCTAATTTAACTTTCTTGTGTAGGGTTTGAAGCTTTTTTTTATTTGCAAAAAACCGTTTTTTTTTTTTACTTTTGCGAATTTTTTTGGTTATGCCAATTAAAACTCGAGTCTCAAAAAACGCTATCTTTGTTAGAATTGTTTTTTCTCTATACGACCATATTTTTTTGTTTGCTGATAACAATTAGTCACCAATTTATATGGGGGCTTTCGCTCGTTGATTGGACTAAATTATTTATATTTTAAATCGCGGCAACCCTAGACTCTGCGCACTTTCGCAAAGGCAACCCTATACCATCATATCCGCAATAAAATTAACTACATTTTCATATATAATTCATTAGGAAAAACGATGAGAGTAATTTACTAATATCAGTTCACCTGTTTACACCTGGCAACCCCGTATACGGCGTGAAAAATGGTAGGCAACCTTACTTTGACGTTTTATGTATATCTTTGGTTTTGGAATGGTACCATTTTTTTTAAGAAAAAGAATGACCGTAATGACCGCAAAAAATTGCATTAAATAATTTTTAATTAAAAATAGCCTTGCGCGGATATGGCGCGGCACCCTTAGCACATTGTATTGATTTATACATTTTATTGTATAAAATATATATTTAATTAGGAAAAAGGATGAGGGGAGGTCGACCTAGGTCGGGATCTTAGACTATTATATGATTTTGGCCGTGTAATATTGTTTAGTGAGGTGTATTGCGCGGTTAGTCTCGGATATTCTGCAAAATGTACTCACCATAGGTTCGCTTCAAGGTCAAACATAACTTGGTCAATAGTTGAGAGGTAGATATGACTGGCTTAAGTGACGTGGAGGTGATCAGTAGCTCAAAAGCTCCATGGTCTTCTCAGAATCTACTGTAGAAAGCTTGATATTTCAGAGCGCTTGATTCATAAGTGGAAAGTTGCTTTTGTCACTTTATACGAGCTTCCACAACCACTTTTGTATAGCTATTAGTTTTAGATCATTCTTCCTCTGACAAATTATAAACCTCCTCCTGTATAATTAGTCCTCCACTACCTTCTTCTAGACAGTAATTACACGTTGTTTCTTCTGTCAGACCAATAATTGAAGGGTACATTAATAAAACAGAAATAGTCCAAAACAACAGCTTTGAGAAAAAATTAAAATGTTTTATAGTTCATTCTATTACAACTTCATGTGTGGTAGTTTGATAATGTTGTATAATACTTAAGAGAATATTTATGAGTTTGTAGTACTTTTAAAGTTTCTACACACACAAAGTGGATTTTGGACAGTAGTGGATCAAATCGTCACTGATGATGATTTTGTTTTTCAGAAAAATCTCTCATATGTGTCAAAATATAAACTGCCCTTTTCGGATAAGGGTCTTGAATTTTTTTGGCGATTTGTAAAAAGGCTATGAAGTAATAGATATTGTTTTATAACAACCTCAATTTTTTACGACGAAACTTGAAAGAGTACTTTTTTCATGTACCATAAGATGATTATTATTGATCAGGAAAGGAGATTTTTAAGAGTCGACTTTAAACTTAAACTAGATGTACTAGAAATAAAGGGAAATTAACAAAATTAATGAATTTCAAGCGCTCAAGAAAATCTTGTTCATTATCAAAAGCTGTTGGAGGTATGCGTCGTAGTTCTTGAAGAATTTCTACTTTTAAGTCATAGCGTATACTTCACGTTTTAAATATCCCCACAAAAATAGTCTAGGAGTGTCAGATCTGGCAATCGGCCTGGCGACTCAATGACCCTCTTCTTCCTATTCAACGATTTGGAAAAACCTCATATAATAGTCTCAGATAGAGGCTGTATGTTGGGGAGGTACTCATGCTTTTGACAATTGATATGATGTTTTATACTTCGTTTTAGTAAACTGCCTAAAATAGAACTAAACACATAATCACCGCCGATACCTCATAGTATAAGTTTTTATGGACTTTATCTGTTTTGTCCATTTCTACTTTTATTCCTGTAGCCACACTAAATATCAACTCTTAAAATTTATTAGATGTTCCTATTTTTTGTAGCTTGACATCGTGCAATAAGATAATACTAAAAGTGGATATAGATTCCGCTACGTATCATAAAATCAAAAAAATTGATCATTCCTTGTTTTACTCCTGTAATCTTCAATTATATTAGTAGTGATCTTACGTTCTGAACCTCAATGTCGAATTCCAAGGTCATATTCTAAGAATTCCAGCCTTTTGTACTCTATGTATGATACTCTAGAAATATTTATTTCAAAGTTACATCGATTATGAGGCCCTGCTTAGTTTTTTAATTAGTGGATGGTTTGTAATGAACCGTTGAAAGTTTGCTAACAGGAATATTACGAGTGAATTTTATCAAGAAACTTTTATTTGTATAATTATTATTGTAATTATATCTGCCAGTGGATTGTTTCATGTTCCGCTTTACTCTGAAGTTTCGTATCTAACTTTCAGTAGCTGGCGAAGAAATAAATTAATGTGAAACAAATTCGGACGATATTCCGAATTTAATTTACATTGTAGAGTGAACTACTAGTTATTGATGAGAATTACGTGTTAGTACGAACTAGGAAAAATGTAGATGTACAATCGATGATCAGTATAGTTAGCAAACCCACACATTCTTCAATGCTAGTGCTGGTGCTCGACTCTCCAGCAGCTGTTTCGATAAGTAAATCATCGTCATTAATGGCTTTAGTGATGCTGATTAGTTAGACTCTCTGGAGATACCACTAATAAAAAAATACGCACCAGGTATTCGACCTCATGGGTGGTGCGAAAGAGAATGCAGGTAGTAACTTACAATTGTTTAAAGGGGGTGTGAACCAAACATTAAAGTTTTAGTGTGGAGAAATCTAAGAATAAGAATTCAAACCTCGTTGCTCTACGATGAACTGTTCCTGAGATATAGCGTTTAAAAGCATTGTACTGATATCGTGACGTCACGGGGACTTCGTCTAGTTAAAGCGCGCCCAGTGCAGACGTGCGGGGCGAGACTATTATTATTATAGGTACGTCGGTACGTGTAATATCTACATGTGATTTGATTAGGAACATTTTAACAGATATTTACTTAGGTTAAAATTGTAAAATGGCTTTTGGCTTTGAACCTAGGTTTAACAAATGACGTATTAAAAAATGGAAACTTGCTAAGTTATATTGAAAATAATAAAGTGAATCACTGAATATACTCATGTCAGGAGCGGTACTTTTTTGTATAGACCAAATTCTAACTTATTTTCAGAATTTCTAACAACTAATCAAAAATGGTAATTGTTCATTTTTCTCAACTTCGTTCGTAAACCTTATAGTTGGGGAAACGATCACTTAATTTTGAAACGAAATTATTTAAATTAGCCTTCTATGTAAAAAAATGTGAATTTGTGAAAAACCCTGGGGAAATATTCGAATTTTTCATTGGTTTCAGATTCATATTTGGTCATAAAAAGATTAGAAATAATGGTAACAAGGAGTTATCTATTGTCATCCCATGGTGTACAAAAAAATTCTCCATAAAAATTGAAGGCACATTGAGCGCAAAAAGTGGTTCATTGTTAAGTACTTAAAAGCGCTCAACCGTGAATTTGTTTTTACGCAGAAGGTTCTAATTTTCCTGTACCTATTCTTAATTTTAAAAAATCTGGACTGTGTGACATATAAAATTAATAATAGCTACTTCACCTATTAATGACAAGAATGTGTACTAACTATTAAACTCTGGTGAGCTATTTTAACAATCGAAAGATATTAAAATTTAATCCCCCCTAATCACTAAAAACATATTTTTTCACAAAAAAATATTATCCCTGAATATTATAACTGGGAGACGTTTAGTATAATCGAACACCGGCGTTTAATTACCATAATCTCAGTTTAATCGACATTAACCCTAACAGTATGATGCACAGTTCGATAAAGTCTTATATAAGTATAATACCAAAGCTGCCAATAAAAAGGCGGCGTGGTAGATGTGTAGGTATATATTGGTGTTTGTCTAGGTTTACTAAGCTAGTCAAGCTCCGCTGACGTCATGCGCTAAGACACGGCATCTTTGGAGCGTCGTATCTCCGTTAATAAATGCAATAGAACAGTGGGATTTTCACTGTTATTCTTAGATTTTTAGTATTGAAAATACTTCTGGGCGCGTATTAATGGAGCTGTCTTACGAAATATTAACGCGAGCGACATGCGACCTCGACATGCGACCTCGACATGGTCACGTGACGACCTTACCGTGTGTATATGTTTATGTTTGGGTTACATGTGTAGTCATCTACAATTTTGATGAGTTGATGACTGTTCAAGGGGTCCAAGGCCACCGTCGAATGCCCGAGATTTGCTGATTCGCTGAAATGGCAAAACGACATCCGAGATGTATGGCGCTTATGAGCACGTTGAATAAAAAACTTACTTAAAACCCAGCAGTACACCGTTTAGTGAAAATTTTCCTGCGTATTTTATGAACTGATGTTGAATGTAAAATAAACATTTGATATTTACTGATCGTTGTAATAGGAGGAGCAGATCTGTAATTTTATTAATTTACACTAACATATATACAGGGTGATTAATTAAGAATAAGTAATCTCTAAACTGGAAGATTTAGTTTTCTAGATATGTATGTACATCAAATGAAAGGTTTTGGTATCACACCCTGTATAAATATAATGGACTATGAAATGTATAAAGCGCGTAACAAAAATAGTTTTTATACTATTGTTATATAAAATATTATATATATATATATAAATAATGTTGCCATTAAAGCAACGAAAATGCAATGTTTTAGAAAATGAAAAGGAGGCTATTCATCTTACGTTAATTGTTTACATTGTAAACAGTTTGGAAATCATCTGGCTCACATTCGAATTCAAGGTTGCTGAGTGGATGGATTCTTAGAATCCCACCTAATTATTATTATTAATAATACTTTATTGAATTTTGACAAAGTCCATTAAAGTGTTCTTAAAGTAGTTGGATTATTGTTTACAATATGGTAGATACACAATATATTATGTGTATATTATGTGTATATTACATAATATTGTGTGCATATTATGTTTATATTATGTTTATGTTACATGTTTATATTATATGTATAATATAATCGGTGTAGATTTCTGCCTGTTTGCGGAACTACATATGTATGTATGTATGTAATAGTCTCTTAGAGCATATCCCTGCCCCAAATGGTTTTCAAGAATACGACGGGCCAAATGCATCGCAACTGCGTCTACATACATTCTCGGTACACTGCAGGAGTCCACGGCAGCAAGGCCATTGTAAAGGCACATGATACGATCAACTTACTAATCTAAAACATTTTTGTTAGAATATGCACGGCAAAGAAATCGCAAACCTGACTGAATATCACATGCAAGATAACCCGTTTAAAACGACAAGACCTTCAGGGTCAAACCGCCAAAAATCGTAACAACAAACCTGTGAAAGAGAAAGAGAAATACTTTACTTTACTTTAGAAATTTCTACCAGCTGTGTCTGGTATTTTCAATACGCCTACGATACTTGCGTAAGATGCAAGATCTGTGAATTTTTTCTGTACATTTTTCTGTACACCCCTTTAAAGCGTTATATGCACGTCACCTATGACGCTATTAAATGAGCGCAGTGATACCACCATCCAATTATATTGAAATAAAAACTATAATGGAATGTTTATTGAAGTTTAAATTTCGCACTTCATATCCGTTATTATGCAGTTGGCAGCAGAGTATAATTAAAAGATGGCATTTATTTTATTTAACTTTATCGGCCTTAAAAAGAAAAATAAAACCTCAAAATGTGTATTTAATAATGTGGTATATTATGTAAAATATTGTGATGGGGGTCCGGGTGCTACAACGCAGGGTCGGACTCGTAATCTGTCATGTCACTGACGGAAGAACATAAATATGAGAACCCAAAAAGAAGTAAACACGTGTTAATAATATACATACCTATCGCTTGTGTCATTCAGAAACACTGACTGCCTTCATTGCTTGAGCGTACGTGGCCACAGCCAGTAGTTTTGAATTTCTTCTCGTTAACGTGAGCGCTTTGGCCTGTACATATAGTTGTAGAAGGGAAAATGATCGTGCCACATCTACTGAAGTTAAAGGTGCAAATTCAAAATAGTTCACATGGACGGAGGACGACACACCCCGAATTTCGCACAGTTTGTATCATTAACATTTGTTTGTTGTCACTAACATCAGTACATTATTATTTTTTACATCTACAGAGGACAATGCACGTGTTACCATTATTTCTATACTTTTAGCCGTTGTTTGTAAAACCCGTTTACTAGCTATGAATATCGGGGCGAAATATCTGAACCATCTAAAATTCGTATCAGAACAGTAATGACCTTATTACCGTAAAATCTGTTGTTTCATCCATTTATATGTGAATGTCTAGAAATTTATATGTGAAGTGAATATTGTCGACCACGTTCCACGAAGGGCACATGCGTACCAGTACCAGTAATATTTTGTTCATGGGTATTCGAATCTAAATGTCTTTCACACTCACGGCGTCTATGAAATATACCGGTTGGAAAGTGCAAGATTTGAAAGCCGAGCATTAATAAATAAGAAACGAATAAACTCTGACAGATAGAGGAACTGACAGAGAAATATTATATCCATAGTTGCCAGACTAACATGTCATTTTAAAAACTTTATGGGCGTTATTCTCTGTCTTTCGTGATAGGGTAGCAATAAATATGTAGGCGGGACGCCCCGCCCATAAATTATAATGCGCACGTGTGAATTGAATTATTACATCGTTATTGGTCTACGGAAACAAAGCTCTTGAGTATTCCTTGCGTACGCAGTTGGTATTTTAGGCGATTCCATCGTTGGACCATTTTTTATAAACGGTTCCTTAAATGCAAACAAATATTTAACACATAAAACAAACTGTTTACGGACATGAACATGAAAGACCACGAAATTTAAATGATTTACGGGCCAGAATTGTACAAGTCCTAAATTGTTACGCTTAAGAAATGTTAGAACGCGTAAGAACTGAGTTTTACGATAGACTAGGGTTTTGAGAAGAACAAAGGGGCGGCGACATTTTGAACCACTTATTCAATAGTCATTTTTCTTTCTTTCGTCTTATAACCGGGTTGATTTATATTTATATCTTTTTTATTTTTTATAGAACTTCAATTTTATTTTCTTGCAGACCGGTTAGTTAAGAAATACAAAAATTTGAAAATAAATACAATTATATTCGTACACTTCTTTTAAGTGTATGGGTTAATTTTAAGTCAGAATTACGTAAAATTTCGTTTCAACAGCTAAGTCGATGTACACCCTCATTGCTGCGAAAAAGTACTGAGTCCGACTCACTCAAATTCGTTAGGTGATGGGCGGTGTTCTCCACCTCCACATTCCAGTTTCTGTTAACGCGCAGGTAACGTTTTACATCATACGTTTCTAATACGTACACAAGCGTGAAACACTGGTGCATCTAACTGTCTTTGTCTGTCCTTACTGGTGTCTTTTAACTTATTCTCTTCTACACATGTATCGCCAATATGTAATGGTGCAATTTCCTATAGTGGATATCAACGATTACAAGGAATACATAAAACTTGTGATCCGTCAATTGTAAAATCCTCGTAATTTCAAACATATTTTTCAGTCTATTCACAAATGGTAACGATTGTGCCATTATTGCAAAAATCCACACAAAGTCAGATAATCTGTAAATACACTACACTACATTCGTCCGCTCGCATCGAGCTAACTTACAATACTAAATTTTGACAATGGAACTCTCGCTACGCTATATCAATAAATTGCATATAGCGTTTCTTAGAACTCTCCAAGAGTTCTAGTGCGAAATTAACTAATAGCCTTCCGCACATATGCCATATTTTATTATGAAATTATATTACACTATTACATATAGCAGAGGTTATGGCTATCACAGTATTACTGAAATAAATACGAATTAAGGCGACCCCCATCACACGCTACGTGCGTTGCCTACATGTCGCGTTGCCGTAAGCCAACTTTAATTATTATGTTAATTATTTTTCCACTGAGCTGAAAAAGGCAGTAACGTATTACATTTGCAGTTACACTTGCAGCAAGTCGTTCTTTGAGTCTCGAAGGTACTGTAAAACTTCAATTTCAATTTGATTTCTTTGTTCGTTACGGGCAGAAAAAAAACGAAAATTACTGTTCTCAACAGTGCACATGTGCAAACAGTGTTCTATCAATCTAAAGTTATTTCGGGTCGTAAACGGATTAATAAGTCAATTGTTAATTTGATGGCGTCAACCGTTAAAGTATATAAGCTTGTCCTCTGAAAGCAGTTGTATAATACTATTGGAGCCATAAAAGTTGCCCAGAGGGATTCCGCTTATCCGCAGTGACCCGTATAAACGTCTCGACCTTCCTTGCAGGAAGACTGGCTGCTAACTCGAATGAACTACGTTTAACTGTTATCCAATTTTCGACTTCTCGCCGTGCGAACTGACTTCATGATACTATTTCCTGCAATAAGTATATGCCGACGTCGACGGGTATTGTTATATCGCACGCGAGAACATTAGAAAGAAAACAACGTACTAACCGTATTATTATAGTGGATTCGATAGATCCTGGAGTGGGTACTGGAACCTTCGGCATAGAAACAAAAAACTGGACGTTTTCCACGAAACACCCAACTGCTACACTTTTCTCGACGCGCGTTTCGCCAACCAAGTTGTCATCTTCAGGAGAAGATTAAAACTAAATTCTAGCCTACACACTTGCACTATTTATACCAAATTTGTTGCCAAGGTTCACTGAACCGTAACTGTCTTTGTTTATCAGAGAAAACAGTGGACTGGTGGGTATCGGACCATTGTCCTTATTCATACTATTGTTACACTTAATGATTTCTAAACTTTCAAAAGCGTCCAACTGTCTACTGTTTGTTACATTTCTAATTAATTTTAAATTATTTATGCATATCCTATGGTTGTTGTCAAAAGCGTGTTGGGCAACACAAGATTTTTCTGTTCTGCCATATTTCAAATGAGCCAGTATAAATCTAGTCAATATATATCTTTTTTTTGCCCAATATACTTTTGATCACAATCTTTACAACTTATTTCGTATATTCCTGACTTTTTGTTATTGTCGATTTTGTCTTTGGGGTTACCCAAAAGCGTCTGTAGTTATATTTTAGAATTTTAAACCAAATTGATATTAATATTTTTAAAAATTCTTATATAGTCCGCGGGTGAATTTAGGTTCATATGGTAACGAAGCAAATTTCGAATTGTCAGTATCTCTACGAAAAGTCGTGGAATTGTACAGGGTTCTCTTAAAATTTCTGGGTTCTGTGAATTAGAAAATTAAAACTTGTCATTTTATATTGAAAAGGTGGTGTGAATCGTTGGGAATATATCAAAGAGTCGCGGTTTCTTTCCTATATGAT